>JAPWDM010000004.1:56966659-57566659 GCA_035578155.1 Brachynemurus nebulosus | reverse complement strand
AACGGACAATTGATTGGCATATTGTTAACAGAAAGAACGATACTTATACAACGATAAACATAGGTTACTTCCGATCCCGGGAAAATATCTAAATCCTATGGAAAATCTTATTCTCGTGGGAAAATGTATTTAGAATGATATAAAAATACCCCTGTCGCAGCATCTGCATAACATAGCGAATTTCCAAATCTTGGGCACTGGCGGATCTCATCTAAGACCTGTACCTATTTAAAATAGTTTAGCTTTCTAAGAGTAAAAGAATTTTCAAAATCAGTTGGGTAATTAGTTTTGGTATTTTTGGGGACCCAAGAACCCGAACGAATTTTGTGCAGCATAGTTGTATCCATCTAAAATAATTTAGTTCTCTAGCAGTGAGAAATTTTTAAGCATCGGTTCGATAGCTTATTACTGGCGTTTTCGGATCTGCAAGATCCCGGTGGACCTCATTAAAAAATCAGCTCGACCGTATATTCTAGGCGGACTTTATGTAATATATATATATATATATATATATATATATATATATATATATATATATATATATATATATATATATATTCAAAACCCGTTGTGTAGCATTCTACGCCGCATTTGCATCCGCAGGACAGTTGTGGATCTCAGATAACACAACCTGTACCTATCTAAAATAGTTTACCTCGGTAATAGTAAAAAAGTTTCAAAATCGGTCAGTTATTTTATTTTTGACACTTTTAGGTCCTACTGACACTTCAGACCTTACATAACGTAATGTATATGTATCTAAAATGGCTTAGCTCCCCAACAGTGAAAAAATTTTCAAAATCGGTCGGTTAGTTTATTTTTGACACTTTTGGATCCGATGGACCCTGGCAGACTTTACATAACGTAATCTATATTTATCTAAAATAGTTTAGCTCTGTAACAGTGAAAAAATTTTCAAAATCGGTCGGTTAGTTTATTTTTACCACTTTTGGGTCCCATGGACCCTGGCGGACCCTAAATAACGTAATGTATGTCTATCTAAAATAGCTTAGTCCCGCAACAGTGAAAAAATTTTCAAAATCGGTCGGTTAGTTAATTCTTGACACTTTTGGATCCCATGGACCCTGGCAGACCTTACATAACGTAATCTATATTTATCTAAAATAGTTTAGCTCTGTAACAGTGAAAAAATTTTCAAAATCGGTCGGTTAGTTTATTTTTGACACTTTTGGATCTCATGGACCCTGGCAGACCTTACATAACGTAATCTATATTTTTATCTAAAATAGTTTAGCTCTGTAACACTGAAAAAATTTTCAAAATCGGTCAGTTAGTTTATTTTTGACACTTTTGGGTTCTATGGACCTTGGTGGACCTTACATAACGTAATTTATATTTATCTAAAATAGTTTAGCTCTGTAACAGTGAAAAAATTTTCAAAATCGGTCAGTTAGTTTATTTTTGACACTTCTGGATCCTATGGACCCTGGCAGACCTTACATAACGGAATCTTTATTTATCTAAAACAGTTTAGCTCTGTAACAGTGAAAAAATTTTCAAAATCGATCAGGCAGTTTATTTTTGACACTTTTGAGTCCTATGGACCCAGGCGGACCTTACATAATGTAATCGATATTTATCTAAAATAGTTTAGCTCTGTTACAGTGAAAAAATTTTCTAAATCGGTCAGTTAGTTTATTTTTGACACTTTTGGGTCCTATGGACCCTGGCGGACCTTACATAATGTATTCTAAATCTATCTAAAATAGTTTAGCTCTGTAAAAGTGAAGAAATTTTTAAAATTGGTCGTTTAGTTTATTTTTTACAATTATGGGATCAGTAAATCCTGGTGAAACTCATTCAAGTCTAGTACTCTAACAGTAAGAAAAGATTTCTAAGGATCTCATATAATTTATGGCAGTTCGTAAGCTTCTTGCGGACATCATTTAATTAATTAATTCAAATACTTTAACTTACTAACTGTGAAAAAATTTTTAAAATCGATTGGTTAATTAATTTCTGGCCTTTTTAGGTCCCGAAAACCTTGACCTCACATAAAATACCTTAAATCCTTTTGAAATGGTTTAATTTTTTAACATTATTAATTATTAGTGAAAAAATTTTCAAAATCGATTCAAAATATTTTTCCGTACATACATATGTACATTGTACATATTTTGTTTTTTTTCATATATTTAATAATATTATATCATAACATAATCTTCAATTTCTTGTTTACTTAAAAATTCAATAAAAAAAAAAAATTCTTCATTACATTAGCTTAGAAAATCTGTTTAATTTACATTTTTTAACATGAGATAGAACCATGCTAATTATAATGCAATAAATGAGAAACAAAACCCTATACATGTATGTGTGTTATATCACATATATGTGAACAGTTTTCACTTGTTCTCACAAAATTCTTTAATAAAAAAGTGAAATATTTTTATATTTCATAAAGAACTGAGATATAAATATAAATTACTTATTAGACTAACAAAGAAAGAATAAAAGTGAAAATTTACATTTTCTCGAAAACTACTTAACATAGAAAGAAAATTATAAGAACATTTTCTTCATAATTTTTTTTTTCCTTTTCAACGATGTAAAAATCGAACTGTCTTATGATAAGATCGAATGATAAAAAATGGCCAGAAAACCTACTTCTGGGCATCCGACGTGTCTGGCTAACGAACTTAGCCAAGCCAATTCAGAATCCAGTCCGCACACAAAATTTCATAAGCGTTAGACGTTTCGTTCGAGAGTTATCGTGGGAACACATAAATATATATATATATATATATATATATATATATATATATATATATATATATATATATATATATATATATATATATATATATATATATATATATATAAATTTTAGTGAATATCATTTTCGTATTCTAGGGACCTCAAAACAGATTTCTGCCATAGTTCCGGACTCAGATTGCGTCATGACACCTATTGTAATAGCTGAATTTCGAGTTTTCGAAATTCGCTATAAGAATATTAGAGTCTGTTTTCTATCCGGAAGAAATATTTCTGTGGGAAAACTCCCAAGAAAAAAGTAACAGCTCTCAATAGCGACGCGATGAAAGTATACCTTATACGATTTAACTATATGTCTTAATTTCAAAAGTCACGTGAGCGAAGCCGCGGGTAAAAGCTAGTTTCTTAATATATTTGTAATATACAGCATTCTCTCTAATGATGTAGCTACTTTGAGCGATCAGAGCATAGCAATCTGTAACTAACTTTATACAAAATTTTAGAATATCACATTTAAATAAACGTGTAGCCAAAATTATCCGTCATTGCCATAAATAGGGTCCAAATTAAAGAGTTGAAGAACTTTTGAAATAATTCTGTTCAATTCTATTGAGATTTCCACAAAAAAGTGAGACTCGTGAGAGTAAGCTTGTTTCATAAAAAAAATACCCCTGTCGCAGCATCCTGCATAACATAGCGAATTTCCATTTACAAAAGTACGTTTTTCTCGGAAACTAGTTGATATAGAGTAATTGTAAATAAAAAACCTTTTTTATGTGATTTTTCCGCCTCATTCCGCCAAATTTTTTTAACGAAAAATGCCCAACAAACCGTAAACATTTTCACGAAATTTCTTAATAATAAGATGTTTCGTTCTTGAGTTATCGTGCGGACACATTTATATATATGTTTACTAAATATCCGGTTTTTTGGGCATTTTTCGTGAAAAAAATTTGGCGGAATGAGGCGGAAAAATCACATAAAAAAGGTTTTTTATTTACAATTACTCTATGTCAACTAGTTTCCGAGAAAAACGTACTTTTGTAAATGGAAATTCGCTATGTTATGCAGGATGCTGCGACAGGGGTATTTAAAATTACTATTCGCCTACTTGTATTTAGAATAAACATAATGCTTTTAAAACACATTTAACAATAGCATTCAATTCCGATGTAAAAATGGGAGAAGTGGGGGGAAAAGTGACGCGGACTCCCTACAAGGTACTAGCTGGATACTAACTGAATACACGTACAAAATTTCAGCCCTCTAGGTTCCCTTATGGAGTCTCTAGACGTGTTAGAAAACAAGCAAAAAAATTAAGGAAATATTGGCGTAAAAATCGTGGGGGTAAGGGTTAAAAGTTGAAACCTCCAAAAAACAGTGTCTGGCTATTAGCTTAACCTGTACACCAAATTTCAGCCCTCTAGGTTTATTTGGGGAGATTTTGACCCGAACGAAACTGTTAAAAAACAAGAAAAATCATGTTCTTTTGGGTATAAAAATGGTGGGGGTAGGGGTTAAAAGTCGAGACCCCCAAAAGGCACCCCCTTGATACTAACTCAATCCGAATACAAAATTTCAGCCCTCTAGGTTTATTCGGGTGCCCTGTGCGAGTGGTACAAACTTCGAAAACGTCGAAAATGCATGAAATTGTAGCTTAAAAATGAGGGGGGTGGGGGTAAAATATTAAAACCTGCAAAAAGCACAACCTAGGTACGAACTTTATCAACACACCATATTTCAACCCTCTACGTTAATTCTGGGGGGCTGGGGGCCTGTTAGATCCAGCGAAAATCGTTTTTCCCCCCTCTACTCCCACCATATCATCCTAGGAAGCTGAATTTTGGATATGTTGTAGATAATTGACCGAAACATTATTTAAAACCGGTTTGAAAAAGTTTTATTGCTTTTCCGCCCCCCACCACCCCCTTAAAGGTCGGGTCAGAAAAAAAATTTGCCCAAAATTTGACCCCACTTTGATAGTATGAGGTGCCTCGAAAATGAGCCCCATTTACCAAATTTCATCTCTTAACTTCCATAGGGGGGCCCTACACAAATTAAAAGGTGGCGGGAAAATATATATACATATATATATATATATATATATATATATATATATATATATATATATATATATATATATATATATATATATCAGACATTTTTTTTCTACATATTCGTGTTCTACGGGTCCGAAACCGGATAGCGCCCCTACTCTCGCCTCTCGCAGCTCTTATCGTATAGACTGTATAAGTCTAATTTTTCGGAGAAAATTCGACTAAAAAATACGTGAAATCGGAGAAGTTGTCACCTCAAGGCTAATACAAATTTGTTTGAATGTATCCAGCAGTGAGACTAGGTGAGCGAGGGAAAAAAGCTACCGTACTGGTTGAATGATAGAGTCGGGGAACAAAGGCAGCACTGTCTTAGGGCCAGGAGAATGCTCACTAGAGCCAGATCAAGAGGCAGACCGGTTGCAGAATTGAAGGACTTATATAAACAAGAGAGAAGAAAACTAAAGGGTATGATCTGGAAAGTCAAGAGAGGTTCCTGGCGGGAGCTTTCTAGCAGACTGGAAGAAGATGTCTGGGGCAATGGATATAGGATTGTGGCGGGAAAACTCAACACACTACTTCCGTAGCCTCTATCTGAGGACAGGAGAAGAACTATCGCCAGCATATTATTCCCGACCGGCAGGGGACTTATAAGTGCGGAAGAGGTATGTACCGAGGCACAACCTTTTACTTTGGAGGAACTGAGGAAGGTAGTTCGGGGCAAGAAGGGGGGTAGAGCTCGAGGGGTAGATGGCATCCCGGTCGAGGCGGTAAAGGTAATGGCGGATTTGGCCCCCGAAATACTGCTGGATGTAGTCAACGAACAGTTGAAGAAGCAGGAGGTTTCGGCAGTCAGGCAAAGAAACAAGTCTGGTACTGATTCAGAGACCAGACAAATCCCCCGAAAACCCGTCGGCATTCAGACCAATATGTTTGCTAAATACTATAGGGAAATTATTCGAGGGTCTAATCAGAGACAGACTGGATGCAGAGCTGGTTGTGAATAGGAGCCTATCGGACAGGCAATATGGGTTTAGAAAGGGGAGGTCCACGATCAATGCAGTCGAGAGGGTTTTTAGGTATGCTGCAGAGACATCAGGAAAATGGTGTACCCTTGTCATCCTGGATATCAAAAACGTCTTCAATACGGTGCCACACGACGTTATTTTAGAGAAGTTAGGAACTAGAAATGGAGGGGTCAGTGTAAAAGTGAACCAAATCCATAAAAAAATTTTTTCTAAAAATGCGTTTAAAGTTTAGGAAATTACAACTCTTTAACGAAAAAGGCATTTTTAAAAAAAAAAATTATGGACTTGGTTCACTTTTACACTGACCCCTCCAAATATTTCCGGATACCTAGTGAACCTAATCAAGAGCTACCTCTACAGAGGAGTTAGGAGCTAGAAATTCTTAAATTTTGGGTACGCTTAATCACCCTTCTCCACCAGACCACCTCCACGATCGAAAATAAAGTTACGAAAACCTTACAGACGATAGTCCAGCATCAGAAACACTTATTGTGACCTTATTACTCACCTCCAGTGTGTTAATAGTAAAAATGAATGTATGAAAGCTAGTAAGTAATTTAAGGAGGTGACTCACCCGTCTTTCCAATGTTACTCAAACTAAATTTCGAATTCGAGAATTTCATTCCTATACGTTACACTAATTGTCTTAAACTATTTTCCATCAAGAAGTTTTTGAATTACTCAAACAAAATGATTATGTCGACACTGTCACCCCCTACTAACTAAGAGCTAACTACTCTTAGACTTAATATTAGGAAATTGAGCAAAAACAGGTCAGTTAGATATTTTACGTAGATTTGAAATCTTAACAAAATTTGTATATATTTTATTTTTTACCCTCTTTTTTCAAAATTTTAACGCTCAACAACCCCTGTTAATGTAATTTGAACAAATTGCCTATCAATAGATAACTCTTTAAAAAATAGCAATATCGCCAATTTAGACTTTTGCTCTATGTCTTACCGTTTTTGAGATATTTGAAAAATTAAATTTTTACCCCAATTTTCGAAGCGCGATTTTGCCCCTTAAAAACGTTTTTGGCAGAAGCTAATATTTTTTAGGTTATTTGGTAGTCACCTTCAATATAGTGACAAAGTTTCAGATTTTTTTGAATTTTGTCACCTCGCAACCTTTTATTGTCAATCCCGTCGCCCCACAACTTAAGCATAAAAATATCAGATCTGTCTTTGTGGTATAATTAAGAGCTTTTTTTGAAGTTCTGAATTAGTCCAGTTTCACGTTTTAGACTTACCCCGTTAGTCTCCAAATAACTCTTAACTGAAAGAATTTATGAAAAAAGTATGTTAGAGAAATAAAAATTAAATTATATTTGTAAAACAAAAACTTCAAAAATAAACCTTTGAAATACACACATTTTGCTTATTGATTTGCAAATCCTTATACTCGCCCTCCATCCCCTCGGTATTAACGGGCACTAAGATTAAAATGAAGAAAATTAGACCTCCATAAAGCTTGCCATCCCCAAAACACAAATTTAGATTTTAATTTCAAATATTATCGAGTGCTTGTGAGACATTACTACGTATGACAAACTTTTTTTTGCATTTCAACACACGCAGTATTGATATGTTCACTTATCATTCAGTTAAACTGAAACTTTAAGCACTCGACTGCCTTGGTTAACATGACCAAAAACCGCATATGTAAATTAAAAATCACGAAGCGATTGACAAATTGGCAAATTTTTTCAATCACTTTGTGATTTTTAATTTACAAATTTAGATTTGCTAAAATAAGAAACAAAGTGTTCCAACAATTTTCCAAAAAACATAATGTATATTTATCAGAAACAACCACCAATGAAGATATTAAATTCTTGCTTACAAGGAGAGTGCACAGCCTTGGGGTCGGCGATTTGGCTGAAATTTTTTTTGGTGATAGAGTACATTTAATATGTTAATATATTAAAATAATAGCGCGCACTACTCAGAAAAACTTGTAAAAAAAATAATTAAAAAATTTCAACGCAACTGGTGTAGTTAATATACTTGAAAAGGAATATCGTAGATAACATATTCCTATTGGTCTAGCGTAATTGGCGTTAGACTGGTAACACAATGGTAATGTGTTCGCAACCGACTCTGTTCAATGAATCTTTTTTGTTAATTTTTTTTTTTTTAGTATTAATGAATGTCTTCTTTATTTATAAAACATCTTATTTAAAATATGTATTTGTAACAAATTTTTAAGTAGGTAAATCTGTAAAAAGGTAAGATAAAATAAAATAAAATATAAAACTTTTAACGTAACATTTATTTAATTGTAAATTATTATTATACTTTACACACAAGACCCAGAGTGATAGTCAAAAACATACAAAACAATAATTTTGTCTGATATGCGTCAAAATTATTTCATGAAAGGAACATTTTCATGAACGTTAATCAAGTATGTTTTTCACTAGATGTCTTACAGACACCCGGTATTTGTAAAAGACATGCATTCATATGTTGTGTAAATTGTAATAAAAATTATTGTTTTGTATGTTTTTATGGTAACTATCACTCTGGGTCTTGTGTGTAGAGAATAATAATATAATTTACAATTAAATAAATGTTACGTTAAAAGTTTTATATTTTATTTTATCTTACGTATTTACAGAGTTACCTATTTAAAGATTTGTTACAAATACATATTTTAAATAAGATGTTTTATAAATAAAGAAGACATTCATTAATATTAAAAAAAAAAAATTAACAAAAAAGTTTTGTTGAACAGAGTCGGTTGCGAACACAGGACCATTGTGTTACGAGACTAACGCCAATTGCACTAGACCAATAGGACTGTTATGTACAATATTCCTTTTCAAGTATATTAACTACACCAGCTGCGTTGAAATTTTTTAATTATTTTTTTTACAAGTTTTTCTGAGTAGTGCGCGCTATTATTTTAATATATTAACATATTAAGTGTACTCTATCACCAAAAAAAATTTCAGCCAAATCGCCGACCCCAAGGCTGTGCACTCTCCTTGTTAGTGTATCGAGCTCAAAATTTTTAATTCGTGGAATATGAAAAATCTTAAATGGCTTATAATTTTGCGTTATTATTTGTCTTTTTAATCCTAAAGGATGATAGGTGGTCAGGTGGAGAGGGGTGATTAATTATACCCAAAATTTAAAAATTTCACATGTAAAATATTAAAATAAATTATAAGTAGGTAATAGACATTGTAGAATCAAAAATTAAATAAAAGAATTAATTGTAAAATCCCAGTTCAAAGTATAGTTCTCTTTTATATCCAAAATGGTTTCTTCGTAAAGGAGTTGCAACTCAATAATTGAAATTCACGTATTTTATGAGCTGATAAATCGGAAACAATATTTAATCGCAAAATATAGTTTATAACTTTCACTTTAATTATAACTTTCTTTTATGTCAAGGAGATGTGGGGTATTTTTATAAGGTGTTGCGACTGAATAATTAGAATGCAGGAATTTAGAGCTTTATTCTTCAACGTAATCTACTTTTTATTTTTAAAACATAATCTATTTTGTAAAAGCTTTTATTTAACTTGCTATGTTAGTATGTTGGTTTAGATCAATTCTTGGAATCAAAATTTAAGCAGGTTTTAATTGAGCTAGAGGTTTCAAATTTTGCATACGTGTCTAACCTTGATGATTGTATAATTATAGTTTTCTTCTAAATCGCCTCAAAACCAAAATTCTTCATTTTTAGTCCTGTGCAACTTTTTAACATTTCGAATTGTCAATAATTGTTCCTTGATTTTACATTGCAATTTTTTGTGTCCATAGTTATGTCTAATTAAGGTAAATTAACCGATTAAAATATAGATAAAAAATTACTTTGTTAATTCTTTTTTTAAATTAATTGCGATCAGACTAAAAAGTAGAAAATAAATTGAAGTAAAAAAGTGTTTTTTAAGAAAAAGCTTTTACTTAAAAATGGACTAAAAAAAATAACTTTTGAATGAAGTTTGAAGCAATATGCAACATAATTTATAAAAGCTTGAGGCATTTGATTAAGTTTGGTAACTACTGAAAAGTAAAATAGCTACACTTATATTAGTCTAGGAGGTATCGGCGCATCCGTACTGAAAACTATTCCACCTCAATTTTTTTGTACGATCCTGTTCAAATTGCAATACTGATGATAAGAATGCATGTTGCCATGGGGTAACCCGGGGCCGTATTGTTTAAGCAATTGCAAGGAATTGTTATTTTTCAGCCGGACAATTTTTTTTTATATTCTTTATTGAAATACAAATAAAAAAGGTCCTATGGCTTTTCAAGATAAAGTTAATATTTTTAGAGATATGAATTTTTAAAGGTTCGAAAAATCTCAGATTTGGCTACTTTTGACCCATAAAAAATTTATTAAAAAAAAAAAAAAATAAAATAAAATATAAATATTTTTTTTTAATTCTTTAGACAATAGTCAATAATATCCTTAATAGAGATTTAAAAAAAATTCATTGTTTATACCTGTTTTTTAATTGTTAATTTCGTGCGCTCACAAGTATGCGTCGCTTACCTTTAAGTATTTTTTCAACTGGACAAATTTTTTTTTTTATATTCTTTATTGAAATACAAATAAAAAAGGTCCTATGGCTTTTCAAGATAAAGTTAATATTTTTAGAGATATGAATTTTTAAAGGTTCGAAAAATCTCAGATTTGGCTACTTTTGACCCATAAAAAATTTATTAAAAAAAAAAAAAATAAAATAAAATATAAATATTTTTTTTTAATTCTTTAGACAATAGTCAATAATATCCTTAATAGAGATTTAAAAAAATTTCATTGTTTATACCTGTTTTTTAATTGTTAATTTCGCGCGCTCACAAGTATGCGTCGCTTACCTTTAAGTATTTTTTCAACTGGACAAATTTTTTTTTTATATTCTTTATTGAAATACAAATAAAAAAGGTCCTATGGCTTTTCAAGATAAAGTTAATATTTTTAGAGATATGAATTTTTAAAGGTTCGAAAAATCTCAGATTTGGCTACTTTTGACCCATAAAAAATTTATTAAAAAAAAAAAAATAAAATAAAATATAAATATATTTTTTTAATTCTTTAGACAATAGTCAATAATATCCTTAATAGAGATTTAAAAAAATTTCATTGTTTATACCTGTTTTTTAATTGTTAATTTCGCGCGCTCACAAGTATGCGTCGCTTACCTTTAAGTATTTTTTCAACTGGACAAATTTTTTTTTTATATTCTTTATTGAAATACAAATAAAAAAGGTTCTATGACTTTTCACGATAAAATTCATACCCCAAATATCCAAAACAGAAATAATTAATGATAACGCCTCAAGCTTTTATAAATTATGTTGCATATTGCTTCAAGCTTCACTCAAAAGTTATTTTATTTTTTTTAGCCCACTTTTAAATAAAAGCTTTTTCTTAAAAAATATTTTTTTACTTCAATTTATTATTTTTCAAGTACCTGATTCTTTCTCAAATTTCATCAATTAAGGGTAGTTTGGAGACTGGGGTGAGCTTAAAAATTGAAATTATACTTGTTCAATAGCTCCTAAATAGCTCCTAATTCTACTGAAAAAATTGATCTGAAATTTTTATTTTTAAGCGGTGGGGAGCTGAGGTCAGACTCGACTCAGCCTCCCCCCCCCCCCACTAAAAATATTAAATTCTTGTTCAGTGTGTCGAGCTCAAAATTTTTAAACCACGGAATATGATAGCTCATAAATAGCTCCTAATTATACGCTATTTGTTTTTTCAGTTATAAAAGGTAGGGGGGGCTAGGTCGAGTGGTGTCTTTTATTCAAAGTTTGTAATAAATTTGTTCCTACATATTTTATTTTTAACAAGCCTTCTAGAATATTCTTTAATTTATGCAATATTAAACATCTTAAACAAAACTTCATTCGATATTTAACACAGTTTCTTCAATTGAACAAAAATATAAGTAACATATACGTATTCATTTTGAATTATAATGATTTAAATATTCTTAAAATTTTGGCTAACCCTGGTACGTCATTCCAAAGTAGTTCCTATTCTGACCCTAGCGTTCCTATTGATCTGATACCCGTTATCTTATTCATGCTGCATCCGATCTGATCGCCCCAGCTTTCGTTCCCAGTGACATCCAGTTTTGGTCCTATTCACCCTAATAAGTAATTGGGACAAACATACAAAATATCTATAAACAATTGGCATAATTTTACATATTTTGAATAAATAAAGACTTTTTTAAATTTACCACCCTTCTGAACATAAACACAATTTAAGCAAATTACGAACCAACTTTTGGTAACCTAATTTTTGTGTTATTTTACTATTGATTTTTGAAACTTAATTTTTTTTTTTAATTTTATGCTTATTAGTATAATTAAAATTAAAATTTAATTTTATTAGTTATTTAATTTAAAATTTAATTAATTGAAATTTAACCCTTTGCACTTGAACCATTTTTTAGTATGGGTACTCAGCTACTCGACAGTAGTTTTAAAACGCTGCAAACACTATTGTATTAGGAGAACATAATATCCATAATACAATATATCTATTAGTTAATTTTAGTAGTATGTATCACAATGTAATGTAGCAAGACGTCGCGTCGTTGTGTTGTATCATGTTTTCCTAATATAATAATTTTCAACTAAATGAAGAAGGCTGAGAAACGGAGCGAAGTGGAATCAAAAACGTGTTCACTATCATCGATATAGGGTCTGATATCGCTCCGATAAAATATTATCTCAGTGGTATTGTTATTGGAGCGGTATTGAAGCGAGAGCGAATCATGACTGATATCGGATCGATATCAGAGTGATGATGTGAATACACTCATTATTTATTATGTAAGAATATTTTATCGAACCGGGAACGGAGTGATATCGTACTGAGAGCGGAGCGTTAATGTAAATCGGGCCTTAATGTAAATCGCGCCTTAGGTCTCCTAGCGTGTTGTAAATAATAAAATATGTACCTGTTGTTTATGACGCCGCTGCGGCACCTAACGAGTGGAATTAATATTTATTGTGTCGCCGTGGCGGCGCCCATCGAGTGCAGAAGGTTAATTTTATTAGTTGTAACTTTAATTAAATTTATTTTATATTATTTATTAATTGTAATTCATGACGAACACAAACATATACGTCCTTAAGCTATAAACTAGAAATTGCAGTAATTAAAAGAAATTGTTTGTTTTGTTCCTATTTGTACCGGAATTCCTATATATCTCGTTTAACCGATTTTCAAAATAAGCCGTGAAAGCAATGCCGTAATAATTCCGATTATATTATACTGATATGAGCAGACAAAACACACAGAAGCAAAAAGTGAGAATAACAAATGATAAAAATCACTTAGAAATAAAATTGTTAACATTTTAAAATTTCCGGTAATTAAAAGGTTTGTTGTTGTTACTGCTGCTGTTACTAGTTCGCGGTTAAATGATTTCTGTTAGATAAATCTTTTGTATTGTATTACTAAAATTTAATTTATTATTTTAAAGTAATAATCAGAATTTTACATATTTCTTTAAAATAAATATTTTTCAAGGTAACATAAGTAATTAGTTTTCTTTTTATTGTAATTACGGTTTACGCATACATTTACAATTCAATAATTATTAAAAATTTGCTACAAATGAAAAAAATAATTTTATTTACATAAATCACTACAGCGATTATAATATAAAATGGTTAGCTATGCAAGTTATAAAACAATAGTTAGGAGATAGCAATGTAAATAAAATAATGTAATAAGTATTAACAAATTATTATTGTTTTAACATACAAACGATAATAAAAGACATAGGTACAGTTATAATTTACATACGTACAGTTATATTCATTTTTATGATTCTATATTTCTAATTGTAAGTATATTCATGAAAAATGGTGTAACACCAAGGCCGGATTACCTAATGAGCCTGCCTAGACCATGGCCTAGAGGTGGCAGATTTTTAAAACAGAACGGCAAAAGTTGTAAACTGACGTTTTTTTTTTCTCATCAGTTTTTTAGGGGAAAGTCGAAAAAAAGTAGGAAAAGTTAAGATTTTTCTTAGCAAAAGTTGGGGGCGGTGCCTTTTTACGGTGCCTAAGGAGGCGCTTAGGGTTAAGCTGGCCCTGAATAGCACTACAACGCTACATATATAAATAAAGTTGTTATAATTTCAAATTAAAAGTTAATAAAAACTGTAGCTATCACTTGTAAAAGTAATAAATAATATTCACTATTTACCTATATATTTATTTATAGCAAGAATTCTCCGATAATTAAAATTTTACGAAATTGCTCAGGTATTAGCCATTTTCTACAATATTCAGGTACTACACGGATAGAAAATTCCTATAAAAATTACTGTGCTGATACTACAATCGACGTGTAACAGGCGAACATATCCAATTTTTGTACGGTAAAATTGGATATGTTCGCCTGTTACACGTCGATTGTAGTATGAGCACAGTAATTTTTATAGGAATTTTCTCTCCGTGTAGATGTTTTACTTTAACTTGAAGTTATAGACATCTTGTTTATTGAAGATGAAGGAAAAAATTTAGACTAAGCCCACTTGGAAGAGAAAACAGACAAAACGTGGGTCATGAATTATCAGGACCGGATTTATCCTAAGTGCCGCTCGGGGCACTATGAAAATTCGTAAAACAAAAATTTAAAAAAAGTTTCTTTATAACTTTCCCACCTTTTTCCCTTTTCCTATCAAAAAATAAGTGGCGAGCAAAAAAGGAAAGAAATAACTCCCATTTCTTATTTTTCTATCAAGAAATAAATGATAACCAAAAAAAAGCCTAATTGGCACGTGTGTTCCAAATTTCGCCGCCCCTAAATTCTATTGATTGTAATGGTTTCGTATTTTCCTTCTGATTATGAGTGATAATTTACTTTAGTGATGATATTTTCACTGTATTAGTATGTATGCATAATGTTATCAGTGTTGTGCTCATCTAGATAACGTTATCTGAAATTTTACCTAGATAACGTTTTCGTTATCTATTATCTTTTATCTAGATATTTTTAAAACAAGTTATCTTTTATCTAATCTTTTTGTTAAGCGAAATAAAAAGATAACATCTCTATTTTTTTTCTGAAAAAAAGAAATTTGAAGCTAATTTCACAATTTCCCCATATTTATTTCGTCGACCATGTAATTCAGATAACTTTTGACACTTTCTTAAGAATTACAGAAATGTTTGAAAGCAGTTATTTAATTTTAAACAGAATTCTTGTAGCCTAAAATAATTTCCGCCATTACTTGGTATCATATTTAGTCGTATAATATGAAATGTCTCATTCTGGCCACGGTGTACCATGTAATTCAAATAAGAATCGACACATTTTTAAGCATTAGAGATATGTCTAAAAGCGATTTTAACTTCTAAATAGAATTCATGTAACTTGGAGTTATTTCTGTCATTAATTAGAATAATAGTAAGTTGTGTAATAGAAAATGTCGTTTTCCGACTACTTGTTCGACAATGTAGTTCAGATAAATATATCGACATTTTTTAGACATTAGAGAAATTCTTAAAAACAATTCACGTATTTTAAATTTAATTTTTGTAGCTAAGAATCATTTCGGCCATTAGTTGGAATAACATTTAGTCGTGTAATATGAAATGTCGATTTTCGACCACATGGTCGATCATGTAATTTAGAAAAATGTCGACACTGTTTAAACGCTTTTTTAAAACAAAAAATATTGTACTGTACTGTGTTACACGTGTGCTATCATGGGCCGTAAATAAAAAACTAAATTCCAAAACATGCGATTTTTATCGCCCAAAACCTTTCTTTAAAATTTTTATAATTTATTGTAATTAACAAATTTTTCTGGGAACCGGCGAGATACTTTCGCAGCCTAGCACCGGTCCACGAATCGGCGGTTGAGAAACACTGACCTAGTGCATTATTTCTGTAAATATTATCTTATCTGCTATCTAAAACTTTATCTAGATAACAGTTAAATTTTCTGTTATCTTTATCTAGATATTTTAAATTATGTTATCTAGATAATAAAATTCGATATCTTGCCCAACACTGAATGTTATGCATTATTTAGGTACATAACATGAATAACCCTTTTGAATTTTTGAATCCTAAATGACACTCTTACGTCATCTTGTTTCGTAACTGTTTGTGAAACAAACTATTATTTAAACCGTGGTATTAAATAACATTAGAAAATATAGAATAGAGAGAAATAACACCACAGAATATGGAACAGAGGGAAGCGAAAGTTTTGTTCATTTTTCGTCAACTAAAAAACACCTACTCTCTTTTTCGTTATTGATTTATATCTCTGAACGTTATCGACAGAACTTAAATAATTTCAACTGAAAACCCTTCATCAAGTGCTAGTAGTTTTATTCTAGGAAGTAGTTCCGTGATTTTTTCTTCGGAACTCTAAAATCATTAGCAATCATTTTTAAACTATTAACTAATATTTTGTTGCTTACTTTTAGAAATTCAATAAAAAACTTTATGAAAATCCATTGATCCCCATCTATCTATCCATCTATCTACCCTGGACTACATAAAGTCATAAAACATGGTTTACTTTCAATGAAACCGTGACCCAAAAAGATCTTATCTTTTGCCCCTTTGTGGATTCCATGAATTTTATTTAAGAGTAGTCTTAACGCCTGTAGCATATTGTCGCGAAAGCGGAGTGGGCCATTCGAATAGCCCTGTCTAAATGGTAGATGGATGCGAACCGAAACCATATAATTTTGTTGTCAAAACGCTCTGTTATCTAGTTACGTTATTAAAATCATTGTAATATAAAAAAAATGCCATGAGCAGCGGGGCCCCATCACGGAAGTCGAATTTTTCCCTTCGTCTTCGATATTGAATGTCTACAAGCGAAATGTAATTGAAAGTCTACAAGCGATTTGTCATTTTGATGGTTTCAAAACTGATGATGAGTGTCCGGTTGATCGGGGCTTTAAAAAAAAGGTTTAAGTTTTTAAGGGCTGAATCTCAGTAAATTTCACTTTTGTGCTGATAGCAGTTAGCAGGAAAAAAGCCAACACAATTCGTACGAGGGCATTCCTACCCATGCTTATTCGCCAATTGCCTTTGTGTTTTATTTTTAAATATTAAAAAAGCAACTTAAATAGTAAACTGGAAGCCCTTTATGAAGATATTTTTTATTTCCAGGAAAATTCAAAATTTCTATTTTATAAATAATAAAAACCTAAAATTCCTACTTTATAAATAAACAGTGACTTTAATAACATTTTTAAATTATTTAATAGGGTAAAAGCCCCCTTTGTGGAACGGTATCTAATACTGGAACAGTTTTGACATTTACATATTTATTTCTTTAATTAAGTAAAGAAACTTTAAATGCGAGGTGAAATTAAATTGAAAAACAATCATTCTATTAATAATAATTTTTGTTATCAGACGTTTCTTTCAGAAATAGCTTCATTAATATGTAAATGTTCATAATTAGATACCGTTCCTCAAAGGGGGCTTTTACCCTATTTGTGTATTAACATTTGTTAAAAAAGTGTTCATTTTTTTTAAATTTTTAAATTTACTATTCGCCTACTTGTCGTATAGTATACATATAAAGCGTTTTAAACACATTTAACAATACCATTGAATTTCGATGTAAAAATGGAAGAAGTGGGGGGAAAAGTAATGTCGAATCCCTAAAAGGCACTAACTGGATACTAACTCAATACACGTACAAAATTTTAGCCCTCTACGTTTTTTTAGAGAGTCTTTAGACGTGTTAAAAAAAAAAAAAAAAATTAAGGACATATTGGCGTAAAAATCGTGGGGGTAAGGGTTAAAAGCAGTGGCTGGCTATTAGTTTAACCTATACACAAAATTTCAGCCCTCTAGGTTTATTTGAAGAGATTTTGACCCGAACGAAACTGTTAAAAAAAAGAAAAATCATGTTCTTTTTGATATAAAAGTGGTAGGAGTAAGGATTAAAAGTTGAGACCACCAAAAGGCACTCCCTTGATACTAACTTAATCCGAATACAAAATTTAAGCCCTCTATGTTTATTTGGGTGACCTGTGCGAGTGGTACAAACTTCGAAAACGTCAAAAAAGCTTGAAATTGTCGCTTAAAAATGGCGAGGGCGGGGGTAAAATATTAAAACCTCCAAAAAGCAGGCCCTAAGTACGAACTCTATCAACGTACCAAATTTCAGCCCTCTAAGTTAATTCTGGGGGACTGTGGGCGCGTTAGATCCAGCCAAAATCATTTTTTCCCCCTCTACTCTCTGCAAATCATCCTGGGAATCTGAATTTTGTTGTAGGTAATTGACCGAAACGTTATTTCCAACCGGTTGGGAAAAATTTTATTGTTTTGTTGCCCCCCACCACCCCCTTAAAGTTTGGGTCGGATCCAAAATTGGCTCAAAATTTGACCCCACTTTGATAGTATGAGGTGCTTCGGAAATGAGCCCCACTTACCAAATTTCAGCTCTTAACTTCCATAGGGTGGCCCTACACATGTCAAAAGGTGGCTGGAGTATGTATATATATATATATATATATATATATATATATATATATATATATATATATATATAGATATATAGATATATATATCAGACATTTTTTTCTACAGAATCGTGTTCTACGGGTTCGAAAACGGATAGCGCCCCTACTCTCGCCTCTAGGTGTTCTTATCGTATAGGCTGGATAAGTCTAATTTTTTCAAGGAAAAATTCGACTAAAAATAAAATGTAAACGTACTGATTTAAACATAAGCTACAATTTTTAATATTATTTTTATAATCAGAATGACTGATATCTTACAAGTGTGGTGTTTCTCTCGCTGACATAATTAATTTTTCGATTAGATTATCCACTTTACTAAAGTTGAGAGAAGACTAATAATATCAAAAATCAAACTAATTTGCTGATTGTTTTAAATTCTATAGCCAAACTAGATTGTTTTAAATTCTATAGCCTTTAAATGTGGCTGTACTTCAGAAGTATTTGTATCCTGAAATATTACTAGAAAATATTTAACGTGCATTAATTTATTGAATTAAAGTCCTCTGGTTTAACGAAAAATTCATCACTACACGGTCGATTCGTCGGAACGTTTATCCAGTTTTCAGTTTGTTCAGTGAGTTTTTTGTTTTTTCGCGTTTAAAACATTAGGTAAAAGTGAGAGATGTTATAAATAGGTAGCACTGATATTTAATATTATTTTAATTCAACTATTTTTGTAAACAGTTACAGAAACATAAGCAGATGAAAAACGTATAAAACATTTCTGTAAGGCAAAATTATAAAATTATTGTATATTTTCGAATATTATAAAAAGAACAATATATAACAAAGTGTTTGTTCGATATCCATCAAACGAATACGAATATTGATTTTTGGTAAGTTTTATTTCGTATTTATACACACACGATTTTTTCTTTTGATTTTAAAAAATGAAAATGACGTTTACATAAAATACCTTATTCACATAACTTCTCTAATTTTATATGTATGAATCATTATACCCAAATGACAATTTTAAAATATACATAATAACTACCTAAGGTAAAAGACCCGGTAATTGACCCTGGCCCAGTTTCTGACGTTTTCAACTTCTTTATAAATTGATAAAAAAACTATATTTTAAATACGAAAAAAAATAAATTCTTAATTTAAAGTAATTTATTCTGTGCCTAATGAATAGCAATTGAAAAAGTATAGAATATATTAACTAAATAAAAAAAAAATTTTAAGTTTAAAATGTATGTAAATGCTATTTTTTAGTTATATTCTAAATGTTTAGTTTAGAAGATACCTCATTTTGATCTGTATGAAAATTTAATTAAAAATATATGAGCAGGTTAATATTTGTTTAAAATTTATTTTAAAATATTTATAAAATACCTTAGAATGGTTTTTATTATTAAAATATGGGGGTCGATATTACTAGGCTCAATTCTAAAGATATGACCCAATTTTTCACCCTAAAATTCTAACCTAAAACAAGCGAGGTTACCTACTTATTGACATGTGAATAAAATGTAAAAATAGTTATTTTAAATTAATTTTTGTTAGTTATTTTGTTATTTATAGTTATCTTCGATTAGTTTTTGTTATTTTTCATAACGTAGTGACAAGTTCACATTAAACAATTATTATTATCAACAAAAAATTATATTGTCTTGAAAGTACATTTCGGAGTGATACAATTATTGTTAAAATAATGTCAATTTCGTTAGTATTTAAATTATTACAACAGTTTTAGTTGAATAATATTTTTGTAACAAAATTTTTATGACAAAATTAATTTTTTTCTTTTTTCATAAGTTAATCATAATTAAATTTAAGGATCAGAAACTAGGCCACTGTCAGGGTCAGAAACTGTCACATGAGAAATTTTGAGAGTCAGAAACTGGGTCCTTTTTGTCAATTTTTAAAACATTAATTTAAATTATTAATTCAATTCAAATAATTATTTTATGTATATGACTTTATTTTGAAAGTCATAAACTAGTTGATAAAATTATTAATTGTCTCTTAAGTTGAAACTTATATTTATTACTGTCGTTTAACCTCAGCCGTCACTCTTAAAAGGTCAGAAACTGGGCCACTTACCTTATATGAAATATTATAAAATGTCAACCATACAATTACATTTTTCTTTATTGTTACTTTTTAAAACTGAACAAATTGAAGGCAATACGATCATACTTCGATCACCAGTATACACACCCAATTTGTATACAATTTTCTTTCGATTCGCTTAACGTTCGATTAAAATAATGTCTAAACGAAGACTAACACGTGGTATATATGGTTAGACATAAAAATTACGGAAGTCAATTTTTTTTATTTTTAGTTGAATTTTGGTTTTTCCAAATGCCACCAATTAGACGTACCAACTTAGGTCGCAGAACTCGCAATGATGCAAGTCAAAGATATATACGAGCAAGTCAAACTGACGAGCAACGCGAAGCGCGAAATGCAGTTGAACGGAATCGAATTCGACAACGTACAAATGTTGCGTTTAATCCTCATCGAGCTGCATTCAATTATAACGTGGCAATCGATTACAGTTCACTACAAATCGTTGCTATTGGACCAATGAACGTTGTGTGTCCACACTATAAAGCATTAAAATTCCAAAATGAAGCCCCTGGATTGTGTTGCGCCAGTGGTCAAGTCAAGTTGACGCCATTGGTACCGCCACCAGAGCCACTACAATCATCAGTTTCCGGAAATGGGCCAGATTCTAATCATTTTTTGACTCATATCCAGCAACACAATAATTGCTTCCAAATGACGTCATTTGGCGCAACAGAAGTTATTCGATATAATTTTATACCTACTTTCAAGGCAAGTATAATGGGGCAGCTTTATATGGGCCATAATACGTTGGCATCTTTCAATTAACATGGTGTAAAGTACGTTGGTAGCTCTGAATTGCCAAAAGCAACCAGAAGTGAGTGTGTTTACAGAAGTTGATGGGGGAATGACAGTGCTGCCAACGTATTTTGCCAGATGGCGGTATAAGCACTTTGGTATACAATTACCGATATTACATCTATTTACCCTTGCAGATTCAGGATCAAATATATCATCGAACAGGTTCCTTATTGCCAACGCCCGATAGTGACTACAAATTTTTGCAAATTTATTTTATGGGCGATTCAGCAAGACAAGTCGATCAGCGTTGTGCACACAACAATTCGATGAAAAGGCCAATTGTGGAACAACTCCAAACATTTTTCCATCAGCACAACGAATGAGTTGCATTATTCAAAACCGCATTAGACCGCATGCCATCTGGTAACCACAAAATTGTGATCAAAGCCGATAAGACGCCTGTCTTAGGACAGCACCCAAGACGTTTTAATGCACCAACAATTGATGAAGCCGCTATTGTCGTCGTGGGTGAAAATTTAGAAAATCGAGATATTATTTTACATCGGCGAAACAATCAATTGCAGCGTGTGTCTGAAACACATCGATCATATGATGCGTTACAATATCCTATCTTATTTTGGCAAGGTGAAGATGGGTATCATTTTTCAATGAAGATGATAAATCCAGTTACAGGTATATGACCAATCTACATTTACTATCTTAATCACAACGTTACTTTACCTTATTAACACAAAAATTTATTTACAGGCACAGAAACTAACAAAAAAGTTAGTTCAATGAATTATTATTCATACAGACTGATGGTTAGGAAAAATGAGAACAATCACATCTTAAAATGTGGGCATCTATTTCACCAATATGTTGTGGATATGTACGTTAAAGTTGAAACTGAGCGATTAACATTTATCAGGTTGAATCAGACAAAACTCCGTTCCGAGGAATATATTCATCTTCGGGATGCCATCAATGCTGACGGAAACGCACAGAATGTCGGCAGAATGACTATTCTTCCAGCAACATACGACGGAAGTCCGCGACACATCCATGAATACGCTCAAGATGCTATGTCGTATGTACGTGATTATCAGATTTGTTTATCAGGTTCACGTGCAATCCATAGTGGGCAGAAATTCCACGATAATTATTTCCTGGCCAATCACCCATTGACCGCCATGACATCATCGCAAGGGTATTCAAAAAAAAATTAAAATCACTAATGGATTTCATTGTTACGCATCGTGTGTTCGGCGAGACGCGTTGTTGAACGTATTCAGTCGAGTGGCAAAAACGCGGACTGCCACATGCACATATCCTCATTTGGTTGATTGAGAGGATAAGACCAAATGAAATCGATGATGTGAAATCAGCGAAAATTCCCGATAATGAAGAAGACCCATTGTTACATGAAATTGTTGCAAAAAATATGATTCATGGTCCCTGTGGAATATTAAATCCTAATTCTCCGTGTATGGTTGACGGAAAATGTTCAAAAGGCTATCCAAGATAATTAGTAGCAGAAATTATTACTGGAAATGATGGTTATCCACTTTATCGCCGTCGATCTACTGACAACAATGGAAGGTCAACAATAGTCAAAGTGAATCAACAGGACATTGAAGTAGATAATCGTTGGGTTGTTCCATTTTCGCCATTACTCTCCAAGACATTTAAAGCACACATAAATGTCGAATTTTGCCATTCCGTAAAGTCGATTATATATATTTGCAAGTACGTGAACAAAGGCAGTGACATGGCTGTGTTCGGAGTTGCTGCCGAAAATTCCAACGATGAAATCACACAATTTCAAATGGGCCGCTATGTCAGCAGTAACGAAGCGATGTGGCGTATTTTTTCATTCGCTATACATGAAAGACACCCCACTGTTGGTCACTTGGCCGTACATTTGGAAAATGGTCAAAGAGTGTATTTTACAGCGGAGAACGTATTACAACGAACTGACAGGCCGCCATCAACAACATTGACCAGCTTTTTTGAAATGTGCCAGAATGATGACTTTGCCCAAACATTGCTTTACTCTGAAATGCCACGATATTATACCTGGAATCAATCGGCAAAGAAATTTCAACGACGGAAACAAGGACAGCCAGTTCCAGGTTACCTACAAGTATTTTCCACCGATGCACTAGGACGTCTTTACACAGTCCATCCCAGCCAAGACGAGTGTTTTTATTTGCGTTTACCGTTAGTCAGTGTTCGTGGTCCAACATCTTTCCAACATCTGCGAACTGTTAATGGTTTATTGTGCGGTACATACAGAGAAGCCTGTCAACGTTTGGGATTGCTAGAAAATGACACCCATTGGGACCATACTCTCGCAAATGCTGTGATTTCATCAAATGCTAAACAAATACGAACATTGTTTTCTATAATTTTGTCTACATGCTTTCCATCAACACCGATTGATTTATGGAACAAATATAAAGATCATATGGCCGAAGATACATTGCATCAGATGCGTTTTAGAACATTGAATACAGATTTGCAAATGAACGAAGAAATTCACAATGAAGCATTAATTTTAATTGAGGACATGTGCTTGATGCTTACCAACAAAGGATTAATACAATTAGGAATGACAACGCCCAGTCGCCCAATGCACGACGCATTTAATCAAGAGTTGAGACGCGAAACCCAATACGATTCCGAGGCATTGAGGGAAACCATTCAAAGAAACGTTCCTTTTTTAAATCAGCAACAAAAGTATGCCTACGATACGCTCATGAAAGTAGTGAACGATGGAACTGGCGGAATTTTTTCTTAGATGCTCCCGGTGGAACTGGAAAAACATTTTTAATATCATTGATATTGGCAACGATTCGATCCCAAAATGGAATAGCACTTGCACTTGCTTCATCAGGTATTGCAACTACGTTGTTGGAAGGCGGTCGAACAGCTCATTCAGCACTCAAGTTGCCGTTGAACATGTAAATTAATGAAACTCTAACTTGCAACCTTTCGAGGAATTCTGCGATGGCCAAAGTGTTACAGCAAAGAAAATTGATCATTTGGGATGAATGCACGATGGCACACAAAAACTCTTTGGAGACATTAGACCGCACGATGCAAGATTTACGAAACAACCAAAGCCGGTTTGGTGGTGCGATGATTCTATTGGCAGGTGATTTTCGACAAACATTACCAGTGATTTCACGATCAACGCCAGCCGACCAACTTAATGCATGTGTGAAGTCGTCCATTTTATGGAAATACGTCAAAACACTTAAATTAAATGTGAACATGCGAGTCAAATTGTAGAACGACCGATCTGGAGAAGTTTTTTCCAAACAATTGCTCGATATTGGTAATGGCAAAATTCCTGTTGACACATCGTCTGGATACGTTACATTTCCTCCCGTTCCCAAACATTACTCAAAATTACAAAAATCATGTTTGGTTGAGTGAACGTGTTATATTGGCTGCAAAAAACGTTGATGTAAACGAAATGAATTTTCAGATTCAAAATAAGGTAGCAGGCGAATTGATGACATACAAATCGATTGATTCCATTACTAACCAATATGATGTTGTCAACTATCCAACGGAATTTTTAAATTCGCTAGAATTGCCCGGATTACCACCTCATAATCTGCAATTAAAAGTTGGATCGGTAATCATTATGTTGCGGAATATAGGGGAAGGTCGCCCAAAGCGGGTAAGCTAAGATTAAACGCCCAAAAAAATGACTTTTGACTTCGATAAACAGATCTTTTTTATATTATCAGATAGAATAGTTATCGAACTTTAAAATGAAACTTCGCTTAAGAAATGTTTATACGATATTTATTTTTAATAAAGAAAATACAAAACCTCTGCAAAAACCCGCTTTGCCCGTATAGGTATCCTAAAGCGGGTAACCCCCTTTGGGCAAAGCGGGTAAGTAGGTACATTATGCATTTAAATACTGTTATTATTTTTTAATGAAAACTTTCTTAATCATATAGAACTTAAAAATAATAATAATTAAGTAAAAAAAAATTAAAAAAGACAAAAATAATAAATTTATAACACTTAACTGTAACTTTCTTTACAACCTCCATATTGGAATATATTACTTCAGGTGATTCCACATCAAAATCACCACAAACAAGGTAGAAATATTTTTTTAAAGCTTTTTCCCTCATTCCGTCGTAAAAAGAAGATTATTTATTTTTTTTTCCTCTTCCAACAGTTTTTTCCATTAAGGTGCTTTTATTTTGTCCACCCGCTTTGCTCATACCCGCTTTGCCCAAAAAGACTTAATTTTGTTAACTTAGAATAATTTCAAAATGAAAGCCGATACATGTCTACCTTTTTCTACATTAAAAGTCAAATCATGATAACATAATATGGTAATACCAAAAAGATTACAAATAAAAAGGTTTCTGACTAGTTACAGAATATTTATCCTCAAAATTTTTAACAATACCAACCAAAAAAATTTGATGAAGCTTAACTAGGACATTAAACGACACAAGCGTTCAAGTGCCACTGATTGACATTGGTTGATATTCGGTTTATCTCGGTATACACACGACCTGACAAAAACATTCGATACAACGATATACAAGCGCTTACCCGCTTTAAGAGGGGTACCCACTTTGGGCGACCTTCCCCTAAACCAGCCACGTCTTTGTAATGGCACCCGACTTGTGGTGAAAAAATTAATGAACGACGTCATTGAAGCCACAATTTTGAAAGAGAAGTACAAAGGCGAAGACGTCTTGATTCCACGCATCCCTATGATTCCGAACGCCATGCTATTCAACTTTAAACGGTTACAATTTCCAGTGCGACTTGCATTTGCAATGTCGATAAATAAATCACAAGGGCAATCATTAAGTGTTTGTGGCATCAATCTCGAAAATCCATGTTTTTCACATGGCCAATTATATGTCGCCTGTTCCCGTGTCGGAAAACCCTCAGCATTATTTATTTACGCGCCAGAAAACAAAACTAACAATGTTGTGTATCAAAAAGCACTACAATAAACAATATGTTTTTGAAATAAATGTATTATTTAATTCCAGTTTGAATTGAATATTCATAGCTAAGACAGGACAACGTCTGTCGGGTCAGCTAGTAATTAATAAAATACAATAATGAATTCGAAAAGAACGGAAGATGTTATATAGAATGTTATTATGTATTTGAAAATAATGGACGAGATTACCGAGACTGTTCGATTTATCTTGCCGTGAGCAGGTCAACTAACAGATTTAACTCATATCTCCAAAACAAAAACAAAAAACTATGCACAATTTAAAATTTCGCTTACCTACTTTAAAGAATCACTTACCTACTTTAAGCTATTATTTAGATAACTTTTAAAATAAAATTCATTATTGGATCTTAAAAGCGGTGAAATTTTGGGCCACTCTTTCTAATCAAGGTTGTAAATGACTGTGATTATAAAAACTTTTATGATCTGACATCTTGTACTTGTACTGGAATTTCTAATAGTTGGTTTTAAAAATTTTCTTCTATATTCTTCTATAGGTACGCTTGAGTTCACATACTCACATATTATAATATATACATACATTCTTCTATACTTTTTGACATAATTTACATATTAAAACCTACATACGTATGTGGTCTGTTAAAGCCACTTTATATACTTACGTTAAATGTAATAACATATAGTATAAATTGTGTTTAAGTGACCAAATTAACGACAACAATAATAATTTGACAACTAGATATTAGATATATTAAGCCCATGTACTTCTCAAATTATATACGAATAAAACACGGGTTAACACGGACAAGCTACTGTATTACATATTATTATGCTAACGTATGTATATTACAGATAGGGTTGCCAACTGTCCCGGTTTAATCCCGATTTCAGGCCTATGTATCCCGCGTCCCGATTTTTAACATCTACAGTTTTTTTTTACATTTTTAGTCCCACCAGTCTCACTATTGTTGTTTCCAAATTATCGCGCTTGCATGTCATGACGGCCAAGGAAATAAATAGACTTGCTGTACATACTGATAAAGTGTACTCTGTCTACTGATTTATGACTTATACAACTTACAGTGTTGCCAGATTAACTCATTAAAATCCCTCCAACATTAAAATCCTTCCAAAAATGAGAGAAATTATTTAATGTACATGAAATACGTCAATGTTAAAAACGGTCAACTTTATCAAAAATGTTTTTCTCTAAAAATAATACAGTTGATAAGCAAAAAAAATTAAAAATCTAAAAATTACAAATCTTTTTTTTTAATTTAATAATATAAAATAAAGAAATATTATTGTAATATTATCTTTAAAAAATTGCTTTATTTAAAGGTTTGTATGTATATGATCATGGTTTAAGTATGTAGCTGTTAGTTATAAAATAATAATAAAAATAAAAAGATACATATCTTTCCTACTGGCTGATTAAAAACGTTTGTCTTTTTTTAAAAGTCCTGATTTTACTTGTCCCGTCCCGATTTTTTTCCCATTAAATCCCGAAATATTCATTGGTAGAGTTGGCAACCCTAATTACAGATAGTGTCAGACTTAATACACCGTTCATGTTCTAGAACTGTGGATATTAAATCGTAACTAGGACAATAGAACTGTAGTATAAACATCATTATTTTAAAACTATCTATATGCATAGGTATATGGAGTAAAAATACAACATATTTATTCCTGGCAAGGGCGTCCGTATAAAAATTTGTAGGGGCGAGTGATGGTGGTGCTGTAGTGGGGTCTTCTAGAACCGAGGGTAAGAAAAACCTATACATGTAATAAGACTGTAACGAGACCATTTCTGTACATGGAATATTTTTTAAAAATTGTACTTGTACTGTAAATATATATCGATGTAGATATCAAAACAGCGATTTTTAAAATTTTTATCTCTCTGTCTGTCTGTTCACACATCACGCAAAAACTATTGGATGGATTCCAATGAAATTTGGTGTGATGACAACATATTACCTGGGTCAACACCAAGGATACTTTTTATTCTGGAAAAATGTCTCATTCCCACGGGAAAATAGAAAAACTATTCTGAGCATGTACACACATTATGCAAAAACTATGAGGTTTGATGAAATTTAGTGTGGTGATAACTTATTACCCGGGTCAACATCTAAGATAATTTTTACTCTGGTAAAACGTCTCATTCCCACGGTAAAATATAGAAACCATTTTGAGTATGTGCACACATTACGCAAAAACTATTGAACAAATTTTCAGGAAATTTGGTGTGGTGATAACTTATTACCTGGGTCAGCATCTATGATACTTTTTACTCCAAGAAAATGTCTCCCACGGGAAAATAGAAAATCATTTTGAGTATGTGCATGCAGTACGTAAAAATTATTGTTCTATGAAAGTTCTGTATAATTATTTATTACATTTATATACTTCTCATTGAGTTTATAAAAAAGCGTCGCGAGTACAGTTAGTAGTAGAATAGTTAGGACCAAGCCCTAAGCGTGTTTGTAGACAACTGTGGATAGCAGTGTGCCAACCACGGGCTGGGAACTAAGATAGGCAAAAGTGGAGACCACATGTATATGCATGTAATAAACAATCCCCTTACTCCAGCAGGGTAAAATTTGCTACCTCTGACAGCCTACAAACTCGTACAATGGGTTTCAGAATAATTATAAATATTTTTATTTATATTACCATTATTATTATTATTATTGCATGCATTTATTATCGACGATACAAATATTTACTAATGTTTTTGGGAGACATTATCTTGTATTCTTTAAAACACGAAAAATAACGAAAAATACCGAAAAGCGAAAAACGAATAAAAGTTTGCCATCTATGTTTTTGTTCAACATATAACCGTTTATAACCTATATAAATACTACAATTTGCGTAATATAGCAAACATTTATCTATTATATTTTTCGGTTTTCGTGTAATATTAATTTGTATTTTTGGATATTTCTTTCTTGTAGTAGTTATTATTTTTATTTTTGTGTTAGTTACTGGTTTTGTTTGAATATTATTGAAGAGAAGATCTTTGGTACAAATACTTTTTTGTGTATTACATATTTACATTCTGCAAAATATGTTTTCCAACAAATTATTTATTCAAAGGTAAGGTGTTTTTTGAATTTTGCATATAAATATACTGATAATATAGTTTGTCCATACACGTTCCACTATTATTCGGATTATTCCAGATTTGTCCATTGCATGTGTTAAGAAAAGTTCAGTTGACGAACTTTGAAATGCAATCAACTGAAAATTGTTGATTCACAATCGTATTTTCATGAATGTAGAAATATAATATAAACGCAATATGAATTTTCATTCTCCCTTATGGACATTAAAAAAATTTCCATTATATGTACATTTCGGGTAAAATGTAGAACTCGTCCATATGCTGTAACTTCGATGAGCGGAGCCGCTTTACTCACTTGTGTTATGCATTGTTCTGTTATTTTTATCGTTTTCTATAAATAAATTATACAATAATTTGTTTCAAAAAAGTGTTATATCATACAGTTGTCATTAGAAAAATTTTTAAAAATATTAATAAATTTGAGTTTTCCAAAACAAAAATATGCTTCCGCGCTTTAACTTTTCATAATTTAAAATTTCCACCACTATTGCTTCGTTTTTATCTGTTAAAAAGAAAAAAATCACATATGTACGACTTCTAAAAATTTCCCTAAGTATGTACCTATCTACGAATTAATTTTTACGAAAAGTTATTGAAGGAAACTTGAAAAACTTTCCAGGTAAAAATGGTATCTCAACGCGCACAAAGCAATGGAAGCCTTTTAAACGGTCGCCGATTAACAAAATCATATTCGGAAGCTGGAACAAAATTTGGAATACCAGTACCAACGTCACCCTACCAGAAATTTTTCAGCGGCGAAACAATGTGAACGTAGTATTAGCGTAGAAGATGGATGGTCCTCAACAAGTAACGGTGACCTGCTAGAAATTTCGGAACAACAGGAGCCTATTTCTATTATAAAGTCAACACCTTCATCACCAGGTTTAAATTTAGAACCTGAAAAGGATGATGAGGGAGTTGTGCCTACTTATGAAGAAAAAACAAAATCACCTTTTGCATCTTCAGATTCACTAGCAAATGACGTCAGGTGAAAATTACATAGAAATACGTTTTTTCTAACGATATATTTACTTTCTTTTGTATTTTTCAGGGATCATTTTGATGGAATCTGGAATGAATCCCAAGTCACTGTTTTACAAGCCGACTCAGGCGCTGATAATGGCACTGTATTATGTACATCAGACTTAAGTTCCTTAACTGCTACTTCTCCTTCGGGTACATTGCTAGCTCCGTCATCCAGACGAAAACATTTGCTTATGCTTCAACATCAACAAAGAAGTTCTATGGATACTGATGGTCTGGAGGAAGAGTTCTAACCAGACCAGGTGAAATTAAATTATCAAACCAAACTACTTTTTATAAAATTAATTTATTACTTTCACCATTTTAGACTCAAACTCCTTCATCTCCGAGTATCAAAAAAGAACCGCTTGGAACTACAACTCCACCTAGTTCAACTACTGTCTATACTACATCAGCATCTCCCGCAATCGCTGTTACACCAATTCCTAGCAAAAGAGCAGTTCAAGAAGTACCTCAAGCGCCCACGTCTACTCTACCAACTGCCCCTATGCCATCTGTTCGCCAATCACCAGCTTGTGGCGAACTAAGAAAACAGAAGTCCTCTAAGTCGCACCTCTGACTTAACCCCTTCCGAAACTCCGCACAGATCACTTGAATGTCAATATCTTATTTATTGCTAGTCCCATTTCGCTCAAATTTTTGAAGTATTGTGGGGGTTAGTTTCTAAAATATCTTTGCTATTATTTTATAATTTAGCCTTTAAGTATTTTGAGTTACATCAATTTTTTATGAACTTTAAGGCGAAAAAATAATTTGACGGTATATACATTTGATAAAATACTATTTTAGTCTTTTACGCGTACGAGGAAGCTGTGTGCCACACCCCATTGGCAGCGTATTTTCTTTTTCTTTTAAAGTTATCAGACATTTTAATACTCTTACTATTTATTAATAGTAGTTTTGAACTCTTACTATTAATAGTAAGATTTTTTTATTTGAAAAAATATTTTTAAAAATTGTAATATCAAAGATATCACAAATATACATATGTGATCATTGGCAAACAGGGTAAATCGACGGCTTAATCTGCAAACAAGCTAACTCCGTTGTAGCTGATTTTACAGTAGCGACTTAAAAATGCTTAATTTCTCATGCTTGTTTAAATATTTTGTTTTATAATTAAAATTTTATTAAAATTTAGGAGTTATCACCTTTACAGAATTAAAGAAACCACACAAAAGAAGTTAATCAAGTAATAATCTGTATTTTTATAAAAAATGGAATTAGCTTCTTTGCAGATTAAGCCGTCGAAATATGGCATCAATCATCAAGTACTAAGGCTAAGGCTACACGAGCGTTTTTTAACGCCTAATTTTTGAGCGGAAATTAACGCGACGTTTTTTAACGCTGATCCGCAGGTACACGAGCGATAAATAACGCCATTAGTGTTTTTGAACTTCAAGAATTAATAGTTCATTATCGACAAATTCCAGTTCAATATTTATTGTGTTATAAATTCGAAGTATGAAAATAGAATGAAACTGAATCATCAATTTGTATCTCTCAATACATAATTATGTGGTATAATATGGCGGATATGACATTTGGCGTTACTATGCGTTATTTGTCGCTCGTGTAGCCAGCCAGATGCGTCACACTGGTCACATGCGTTTTTTATCGCCGTAGAGGCCTAGACCGGCCAGATCCATCGTCTGGCGTTATAACCTTGAAAACGCGTGTGTCTTTCCAGACTGAGCGATAATTTCCGCTACGTGTAGCCACTATAATTCATATCAATGTTGCCCATATTACTAGCGTTATTTAACGCTCAAAACTAGGCGTTAAAAACGCACGTGTAGCCTTAGCCTAAATGAATTTTTATGAGAAAAAAAACCATAAATCATATTTTATTTCGTTAATTGGTCATATTTTTGTTATTAAAATGACTTTTTGTTTTTAAAATATACATATAATTTATAATTACTGTATTGGAGAGAAATTACATGTATTAGGATTACATGTTTTAATATTAAAGAAGAAAATACTCATTTTAAAGAATATGGATAGATATCTATATTTTTCCAATAATAATAATAATAATAATATAAATTGTAAGACAAAAATGAAACTTAAAAAATGAAAATTGAAATGAAACATTTAAGAAAATTTTAATGCATACATTTATTTTGAACTTATTGTTTTTTCTATTTTAATATTTCTCTTCTACACTTATTGTAGAATGAAATTAAAAAGTACGTATTAAATATTTTTTAATTTTTATTTTCAATGTATTGTTAATAGCAAATCATTTTTCCAACGACGTTTTTTCAAATATATGAATTATACAATTTAATTGTAATGTTTATATACCATAATTAATGTATTTATGGTATAAAAAGAAAAATGTGTCCAAATCCTTTAGTATAATAAATTTCTTTCTTTCAATATAATAAATTGTAATTTTCCTCCTAATATTTTGTGAAATATAAATAATTCTTCAAATTATTTCTGTTCAAATATAGCAAATTATATTTTAAAATTTACTTATTGTAATATTTATATCATTATTTAATTATTAATAATTTTATAATGTAAATATGATTATTTTTAAATAAAACTAACATTTTTTTAAAAAAAATTGTATTTTATTTATGTGATATTTTAATCCTATATATTTATTCATATTAATAAATATATAAAAGTATATTTAAATCTCGCGGGCAAATTAAACGTCCTGGCCTGTGGGGAAATAACGCGTAATACCAAGGTAAAACTAATATATATAGGCATACGACTTTATACCCTGCCTCCCCCGTACCAGGGTAAAACAAATGATAGGCACGCTCAGTGAATACATGCGAGTTACGGTAGGCTGGTGCCAACGAGTGGTTGATACCGCTTAAGGCATTTAGTTAGTCGCTGTCGGTCACTCAATGCACAACGCATTATGTTGTATTGTTGGACCATTGTTAGCTTGGACCCCACCTTGCTCCGTCCGACAATACGTGTTTTGTAATTGTGTCTGTGACAACTAACACAGTTGCAAAGATCAAACCAACACCACCACACACAGTGTGTACCTATAAAACATAGTGGTGGGAAATAGAGGGGATTTTTTGTCTACATTGGTATCACTAGTGTAGAGATAGCAACTTGGCTTCTGATTATTCTGTGGCTAGGACAGTTCTGCCGCACGGCAAAACGGAGTAACTTGAACCCCTTTGACGATGTTTGAAAGCGTGTGATTTACGGTTCTATTGCACCCATTTTACGGTACTACCCATTCCGAACTCATGAGTCATCAAACTGTATCGATGTGCAAACCTTGATCTTGGACCCGGCACGTACCAAGTACATGTATTTAAAATTTGTTGTTGGCATTTGACTCCAACAAGCGCTCATACTGATGGCCTTGAAATTCCAAAGACATGAGTCATCACCCGCAACCAAATTAATTTATGTTAACCCATTATGCGTCATCACAATTTGTTCATAACGATTTGGTTTTGTGTTAACCCATTACCCGCCAGCACTAACGCAGTTTTTGAATGAAAACCTAACGCATGCGCAGATTGAATTTTAGTATACGACGCATGCGCAGACTGAATTTTAAGCCACAATTTGATAGATGGAGTACACTACCGCGTCAAAAATGTGGGATTACCCTAACCCAAGGAGTGGTCCCAAACTTTTGACACCGCATTGTACTTAAATTTTTGGTACACTACCGTGCCAAAAGTGCGGCCCCCTGACCAAAAAGGTGGATCACTTTTTGAAGCGTACTGTACCTATTACACGCAAATCTACGCTTTTAACCTAACTTAATTTCGTCATCTTAAACGAACTACCGCGCCAAAAATGTGGGGAATACCCTAACCCAGGGGGGTGGTCCCAAACTTTTGACACCGTACTGTACTTAAATTTTGGGTACACAGCCATGTCAAAAGTGTGGACCCACTGATCAAATAGGTATCCGATCACTTTTGAAGCGTACTATACTTATTACATGCAAACCTTCGCCTTTAACCTAGCCTAATTGCGTCATCTTAAACGAACTACCGCGTCAAAAATGTGGGGAATACCCTAACCCAGGGGGTGGTCCCAAACTTTTGACACCGTACTGTACTTAAATTTTTAGTACACTGCCATGTCAAAAGTGTGGACCCCCCTGATCAAAAAGGTATTCGATCACTTTTTGAAGCATACTGTGCTTATTACGTGCAAACCTTGAACCTCACTTAATTGCGTCACCTTAAACGAAAATCGGGAGGCCGTTAAATTTTGTGGGGGGCACTGTACCAAGCGCTACCACAAAACTAACTTCAGAGTTCAGACTCCAAACTCCAGATTTCTGACCGCTACTGTACTTCCGAAAATTGGATTTCAAATGTACTGCATAATATTTTTATATATTATTAACCTTGTAAAACTTACTAGTTTTAGAATTTTATCAGCTTAAAATAAGTTTGTTTTAGCTGAATGGTAACTTTAGCAGACCTCGAAAAAACATTGTAAAACATCATTTAAGAATTTGAGTATAACACAAAACTATTTCCCGCTTATTTTAGAAATCAAATGAAAATTATCTTAATACCTACACCCTGTATATTAATAATAATATGTAGGATTCTATTTCTTATTTATGATTAGACTGAATGTAATTATAAAATAATTTATAAATATTGCAAAAAATTTGCTTAATCAGAAAAATCAATGTATATCATTTTAACACTGATACATATTTATATTAGGGTATAATAGTATTGTATTTATTCATATTTTAAACAGAATAAAAGTTCAATTTTTGGTTTTAAATTCCTATAATTTAAACACGTCGCTTAATATAAAAATGATAACAGCATTAAGTTTTGCTAAATTTTTATAGATTAGTGTCTATATTAGAGAATTCACATGTAAAATCAAAATTTTTATAGACTAGAACATTTTGAATCGGCTACTTTATCATTAACATACATATAATATCATGTATATAACGGGTGTATATTTAGTATTTTTAATAAATATTTTAGTATACAGGGTGTATCATGAAATATGCCTTTCAATTAGAATAATAAATATCATAAGATTTTTGTTAATACTGTTATAGGTTAACGAAGGAAACTTCTTTTTGTAAAAAAATAGGGGAATTCAGGGTAATAATTAAATAAAACGCACATAATTTTTTTTTTTAAATTTTATTTATAGAATATGTATACAGAAATTAAATTGCTTAAATCTATATATTACTTAAAATCTATTTATTTTCCATATAAAAATTTTTTAAAAGAATACAATTTTCTAATGAACAACGTCTTGAATAAGATTCACCTCGCAGATTGGAAATCTTCGGTACATCAAATATTTCTTCCAAATTCAAAATCCACGGCTGGTTTTCGGTGTCATCAAACAAATTTGAAATCCATTTCTTCTTTTCACTGCCCTTGACGTATATGACATCATACTTCTTTAATACAGGTTTTAATATGGTATGAAGTTTATTGTACGGAATAAATCGATACGACCAAGGTATCCCATGCCAATTTCGGCAAAGTCAACGAGCAACTCGCTGGTATTTCTTCGGCAACTCGTTGAAATCAAACGGTGTGTCGAATATACGATGTAATATATCACCTGAATTTTCTGCAGCAATACCAACTTCTTTAAAATAAAATTCGTTGTTAGCTCTGACACGAAAAAAAAAAAATAAAAAATAAAAGATTAAAGAGAGAGATACATGTAATAAGATTTTAATATTGAGTATTGGTTAATTAATTAAATCTAATGAAGGTGTCATTAAATAAAATTAAAATTATAAAGAAATTTGAATTGAATTAAATTAAGGGAACCGGCACCTGTACTATGAGAAGACACGGCTCCTGGACTAGGAACAACGCCCGTTTGAGTAAAGCGCGTGGATAACTACAGGAATTAACAGCGGGGCCCATGTCTCTGTTGGAAAGCCCAATAAGATTTAAGATATGATTAAAAAGAAATAAAATTTATTAATAGGGCTCAAACTGAAAAAAGAAATTAGTTTTCTGTAAATATGGTATGTAGGAAATCGTAAATAATAATTTTAGAAATTAAATTTAAAACTAACTTTATTTAATATTAAAATAAGTTTTGCTTAAATAAGTTACTCAAAGTTAACAAGTAATGACACATGTTTTTACAACATTTTAAAATGGCTGAATTGAATGAGTATAAATTTGTATTTAAGATGCAAATGGTAAGAATTTTACATAATATTTCAAAATTTAAAACGTGCTATACTATTCAAAATATTCAAAATGGCGAATAAGTTACATAATAATTTTTCTTAAAGAGAAATTTTATATTAATAATAAATAAATTTCGTTACAATAAAAATAGAATTTTACATAATTTTACAATATTAAATTTAAATATCGCAATAACTTTCAACAGAAATGCTTAATTACATTTGACTGAGAAAAAGACGATATTGAATAAATTTGAAACACAGTAGGGCTTCAATGAATAAAGAATAGAATTGGTATTACGGAACCAATCCTATAAAATATTTATATTAAAATAATAAAAGAAATTTTTAAGTTATTACCCAAATATGCTTCATGTTATAATTCGGAATTCCAAAAAAAACGAATACGCCATATTGTAGAATTATTTGTTACAAAAAAATTACACAGAATTTGTAAAGTAGCTCGTTACATTATTTGATTAGAATTTTAAAATAAAATTACCCTCCTTTTTTTACAAGGAGAAAAGAAAATAATATGATATTGCATCATCCATTTTCAAATACAATAACAGTATTGTACCGAGCGGATGAAGAAAGCGAGTTTTACCTACTTGAACCAAAAACACAAGTGTGTGTACATGAGATTGTTTTTACACATTGCCCGTATACCTAACACGACTGTATTAATACGCCCGGTTCAAATTATTACGCATCCGAAAGCAGAGCCTACTTTATAATTTTATTTTCTTAAGTATATATATTAAAAACCGAAATATGTAATTTAATTTTTGTTCAAAGATTACTAAACTAACTATTTAAACGTTTAAGTAAATTACCTTTTTCCGAAAGAATCGAATGTAAAACTCAAGCTGAACTACTTATTTTTTTTTAAAAGAACCAGAGACGAAAATATGGTATGATCTTGGAGTTTGCGCACTGCATATATATGATAGAACAATATCGGAATCTTTTAATCAATACGAATCGATACCACACAAGATCAGAATTGTCAATAATATATTATACTTATGTACACTACGCGGAAACAAAATTGTCACATCCGTGACAGCTCCTTGATAGCCTTGTATGTCAAGAAACGCCATTTTTTACCGCCGCCGTAGAAGTGAAATTATTCACACAATCCACAACTTTATATAGAATAATTAAAAGTGGTGGGGGTAATTAGTTAATTTGTGGAATGTATTCGAAAATGGCTACTAATATCTATTGCTAGTTTACAATCAAATTACAAACTGTTAATAATATTCAGTACATTGGTGAGTACCATGTTCTTTTCACTTTAAGACCTAGTGATTTAAGGAATGCTAAATTTTCGGGTGAAATGTGTTGTTGCTTAAAAGTTTTACGTTTGATGATCTTAGGTTTCGAAAACCCTTTGCTATGTTGGCTAGCGGTGAACTGCTCTGAATTGTAAATTAACATGGCTCCAAATGCAATTGTTTTACCACGAAAGTATAATTTTCAACGAAAGAGATGTTAACTCTTTGACAACCACCGGTAAATAGACAATATTTTGTGTAAGTTCAACTATTTTATACCCTTTAACCATGATAAGGTGTATGAGCTGGAGTATAACTCAGCAAATTATATAGCGGTGGTGACATAACACACAAATGCGGTGATGCGGTTGTGGTGGTTGTGTGGTGGTGGCGGTGGTATATGTGTGGCGGTGGCGGTGTTTTTGTGGTGGTTGTGATGGTTTTGTGGTGGTGGCGGTGGTTATGTGGCGGTTGTGGTGTTTGTGTGGTGGTGGCGGTGGTGTTTGTGCGGTGATGGTGGTGGTTTTGTGTGCAGGTTGTGGCGGTGACGGTGTTTGTGTGGCGGTTGTGTGGTGGTGGTGGTGGTGTTTGTGTGGTGGTGACGGTGGTTGTGTAGCGGTTGTCGTGATAGCGGGGTAGCAGCGGTGTTTGCCGCTGAAGTGAACAACTTATCATTAATTCAATCGAAGCAGCAATTTACTGTAGACAATATATCAGTGGTGACATCTCGCGGTGTTTGTTGAACGCAGTATCTAAGTTATACAATCTGGTGACGTTCCTGTTCCCTGCTCTTATCATGGAAGATTATTAAATATCGATTTTAGATAAAATATTGGAAAATTTCGGTCAAAATACTATAAATACAACTGAATTATTAACCGGATGTCATATGTTGGTTAAGTTCCAGAAGGTAAACAACAACAGCAACAACAACAGCAACATGCCGATTTGTGGTATTTGTAAATTTCAACCGTCACAGTGTAAGTGTGCCTTCTACGAGTATTGTGATAGGTGTCGAAATGAAAAACGAATTTGCATGTGTTGTAAACGATGTGTGATGCCATTTCCAAACTGCGTTTGCAATTATATAAACTGTACCACATGTAAAAGCCGCTGCAATTGCAAATAATTTAGTAAAATCAATCATCTGATTGCCACATAATACGTATTGATAATACGTATTTATAACGCAGTGACCAGCGATGTAATGAGGCATAATGCATATTTTGTGTAACAGTGGAATTGGTCAATATCTATTAAATATCGATTTTTTATAAAATATTGGATTATTTGGTTTTAGTCAAAATTTTGTCGGAAGGTGGACACCAAATTAAAATGGGTCGTTCCTAAAGCAATAAGGTGGAAAATTCTAAAAAGCTGTCATGATGATCTGGGTCATCATGGATTTGAGGAGACATTACAGAACATGCGGAAACATTTCTGGTTTTCTAAAATGACAAAGTACGTTAAAAATTACTTGAATGCATGTGTCGAATGTGCATATCATAAGACAATTGGTGGAAAATACGAAGGTGAACTCCATAACTACGAGAAGGTGCCGGTTCCGTTTCATACGGCCCATGTCGACTTTCTAGGTCCTTTTCCGAAATCGACAAAAGGTAATATTTATGTTGCTATGTATATTTGTGCTTTCACGAAGTATGTCATATTACGAGCTACAAAAGACTGTACAGCGAAAACTGCAATAATGTGTCTAAACAAAGTAAGGATATATTTGGTCCTCCTCATCAGCTGATAACCGATCGTGGAACATGCTACACATCAAAGGAATTTGAAGATGTCTATAGTCAAAATCACATACAACATATTAAGAACGCTACTTCAACACCTCGAGCCAATGGTCAGGTCGAACGTTACCACAGAACTATTCTGACAGCACTTTCTACATTAGCAAACGATGACCAGAAACATTGGGACCAAAAATTGAAACAGATTCAATGGGGATTAAATAATACACCGAATAAGACAACAAAAAAATCTCCCCACGAATTACTCTCCCGCTTTAAACCACGTGATTCACTGCAGAACCATATCTTGTTGGCATTAGATATCGGCAACGAAAAGCCAGATAATAACTTAATAGAAAAACTTCGAGCTGAAGCAAGTACAAATATCAAGAGTCAACAGCAAATACAAAAACAGTACTTCGACGCCAAGCGACGGCCTGCAACAAAGTATTCTGATGGCGATTTGGTGCTCACTAGAAAAGATGCAGCAGCTACAGGAGATTCGAAGAAGTTGGTACCAAAGTTCAAAGGTCGGTACCTTGTCACTGCGGTTCTTTCTCACGATCGGTATGTTTTGGAAAACATTCCTGGAGCCAAAAGATCACAGCGTACATCTAAGCAAGTTTACGCGTCAGACAAGATGAAAAGGTGGTGATTGCTACCTGACGATGACGAACTCGAAGTCGAGGACGAGTCCGACAATAGCGTGGCCGAACTGTAGGGTTACACTGTATCTGAATATTTTTTCAATATTTTAATTTTGTAAGTTGGCATTGTTTGTGGTCGGAATTTCAAATGTTATTCGACAGTTGTAGTTAGAGTGAAATGTATTAAAGACGCAACAAAGAACGCTCCGCCTTCATTTAGTATTTTTTTGCATTTTATTTATCAAAAAGAAAGATCTAACCTATATATATATATATATATATATATATATATATATATATATATATATATATATATATATATATATATATATATATATATATATGTTTATGATATTTTACCTTTGTAACAGTAAAAGTATTTTCAAAACACGTTGTCTAGCATTCTACGCCGCATTTGCATCCGCATGACAGTTGTAGATCTCAGATAACACAACCTGTACCTATCTAAAATAGTTTACCTCGGTAATACTGAAGAAATTTTCAAAATCGGTCGGTTAGTTATTTTTACCACTTTTGGGTATCACGGACCCTGGCGGACCCTACACAACGTAATCTATATCTATCTAAGATAGCTTAGCTCCCTAACAGTGAAAAAATTTTCAAAATCGGTCGGTTAGTTTTTTTTGACACTTTTGGATCCTATGGACCCTGGCAGACTTTACATAGCGTAATCTATATTTATCTAAAATAGTTTAGCTCTGTAACAGTGAAAAAATTTTCAAAATCGGTCAGTTAGTTTATTTTTGACACTTTTGGGTCCTATGGACCCTGGCGGACATTACATAATGTAATCTACATCTATCTAAAATAGTTTAGCTCTGTAACAGTGAAAAAATTTTCAAAATTGGTCGTTTAGTTTATTTTTTACAATTATGGGATCAGTAAACCTTGGCGGAACTCATACAACTCTAGTACTCAAACAGTAAGAAAAAGGTTCTAGCGGACACCATTTAATTAATTAATTCAAATACTTTAACTTACTAACTGTGAAAAATTTTTAAAATCGATTGGGTAATTAATTTTTGGCCTTTTTAGGTCCCCAAAACCTTGACGGATCTCACTTAAGATACCTTAAATCCATTTAAAATTGTTTAACTTTCTAACATTAATAATTCTTAGTGAAAAAATTTTCAAAATCGATTCATCTAAAATTTTTTTTCCGTGCATACATACGTATTATGTTGTTTTGTTTCATATTTAATAATATTATATCATAACATAAATTTCAAATTCTTGTTTGTTTAAAATTTTATAAAAAAAAAAAAAATATTTTCATTACATAAGCTTACAAAATGTGCTTAATTTTCATTTTTCAACTAGAGACAGAACTATGCTAATTATAATACAATAAATGAGAAACAAAACTTTCTTTTTTATAATACATATATGTGGATAGTTTTCACTTGTTGTCATAAAATTCTTTAAAAAAAAGTGAAATATTTTTATATTTTATAGGGAATTGAGACATAAATATAAATTACTTATTAGACTAACAAAGAGAGGAAATTAATACAAATGTGAAAAATTGCAATTTAAACCATTTAAGGGGTGAAATCCACCCCCAAAGTTGGGGTAAAAATTTAATTTTGTCAAATTATTCGAATACTATAACAAATAGGAAAAAGTTTAAATTGACACAATCCTTCATTTTTAAAGATCTTTCTATTGTTGTACTCAAATCCAGGGTCGGGCCTACTGGAGGGGCCTTGACTATAAAATTGAGGGTAAATTTTGAAATACGGTGAATATGATTCGGTCAATCAAAATACTAATATCAAATTTATAAAATTTATATATATATATATATATATATATATATATATATATATATATATATATATTTATACATATATATATATATATGTATAAATATATATATATATATATATATATATATATATATATATATATATATATATGTATATATATATATATATATATATATATATATATATATATATATATATATATTAGTGAATATCATTTTCGTATTCTAGGGACCTCAAAACATATTTCTGCCATGGTCTCGGGCTCAGACTGCGTCATGAGACCTACTGTAATAGCTGAATTTCGAGTTTTCGAAATTCGCTAAAAAAAATGATCACATGTGCCATTGAATGTACACTTTCAATCAAACTGATTTCCATCCCAATACATGCATATAATTATACTGCAGTAATTTATTGCAAGCTTTATTTTTTTTCTTTAACCGCTTTACCTACTGAAAATACCTTATCTTCGATTTTCGATTTTCTTTTCTTTTAATGAAAGTACTCACAAGTAAAGGTCTTGAAGTGATAATTCCCGATTTTGATGAAACATGGTAGGTGTGTAGAACACAGTAAAATAACAGACACGTATTTTCCTTTATCGGCCAAAAACGCCATTTAAGGGGTGAAATCCACCCCCAAGGTTGGGGTAAAAATTTAATTTTGTTAAATTACTCGAAAATTATAACAGATAGAAAAAATTTTAAATTGACACAACCAAAAACAAATCAGACACCGTTGCTAGTCAAAATTGACCGGTAACAGACATTAGTTAACCATTGATAATTTTAAATGGAAAGCACCAGGCTCGTGCCATCGGAGCCTTTTATTTTTCCTAATTTCTCTGTTTTCAATTTTAGAGAAAAATGCCAAGAATACTTTTTTTTCTCTAAATGTTTGAAAATATTGGAATTAGGCGAAATTTATTTTTTTCTCGGGGATGATTTCTCCGCAAACTATTAGAGATAGAGATAAGAGGGTGGTATACTCTTTTTTGTAGAATCGAAAGATCTACAATTTTTATTTGAAAAATTTTCCATATCTCGCACACTTCGCGAGATAATTGGAAAATAACCTTTTTAGGGGTTGTTTCTACCCTTGTCCGGGATCAGAGCACTTTTTTTCATAAGGGAAATTGTTCTTAGTGACTCTAAGAACATTCCCTCCAATTTTCATCCATATACCCCGATTTCCCGATTTCAGCCTTAATTTCACTGGACTATAATGAAGACTAAAATTTTTAATAGTAATCGTGTAATATTAAATTTCCTTTAGAGTACTATTTTACTAGTTAATAAAAATGCTGGATCATTAATTTCAAAAGAATAATTTGTACTGTAAAGTAAAATTTGTTATGTATCAAAACACTATGACTATTGCCTCTACCGATTCTGTTTTCAAAATATTTCAACAGTTTCCAATCTTAAAAATTTGGGGGGACAGGTCTACCCACACTGTCAACTTCCCACTGGGTGTCCTTCAAAACTAGAGAAGTAGAGACTACTGTACATAAACAATTCTTTTTTCATTTCAGGGGGCTCCTCCTCTGAGCCACCGATAGAGGCTTTGGGCTCCTCCTCTGAGCCACCGATAGAGGCTTTGCCCCTTGTACCACACCGGGGACTTCGCCGTCTGTACGTAAGGGTGGGGGCTCCACCCTTGTCAAACAAATATTATTATCATTTGTTCTCATGATATGCGAGACAAAAAATATTTCATAAAAAGTTTCTTATCTCGTGTTTTTTTTTTTTTTAAATTTTACAATAATTTACTGGTATTTTTAACATCAATTAGGTTTTTAGGCCATTATGTAATAAAGACATGGTAACAAATCTCTATGATCTATGTTGTGTTAATAAAGTTAATTCCGTTTCTTATTACAAAAAACGCACCGCTAATCCGAATTTGCTGAAAACTTTATCCAGTCTTTATTGTTTAATTAAACATCTAATGAAATTAGTCCGAAGTTGATATCATCATTTGTTCTCAAGAACGAGACGAAAAAAATCACGAACGAATTAACGAACACACACATAGACATCACACTAAAAACGATGGATTCGGATTCTAGTGACCTTGAAATATGGAGATATTTCCAAATTAGCGATTTGTAAAGTCGGACCCATTACAATAACTTCCAATGAAGAGGTAACTAGAGCTACGGGAATTTGTATAGAGCCCTTAATTTTGTACGAATAACAAAATAAAATTTTATCCAATATTTTTGTTTAAATATTAATTGTAGAATATAAATACAATAAATAAAAACGGTTTAAAAAGTTACTTTTAAAGATATTATAAGTAAAATATTGAGAGCACATGTAAGATTTTAGATTAAGATCTGAACTTTTAGCTTTAGCGTAACGGCTTTTAGCAAAAACAGTTAAACTAGTATTTTTGATGTAGTTTTCATATTTGATATTAGTATTTTGATTGGCCGAACCATATTCACCCTGTTTCAAAATTTACCCTCATTTTCATAGTCAAGGCCCCTCCAGTAGGTGCGACCCTAGATTTGAGTACATTAGTAGAAAGATCTTTAAAAATGAAGGGTTGTGTCAGTTTCAACTTTTTTCAATCTGTTATAGTTTTCGAGTAATTTGACAAAATTAAATTTTTACCCGAACTTTGGGAGTGGATTTCACCCCTTAAATGGCGTTTTTGACCGATAAAAAAAAATACGTGTCTGTAATTTTTCTTTGTTCTACACACCTACCAAGTTTCATCAAAATCGTGAATTATCACTTTAAGACCTTTACTTATCAGTCGCCTTGATAACGTGGTACTCGGTCTTCGTTTAATTTTGAGTTTTACCGATTTTATGGGACTTATTTTTGAAAAATACGTGAATTTTTTAACTAAATAATAAAATACAGTATTAGTTGATTGCCGATATTTTCCCAGTCCCCTCTATAACTTGGTACTCGATTTTCTTAGTTTTTTTTTTTTTTTTTTTTTAAATTTATGAATTTGACGATACTAAGTTTTAAAACACACATTAATTGTTTAACTAATTGATAAAATATAGTATCAGTTTCAATATTACCTCATCATCTTGAGCAGATATAATACTGAAAACATCTGTACCTAACTGTTGTAACCAATAATATTATTAAAGAATTAAAAGCGACTATTAACCGCTGCTTCATTGTTCACCGCAATATTACATAGAAGCAAGCAGCAATTTTGTGCGTAGTGGACGAAGAAATAATATCCGCATTGATAATTAGGGTAAATTAACCGATTAAAATATAGGTAAAAATATTATATATTTATATTTCTAACTTTCATAAAATTAATTGTGATCAGACTAAAAAGTAGAAAATAAAGTAAAAAAATGTTTTTCAACAAAAAGCTTTTATTTAAAAATGGGCTAAAAAAATAAAATACCTTTTGAGTGAAGTTTGAACCAATATGCAACATAATTTATAAAAGCTTGAGCCGTTATCATTAATTATTTCTGCTTTGGATATAAGTGTAGCTATTTTAATTTTCAGTAGTTACCAAACTTAATTAAACTCCTCAAGCTTTTATAAATCATGTTGCATATTGCTTCAAACTTCACGCAAAAGGTATTTTATTTTTTTAGCCCATTTTTAAATAAAAACTTTTTCTTGAAAAACATTTTTTTACTTTAATTTATTTTCTACTTTTTAGTCTGATCACAATTAATTTTAAAAAAAATAAAGATGTAATATTTTTACCTATATTTTAATCGGTTAATTTACCCTAATTATCAAACATAACTATAGAAAAATTGCAATTTAAAATCAATGGACGATATTTGAAAATTCGAAATTTCAAAAATTTGCATAGGACTAAAAATCAACAATTTTGGTTTGGGGCGATTTAAGGCAAATAGTTAGGCAGATTAATGCAAAATATTCGTTAGTTGTGGACACGCCAGACAAAAGCACCAATTTTGGTTTACATATTGGTTAAGTTCTAATCTTTAAGTTTGGAGTAGGATCCACTCAATTTCATCACCTACAAGGCGGCCATCTTGAGTAATTTCCTCCAAGAACCTGTAATGTTATTGACAAGTAACCCCCATAGCAGAACTACGGGCGACACGGCGACATTGTCGCAGAAAGAGGACGGGCTCCTGCAGAAAGATCAGCGCCCCAAAGTATGAAAAATTTACAGCTGCAGAAAGATTAGCTATGAGAAAACCAACTAGAATGTAGTCTGCAGAAAATTTATTCTTTTTGAATTTGATCGTAAAAGGAAAGGAAAAAAACTTTATTTATATTTATAGTACCTATAGTAAAAATAACTAAAACGTGGAAACATCTTTCTTTAAATCGAAGATAAGTGCAGGCTGTGCCGTATAGGATACAGGCGAATTAATATCGAGAAACAAGCGGTTTATATAATAAGGCAAATTAAAAATTTTCCCAATTTCATTCTAGATTTCAGTCACTTCCATTTTAAATTTCGAATAATCAAATTCAAACTAGATGGAAATATTGTTTTAGTTTCGGGCAATTCCATATGTGACTGACTCTACATTTGACACAATTTACGTTTTATTTTGCCTTATATTACGAATATCACTATGTTTACAGTTTCAATTTTAGCATGGTTTTATAGTTGATACCCCAATTATCCCTCTGTAATAAAAAGTGTGCACAAATAAAGTTGTGAAATATGATTTATTTAATAAAATGTAAATATGACTAACACTACATGCAAAAGGAAGTCGCTTTCGAGAGTGTTTTTAAACTACTAAAATCTTCCTCTGTACAGACGTTATAATTTTAAATTGTATATTTAACCGAAGTATATGAAACAAATTATTGGAAAATGATAAAATGAAAGACTTTACTTTTTTAGAAAAGTAGTTATTCGAAAAATAATTCGTGACTGACACTACCATCACTTTGAATTGCAAAAAAAGTAGTATTTTTAAATGAAATCCTAGAAACTGACACTATAGGGTATAAAATAGGAACTTTAAAATAATTTTAAAGGTACAAAAATGTACTTATTTTTATTATTTATTACCTAAAATACAAAATTTCTTAAGATTTTTCAAAATCTGTAAATTTATAATAAATTATATTCCCGTTAAGGATTCAATTAGGATTACAATAATTCTAAATACTTGCCGTGAAAATTTAATTAAAACACCACTATAAAATACACTATTAGCTTATACTTACGACAAAACATTGAAAATTACACTATTTCTAAAAAACTAAAAACAAACTTTTATTGAAATTTTGGGAACTTAAAATACTATAGTGTTGCCATCATATTAACGTATTTTTACTACCAATAACAATTATTTATTTTTTTCAATTATCGAGCCTTTTCCATGGAATTGCCCTTTCTATTTTTATGTTTGAAACACGTACATACACTTTTTCATTGTTTACAAATCAAATACTGGCATAAATCAATTATTCAATTTTTGTGAAAATGGAGATTAAATTAAGCTTTGAGGTGATTCCATAATTTTCACCAGATTTTTTAGTTTTGAGGAGGTCACACTTTGTTATTTAACTTTTATTATGATTAGATTTTACGATTATAAATTAAATATCGAAGTTTACGTTCGATTTACGGTAAGCTTGCAGAAAGTTTTTGGCTTCTACACCTGCCGTCGCAGAAAAGTTGAAAATGTTCTGCTTTGGGGCAAGTAACTATAGTTGCTAAATGTGCAAGCGACGTCATTCGCTTTCTCAAAAATTGCTGTTTTGGTACATCTATATCGGCCACTATCTACACCAGTGTTTCTCAACCGCTGGTCCGCGAAAGTATTCCGTTAGTCCGCAGAAAGTTATGTGAAATTATTCATTACAATTTTTGTTTTAAATCAGCTAATAAAAAAAACGTATTTTAATGTTATTTTCTACTTCATTACTTCAATACTTACTCGTACATTTTGTTACTTCGTCATTTTTTAAATTTAATTATTAACTGTTTTATAAAGCCGTATCTATCGATTCTGATGAAATTTGAATTTGTTATAGAACAAGCCTAATTTCAACTACGTTATTTTAATTGTCTACTTTCCATGAAGAAGTTCTTGAATTGCTCGAATAGTACGATTATGTCGACACAGTTACCCTCTAATTAACTAACCCTAGACTTAATATTAGGAAATTAGGCAAAAACAGGTCAGTTATATATTTTTACGTAGGTTTGAAATCTGTAAACAAAATTTTAATACATTTTATTTTTACTCTCTTTTTGAAAAATTAACTTCCAAATTTTAATCCGCAACCACCTGTGTTAGTATAATTTCAACAAATTTCATATCAATATCAAGGTCTTTAAATATAGCAATATGGCTAATTCAAATTTTTTATCTATGTCATATACCATTTTCGAGATATTTGAAAAAAAAACTAAATTTTTACCTCAATTTTTGAAGTCATACCAGTTTTGTGTACTGAGCTTAATTTGACTTCTGAGTTATTATGTTTATAAAAAGGCCTTATGTTGTATTAAATTTCATTTTTGTCGCTTTTGTAAAGTAAATAAATCAAAGTATCAAAGTACAAAGTAAATCGATCTTTCTTCCATAATTTTAATGGAAAACGTAAAAATAAAGTTGAATGAAAATTCCTAATGGCTTCGGAGATATTTACATAATTATAATTTGTAAACGAAGTAAGAAAAAGGGGGCGTTTCTTTTTCACGCGCGGAATTCCCGCGAAATAACTTTTCTTAATGTGGTAATACTGATATCACAAAAAGTAATTAACTTATGAAACTAAATCTTGGTTTACTGTATTCATTAATGTATTGCCCAGTATGCAAACTAAAACCGTGGGTTTAATATGCACTTATTTAAAATTTATCGCCTCCCGTAGATGAATTTTTATGCCCTAAAACGTGATTTTGTTCTAAAGGGGCGCCATAGTTACAATTTTAAAAATTTTGATTTTATTCTAGTTTGCACACTAGAGAACACAATTTGTAATAAAATGCCGTTTGAAATTTTTGTTTCAAATGTCTTGGACCGAACTTACCGGTGTCATAGTTTCACTATCTTTTTTGCGACCTCCACTTTAACGCCTTTATAATAAAAATGAGGGGAAAGCAAAAAAATTTGTAAAACAAGGTAAGAAATGTACCTCTAGTTATAAAATCACTGAGAAAAAATTGATTGGAAATTACGATTTTTTTGGTAAAAAAATAAGAACACTCCCTTAATGAAGGTACTCAAACATGGGTTGCATTTTTATTGAGATCACCTGTTGCATTGAAAGCCTGTAACGAACTTGTAACTTGTAAAATAGCAAAACTGGTTGTAGTGGAAGCTGCTTATGTAAAAAAGAAAGACTGGAAGTGCACAGAACATTGCAGTGGCATATGTCAAGAAGGTTTTTTTACAGTATCCATGGCTAATGATTATGGATTGGTTATTTGTAAATTTACATATTTTTAAAAAATGAAAAAAAATTTTGGCGGAAAAAAGCTCTTATAAACCCTCTTTGCATCATTCAATCTTTTTGGTTTGCGGGCTTAACCTAATGACATTTCATGTTTATACCAAGTTACGCAAAAATTGCACATTTCCCTAAGGGAAATTCAATAAAAACATTTTGAACAGATTTTCTCTATATATTTTAAAATGGTCGTCGTGTGGCTGGTAGGGTTTAGTGGATCCTACCCAAAATTTGAAGCTTAGGGTATGAGTAGTTAGTAAAAAAAAAATTGGTACTTTTGTCCAGCATGTCCACATATTTTTATTAATCTTCCTGACTAAAACTAATTACACAATATTGCATTGTCATCAAGGTCAGACACGTATGTAAAATTTGAAACCTCTAGCTCAATTAGAACTTATCTAAATTTTGATTGCAAGATTTGATCTAAACCGACATACTAACATAGCAAGTTAAATAAAGGCTTTTCATATTCGGGGCTTGAACAATCGGGTTAAATTTTGAAGGACTGAGTCTCAGTAAAATTTCAGCTATTTCTTTTCAAAAAATACAAAATTCATATTTTTTTTTATTATTATTATTAAAGCGTTTAGCTGCTAGGCTATATACGCTTTGGTTATATCAGAATACATACAATAATTATATCTTTGAATATAATCAGTATAGTTATTAACTTAACCTATACACAAAATTTCAGCCCTTTAGGTTTATTTGGGGAAATTTTGACCTTGACAAAACTGTTAAAAAACAAGAAAAATCATGTTTTTTCTGGTATAAGAATGGTGGGAGTAAGGGTTAAAAGTTGAGACCCCCAAAAGACCCATCCTTGATACTAACTAGGTTTATTTGGGTGGCCTGTACGCGTGAGACGTACCGAAAACGTCGAAAAAGCATGAAATTGTAGCTTAAAAATGGTGAGGATGGGGCTAAAATATTGAAACGTCCAAAAAGAGCACCCTATGTACGGACTCTATCAGCATACAAAATTTTAACCCCCTACGTTAATTCTGGGAGGCTGTAGGCGTGTTAGATCCAGCCAAAACACTTTTTTCACCTCTACTCCCTCCAAATAAACCTAGGAAGCTGAATTTTGGATATGTTGTAGATAATTGATCGAAACATTATTTCCAATCAGTTTGGAAAAGTTTTATTGTTTTGTTGTCCCCCACGATCCCCTTGAAAGTTGATTCGGATTCAAAGTTTGCCCAAAATTTTACCCCACTATTTTAGTATTATTGTGCATCGGAGTGAGGCCGACTTACCAACTTTTAGCTCATTCCGACCATAGGGCGGCCTTACACATGTCAAAAGGTAGCGGAAATTATATATCAGACTTTTTTTTTAGAATCATATTCTGCGGGTCCGAAAACGGATAGCGCCTCTAGTCTTGCCTCGTTCCCTTCTTATCGTATAGGCTGTATAAGTTAAATTTTTTTACCCGATTGGATCAGAAGGAGAGTAATGTTTTCCGAAAGTTTGTATGTATCCTCTAATTATGTCTATTTCTTTGGCGCTTCCTGCAGCCTAAACGGCTTGACGGATTTTGATAAAGAAGGTGTCACTGGATTCGTCTTAACCTGGGGATTGCTATAGGCTACATGAAATTTCAAAATTCATCCCATAAATAGGGGATGTAAAATTTACATAGTAAACCATTGGGTCTAGAAGCGTGAAATTTTGTAGACGAGTTCTTTATGTAACGTAGGGGAGTACTAAGAAAAGATTTTTGGAAATTCATCCCTTAAGGGTATAATGTTGGGGATGAAAATTTATGAAAGGTAAAATTTTGCATAGCGCCACAGGGGTACTTTAATAATGTAGATGAGTATTAAGAGGGAGAATTTTTGTAAAAATTTATCCATTAAGGGTGTAAAATAGGGGACGAAAATTTATATAGAAAACCGCTGAGTTTAGAAACGTAAAATTTTGTACAAAGGCTCCTTTAGTAATGCAAGCAAGCATCAGGAGTGGATTTTTAGAATTTCGTTTCCTAAGGGGTTAAAATAGGGGCTGAAAATTTATATAGAAAACCGTTGAGTCTAGAAACGTGAAACTCTACAAAGAGGTTTTTTATATAATGTAGGCGAGCACCAATAAGGGGTTTTGGAAATTCATTCCCTAACAGGATAAAATAGGCGGTTAAAATTTATGTAAAAACCTACTGGGCCCAGAAAGTGAAATTTCGTACAGGATTTCCTTATGTATCGTAGGTGAGTTCTAAGAAGGGATTTTTGGAATTTTATTCGGTAAGGATATAAAATAGGGGATGAAAATTTATATAGAAAACCATTGAGTCTAGAAACGTGAAATTCTTCAGAGGTGTTTTTTAGTAACCTAAGCGAGTACCAAGTGCAGATTTTTAAAATTTCATACCGCAAGACGGTAGGACAAGGGTTGAAAATTTATATGGAAACTATATAGTTTTTGTCGATGAATTCATTCATCCGTGTGAAGTCGATGACTACATAGTAAGTGTACGACATCATTTAATCAGCATTCAATGACTCTATGCGGATGAAGTCATAGACAAAAGCTAGTATATTAGCGCTACCTAGTATAAAATTTTTTTTAAAAATCAAATTCATGGTAATTTAAGCTGCCAGCCGCAGTAATCTCATATGCGTACCTATATATTTTTACCCGGCTACATCAGTAGGAGGGTAATGTGTATAGGAAGTATGTATGTATCCTCTGATTATGTCTGTTTCTGTCGCGCAGCCTGCAGCCTATACGGATTGACGCATTTTGGTTAAGAAGGCATCGCTGGATTCGTCTTAATCTCGGGGGTGCTATAGGCTACATTAAATTTCAAAATTCATTCCCTAAATAGGGGATGAAAAATTTATATAGCAAACCATTGGGTCTCGAATCGTGAAATTTTGCAGACGAGTTTTTTGTGTAACGTAAGGGAGCACCAAGGAAAGATTTTTGGAAATTCACCCCCTAAGGATATAAAGTAGGGGATGAAAATTTATGAAGGGGTAAAATTTTGCAAAGGGCCATCGGGGTCCTTTAGTAATGTAGATGAGAATGAAGAGGGAGAATTTTTATAAAAATTTATCCATTAAGAATGTAAATTAGAGGATAAAAATTTATATAGGAAACCACTGGGTTAAGAAACGTAAAATTTTGTACAAACGTTCTCCTAGTAACGCAAGCAAGCACCAAGAGTGGATTTCTAAACTTCCGCTTCCTAAGGGGTTAAAATAGGGGATGAAAATTTATATAGAAAACCGTTGAGTTTAGAAACGTGAAATTCTATAAAGTAGGCGAGCACCAAGAAGAAGTTTTGCAAATTCATCCCCTAAAGGGGTAAAATAGGCCGTCAAAATTTATTTAAAAAACCTACTGGGCTCAGAAACGTGAAATTTTACACAGGATTTCCTTATGTAGCGTAGGTGAGCTATAAGAAGGGATTTTTGGAATTTTATTTCTTAAGGATATGAAATTTGGGATGACAATTTAAATAGAAAACCATTGAGTCTAGAAACGTGAAATTCTGCACAGGGGTTTTTTAGTAACCTAAGCGAGTACCAAGTGCAGATTTTTAAAATTTCATACCGTAAGGCGGTAGGACAAGGGTTTAAAATTTATATGGAAACTAGTTTTTGTCGATGAATTCACCCGTGTGGAGTCGATGACGACCTAGTAAGCGTACGAAATCATTTAACCAACCTTCAGTAACTCTGGGCGAACGAAGTCGTAGACGAAAGCTAATATTAGCGCTAGTATAAAAACATTTTTAATATCAAATTCGTGATAATTTAAACTGCCAGCCGCAGTAATCTCATGTGCGTACCTATATATATTTCTTCTTCTAAATAATTAAACAACGCTAAAAAGATTTAAATAAAAAAATTAATTAAAAAATTAAAAATAATAAAATTCAGTATTCCGTTATAGAGGGACAAAAATCAAATTTAACGTACTGTTGAAATTAACATTTTGTTTTATCAATTAGTTAAAAAATGAACGTATTTCTTAAAACTTAGTATCGTAATATTCGTAAAACTTAAAAAAAAAGAAAAAAAAAACCTAAGAAAATCGAGTACCACGGTATAAAGGGGACTCTATACTTTAATTTAAAAAAGAAATTTCGAAAATTAAAGTTGAGGTAATATTGAAACTAATACTTTAATTTATCAATTTTATACTAAAATTCATAAACAAAAGTGGCTTTTAAAAAGGAAGTTTTGACGTAACAGTTTAAATGGCATGGCATTCACTAGTAAAGATTGTAAACAGTGACATAATTGAATCCAAGCGTATGATTAAATTCCTGTGATGATCTGGCCAAATATGACTTTTTTGTACAAGAAATATTTTTCTTTAGTCATTTTATTTATCATTATCTCCTGTATGGTGAGCCTTTGGATCCATTCCTAGTGATGCATATGCAGTTGGAACAGAGGGTTGGTAACAAAATTTAATCAATTAAAAATCCAAACAAATCACGTCTTATAGAAAAAACTGTATAAATATTTGTTTTATTTATAAATATGATCATTACACATGCTTGTTAAATATTTTTATTACAACTTGAGACTTTTGAATTAATTTCATACACTTACAATTAATAAATGAATTTTAATACTCACTATAGCTAACAATAATTTTGTATGTTACAAAACTAGAAGCAACTATGTTTACAATCAAAAAAATACACTTAAAAAACTAAACACATTTATACTTGTACAAACATCTACGTTAAGAGGAAATTCGAATACTGAATTGATTTAATGAAAGTAATATTTTGAAAAATATAATTTTGTTACAATTAAAACAATTTATCAGCTACATAGTAGTTAGTAGCTGTACAGCTCGAGGCTATATACGTAAATGCTATTTGCAATTTACAAAATTATAATATCATATAATATATATCAGTCTTTCCTTATAGTAACAGTACATATACAGGAATAGTACATCTTAAAATTGCAAAATGAGTTCATTCCATTTAGTTTCCTTTTTTACGCATATCAAAAAGATTAAAGAAACAAAAAAACAAGAAACAAAATCAAAATCAACTAACTAAAATACTGAACAAAGTTTAAGGTCTAAAATCTAAGGTGATTTATCAATAACAGCAATAATATTAGAATAATATTCAATTTGATGAAATATACTGTCGGAAATCGGACATTTTGGTTGTTAAATTATTTGCTTAAGTAAAAAAAGAGACAAAAGAAATATTCTATTGAAAAATTATGACATTTAATTAGTTAATTCGGTCCCCATCGTTCAGTAACTGTACTATTACGTAAATATGTAAAAGAGAACCATCTATATTCTCTAAATATATGAAGGGAATATATAAAAGAATCTGCACTATTATATAAATATAAATAATAATAACGAATGGAGTAAAGATAGATTCAAGCTATTATGACCAAGCGTACAATGACATAATTATCATTTTTATTCGACTGTAAGAACGTTAACCTTATTAATGCTAATAGAATAAAGAAAGATAATTTATTTGAAGTAAATTCAAGTAGTACTGGACCGACATTGAAAATTTTCATACAGTTAGACAGCTAAACTATTACAGACTGACATGCCCCAGTGAGCACAAAAGTCAGAAAAATGTCTTTATGAAGTCTTTTTTCTGACATCTTTCTGAACTGTAAATATGACATCTTTAAGACATCATTTTTAAGAAGTCAGAAATAAGAGTTCTTAAAGATATCTTAAATATGAAATCAATTTAATGATATCAAATAGACATCTTTTTTCTGACATCTTTCGGACTTCTTAAATAAGACTTCTTAAAGATGTCTTAAAGGAGTCATATTTAAGATCTCAGAAAACATTATCAGAAAGATATCTTTATGAATTCATAAAGATATCTTATGCGTCGATTTAGGAGCTGTTTAAGACTTCATAAATATGATGTCTTAAAGAATTCATATTTCTGACTTCAGAATTAGCTCATATTTCTGATGTCTTAAAAAAATATCCTATAAATACATTATTATTTTTTCTATAGAAACCACTAACAAAAATAATTTAAACAATGTTAGGGCATCTAAATGAATTCATAAAGAAGTCTTATTTAAGACATCAGAAATATGATGTCTTAAACCGTTCTTATTTCTGACTACTTTATGAATTCATATTTCTGATGTCTTAAACAGTTCTTATTTCTGACTACTTTATGAATTCATATTTATGATGTCTTAAACAGTTCTCATTTCTGACCACTTTTTATACTTATATTTCTGATGTCTTAAATAGTTCTTAATTCTGATTATTTTATGAACTCATATTTTGGATGTCTTAAAAAGCTTTTATTTCTGACTGCTTTATGAATTCATATTTCTAATGTCTTAAACAATTCTTATTTCTGAATACTTTATGAATTCATATTTCTGATGTCTTAAACAGTTCTTATTTCTGATTGTTTTATGAACTCATATTTTGGATGTCTTAAACAGCTCTTATTTTTGATTACTATTTGAACTCATATTTCTGATTTCTTAAACAGTTCTCATTTCTGACTGCTTTTTGAACTCATATTTCTGATGTCTTAAACAGCTCTTATTTCTGACTTCATTACGACATTAGGACATTACGACATTAAGACTTCTTACTTAGTTCATATTTCGGATGTAAGGAAAATTAATATTTTTATTGACAACGTTAACAACATAATGTCTAAAAGAAAACCATCTCATTATTTATTCAAAAGTCAAAAAAATAGAAGATTAAAATAGGAGAGAAATTTAGCACACGATGAAAATGATGGTGATGGTGATACTAAACAAAAATAAAATATGGTAGCTTAAAGAAAATTATTTAAAGTGAAAATGAATTGAAGGAAGTGAATTTATGATAGCGTTAATTTATGAAGTTATGATAATAATTTGTGGTTTGATTGGATATTGAGTATGGTTAGTTAGTGTTTTTGACTGTTTTTATTGTGACTAGTGTACAAATTGTGACATTTCCTGATAAAATACTGGAGTAAATTTAATCTTAAATGTTAATATTTTAAATACATTTAATATACGTTGTACATATACAGTTATGTAAATAAATAAAATTAACTAAATTAATTATATTTCTTTTATTTCGTAAATTACGTTTAATATTTTCAACGAATTCTTGGTATAGTCCTCTTAAAGTCATCTTTTTTAAGACGTCAGAAATATGAGCTGTTTAAGACATCAGAAATATGAGCTAATTCTGAAGTCAGAAGTATGAATTCTTTAAGACGTCAGAAATATGAACTATTTAAGACATCATAATTCTGAAGTCAGACATATGACTTCTTAATAATGAATTCTCAATTTAGATATCTTTTTTCAGACATCAGAAATATGAGCTGTTTAAGACATCGCAATTCTGAAGTCAGAAAAAAGAATTCTTTACGACATCATATTTAAGACTTCATAATCTGTTCATAAATCGACGCATAAGATATCTTTATGAATTCATAAAGATATCTTTCTGGACTTGTTTTCTGACGTCCAAATCAGAAATATGAATTCTTTATGAATTCATTAAGACGTCAGAATGTTGACTAGGAGGCTATGTTATTTGAGGCCACATTATTTCTGGATTCTGGAGACACAGAAACCGCCTAAAATAAACTACCTAACTGATTTTGAAAACTTTCATTATTGTAAAGCCAAGCTATATTGGACTGACTCAGTCTATATTATTTGAGGTTATGAGATCACTCTAATGTCTTGGGAATCTAAAAAGCTTTTAAAATAAAGTACCCAACCGATTTTGAAAATTTTTTCTTTGTCGAAAAGCTAAATAATTCTAGATGAGCATAGGTGATGTTATAGAATATTATGAAGTCCTCTGAGTTCCTGAAGACCCAGAAAACATCAAGAATCAACTACCTAGCCAAGTTTGAAGACCTTTTTACTATTATAATCTAAATTATTCCAGTTTGATAGGCTATATTATATAAGATTATGAGGTCCCTCAGACGCTTAGGAACCCAAAAAGCGCTCAAAATAAATTAACCACTCGATCTTAAAATTTTTTTTAATATTAGAAATTCAAACAATTCCAGACTGACATAGGCTATGCTATATTAGGACGCTCAGGGTCCCAGTTACCTCAAAAACGCTCAAATGAAGCTTTTAACCAAATTTTTTCTCAAATACTATTGCCGACCTCATACAACATATAAGCTATATCTATCTAAAATAGTTTACCACTGTAGCAGTGAAAAAATTTTCAAAATCGGTCACTTATTTCATTTTTGACATATTTGGGTCCCATGGACCCTGGCGTATCTTACATAAAGTAATCTATGTCTATCTAAAATAATTAAGCTCTCTAACAGTAAAAAAATTTTCAAAATCGATCGGTTAGTTTATTTTTGACACTTTTGGGTCCCATGGATCGAGAAGACCTTTCATAACGCAATCTATATCTATATGAGAGAAGTAAAAGTGAGGTCGAAATTATCCGCCAGGGTCTTAGAGACCTAAGAAAAGCTTAAAATAAACGGATAGATCGAACTTGATCAATTTTTGTTCAGATATTATTGAGATTTCGAAGAAAATAAACGTTTTTCAGGATACTAAGAACTCAAAAACGGTCATAATTAAAATGCTTCTAAAACTGTCAATATTGTTATTTATGGAAAGGTCTCAAGGTATAGAAATTAAATATGCTATTGAAATATGAAAATAGCTACTTTAGAATCGCTTGGTGAGCAGAACGTAGCACTATAATTTTCTACAGAATTTCGGAGAATCTGACTAAAGGTAACGTGAGGTTAAAGTATTCCCCAAGGTCCTGGAATCTAAAAAATAATTCAAAGTAAACAGCTGGATAGACCTCGACAAAACGTTGTAAAAATTAGAGGGAAGTGAAGCACTATAAGTAACTAATTATGTATAGAATTTTGGAATATCAAATTAAAAAGTAATGTAAGGTCAAATTAAGAAAGTAATTGTTAAATCAAACATTCTCTTACCATAACCTAACAAACAAGACAAATATTAAAAATGGTTAATTTTACTCTTTTTTGTAATTTTCTGGGTCAATGTCCCTTGAAATAGACCAACAGTAATCTCCTAACATTTTATCCCGAAAACTCTTATGTCGATGTAACTGAAAATTCAAAGAAATGCAGATATCACCTTCTAACTGAATTCGATATATATAAATCTAAAATATATTTTAGTAAGGTATCGCCTTTTTCTAAATATAAATTTATTATGAACGTAACAAACATGACGAATTATTTTACGTGAATTGTGTGATATGTGTCAAAAAAATAATAGGCTTAAATCCAAATACTACGAATAGATACCAAGTATAAAAAGGCTATCATTTAAGCGCGTATTATTTTATACACTTTGAGCAATAGATTTTACATTGTATGCAATAGAATTTTATATTTTTGTGTATTATATTTACCCTATATTTCAAGCAATAAAATCACTCTTTGTGAAATAACATTTTACATTTTGTACATTATTTTAAGACCATTACTATTTACCATTTTGTGCAATAGAAATTTATATTTTGTGCATTATTTTCTATAATGATTACACAATGTTGCATTTCGGGGCAAACGGATATTCTATTTGTAACTTGAGTTTTTAGAAACATTTCACATAACCCAGAATTGATCCAAAATGAGTTTTTTTTTTTAAATTTAATTTAAACTCTTTATATATATTCATAAGATTAAAATATGGATGTCGTATACTTTTCTGATTTGTTTTAGATAAAATTACAATAAGTAGAGCAAAAGTGATACGAATAGACCTCTCACAAAGTCTCAGAAAAATTATCAGGATTTCTTATTAAAGTTGTACGATTCTCCAGACCAAAATTAACGGTTGGATGGATTTCGACCAAATTTTGTTCAAATATTATCCAGATCCAGGAGAAAATGAAAGTTAAAATTATCAATTAGAATTCCCAAAAAGGGGTCAACAATAAAGCTGGACGAATCTCGACTATACACATATTTTGTTCTCAAATGTTATTGAGATCGTGAAAAAAATGAATGTGAGTTTAAAGTCGTTTTTTAGGGCTAAAAAAAGTCCAAAATATATATCTGGTGTATGGAAAGGTGAGAAGCTTTGGAAATTGGATACTTTGTTAAAATATGACAATTATCAGATTAAACTTATCTGGCGAGTGGAATTAACAGACTATAAGGAATTAATTCTGTACAGAATTTGGGAATGTTTGGCTAAAAAATAAAATTTTGAATATCTGTTAGGTAGTCAATCACATCAAAATTAAAGTTTGAATAGTAATTCAATTTGAATAGTAGGTAACTGCGTTATTACTTTAAAACGACGTTACAATTTGTAAACAAAGATATGATTTTTGATAATTTTCATTTGCAAAGCGAAATTTTTTATTTTAAATATTTTCGTTAAATTGAAAACATAGTAATAATACACGACCATAATTTACATAATATTCGTTTTTTACTTTGACATATTATGGATACCTACAACCAAATTGGTCACCACAACAATGATTCGTTTTTCGTGATCATTTTTTAACGAACAATTATTTTATGAAAATTATTACAAAATTTTTCAAAAAGAAAAAAACTACTTCATTAATACGAAAAACATGGTATTTAAAATAGTTTTTAATTTGAATCAATAAATTACTGTATTAAGAGGAGATAGTTAGGTAATTGATTCTAAACCTTTTTTACCCTTCTGCTACCTTTTTTTAAAGATTTGTTTATATTTCCTTTTTTTATTGATCCATTTTTAACATTTTTATCTTTAAACAACCTACAACAATCTTATTCCACGTATTCTGTCACAGTACAATGCATATAAACAACATGCGTACCATATCTAATGCTCATTTTAGTAAATTTATGGGGCAAATGGCTCTTTTTAAGGATCATTTTAAATAAAATAATGGTAGTAAAGCTATAAAAGTGCATTTGTAAATTTTTAATTGCACAAAATATTTTTTAAGTGTACGGATGTCTATTTTATGTAACACATGTAATGCTTATTTATTATTTTAAGGGCAAGAATTCATTATCTATGTAACATTTAAGTTGACAAATTTTGGGAATACTTTTCTAGATAATAAGAGAAAAGTATGTAACATTTATTTTAATAAATGCACAAAATCTATAATATTAATTCTAGTTCATATTTATTATTGCACGAAAATAAAGAATAGTGATCAATTAGTTTCTTTATTGCTACTTTTGTTTTACAAATGTTAAAATAGTTTTTCAAATGCTCTTAGTTATTTTGCATTCTGTATAAATAAATGCTCGTTTAATTTGTTCCCATAAAAAAATGACCAGCGTAACAGCAAAAGGTGATATAATAAAAATTGTTCATTTACTTTCTTATGCTACTAAAAGGTAACCGAATAAGAAAAATTGCCATTTTTGCTAAAAATTAATAAAACATTTTATTTTGCAAAAATTACACTTTTTTATTTAATTAGTAATTCTTGCAAAATATTGTTTTATTAACTATCAAATATTAGCAAATACAGAATACCATAAAGTAGCGTTTAAGTCAATTACATTTTAAACTGCCATTTTTATATCAACATAGTACTATTTCTATATCGAAATAGAACTACTGCATTCCATTTTTAACAACCTTTACCAGTGAGAGAAAATGGAACACTTTCTTTTGATGGTATAAAAACTACGAAGTAAAGCCGGAGACTAAAGGTAATGTAATATAAATTAATACCTGGATAAAATAGTTAATGTCAAACAATCCTGATGTAAATACGATTAAAAAAATATTATGATTATAAATAAATAAATAATAAAACGAATATGAACCTATCATGTAAATCCGAACGAGTATCATTTAAGCGAATGTTGCTTAGATAGGAAATTGATTTGAAAATTTCTGACGAAATAATACATAATAAATTACAGGTGGTATTTTTTCAAAGTAAATAAGGAATTACTGGCCTCATTAAGAACCTCTCCGGTGCGTTACAGTTTAAAGGTTCATAAGTTATATTTTGAAGATTGAAAAATTTTTAGGTGAATGATAAAAAAAAATTTTTTTGATTGTAAAATAATTGCTATATATTGAGAAAAAAAAAGTTATACTAACAAAATAATAATTTTATTAGTACAAGTATTTTTTTAATATCGTAATAAGTTTTGTTTCCCCCGTTGGTTGGTTATAAATTAACAAATAATATATAATATAGAAATTATTAATATTATTACAAATATACTTAATAAAATAAAAAAATACAAATTATAGGTTGTACATAAAAATGTTATAGACACAACTACACATATTATTTAGAATTTAGAAAAGTTTAAAATATTTTTTCCTATTTTATCTACTTTCTCCTTTCTTGAATCACAAAATTGTATTTATTTTTTCTACCTATTGTGCTTGATATGTTCTTTTGGGATAAAAGACTTAATTTTGATATAAAAAAAATGTGATAAAAATAATTTTTGCGGTATTTAATATTCTAGAAATAAACTTTCAAAATTATTACTTTTCTAATTATTGTTCTACGATTGAATAATGAAATAATTCAGTTCTATTGAAAAATTACTATTAAATATGTCAGCTCTATATAAATGCTTAATATTAATAAGATTACTTTTTAGTAACAAATACAAAATATAAAGTTGTAAGTCTTTTGAAGTTGTCGAAAAATCAATTTTTATCTAAAAATACAATTGTACTTATTTAAATAGATGTAGATGAACACGATATTATCAAAAAGGGGCTAAATATTTAAAAAAAATATTCTTATTCACAAGTAAGCCTTTAATTAAATTCTTTTATTTTTAAATTAAATAAAATTAATTGTTAAGCTTAGTCAAAGACAGAGTGTAAATAAAAATGAAAAAGCAGGGAAGTAGGGAAGAGCTAAGTCAAAAACTAAACTGTCATTCATAGCTTTTTATTTTTGACTTTAAAAAATTATTTTATTTGCACAATTAAATGAAATCCAGTAAGTCTCAAAAGAATTTAATATTTTTAGTTATTTAGTACTATTTTAGATACCCAGTTGATAATTATCGAAATGTAGCAATTAAGGATTGAAAAAATCGACTGAAATATTTGTCTTAGCTAAAATACTTCTTTAGGTTGTAGTTTGATAAGAAAATTTAACTTCTAGCTCACTTTTCCTAGAGGTGTAGCCAACAATTTATTTTGAGATGGACCTAGTACAGTAGTAGTAAGTCGATAAAAATAATACTACTTTTGCTAAAAAGAAATAAATAAATAAAATAAACAAGAAATTATAGTATATAGGCAAAACTGCTAAGAAATTTTTTTCTGGAAAGAATAGTGGTAATTTTGCTACCAAATTAATTCTAACTGTAACACAGAATTATTGTATTCTATTAAAAATTTTTGTTTAGTTTGCTTAATTTTGCCTCCTCTAAATTGAACTATGTTCAACTCTGCTCTTCCCTGGTTACACCCAAAACTTTTCCACTATACATTGCCTCAGGAATTAAGTACATAAGTACTTTCTTTTAACTTTTTTCCTTATTATTTATAATTCTTTTATAACACTAAATTATTGCTACAATTTTTTCACTTAATATGAAAAATAATATCAAAATTGACAGTTACCGTAAATTTAATACATCATTAATGATTTTTAATATAAAGTGAAATGGCTAAAACTATATTAATATTTTTGAGTAGTCTTTGAAATAATGATGACTTAAGTAAAATAAAAAGAAGTGGGGTAAGTACAATTCCTTATTCAGTTTATAGCTACTTAAAATTTGTAAAAAAATGTTGAGCTTAATTGGTAATTATTTCTTTAAATTTTTTTTTTTACTGTGGCTTCATAACTAATCATACTAATTAATAATTTTAAAATTGTAAATTGTAAATAAAATTTATCCTTAGAGAACAAGGACTTCAAGTACTATGCCGGTGCCTAGGAAAGACATTTGGGTCACAGGACAGTTGCGTGCAAAAAGTGAATTTTTAAATCTACCTGTTATTACTTTTAATAATTACATAATATGTCTGAACTTTTTATATTTGAAATACTATATAGCAATATTTAAATATTATATGTGACATTATTTTCAATTAGTATTTGTTGTGTAATACGTATATCGCGGCTTTAGAATCTTTAAAAAATTATTTAGCTTACAGTTAGCTTTATTTTTCAACTAAAATAAATCATTCAGAATATTATCTTTTCTGCAAAGACATTGGTAATTAAAGCATAATAATTTTTTTTGGATTTTCCAACTAAATTATAAAGGAATGACCATAACATTATTTAATTATGTTTTTGGCGTATTGTTACTCAAACCTATAACAATTGAAAATATACTTCCGACAGTTCAACGTAATTAGTAATTAAAACTCTGTAAAATATAATTTTCAAAAATAACTTATTGAATTGGATTTGATATTTTCTTATACAGTTTTTTACAGTCTTATTTGGTCCGGTAGCGATTACGCCACATCCCTCTAAATCAGTATAAATGCAACAACAAAGGGTAATTTCATTTTTAAAGGTTTTTTTAAAAATTTTTCTTTGTGTAGAGTCACTAATATTTAAGAATTTCATGTGTTGTAATTATTTAGAACTGTACATATTAGGTTAGGATTAAGCACTAGAATGTCGGTAACTAGATTTAAGATAAGTAGACAGGAAGTATAAAAACGGACGTTAAACCACATTATTTATTTATTTATTTATTTAAGACAAGTGTTATGATTACATAAAGCTTTGTAAAATATTGTACCGTATTTTGATAAAAATTTCATATTTCGTATTTCCCAATTTTTACATTTACAAATTTTGTTATTCTTATCTCAATGGTCAAAATGGAGATTATCTTAACTGAAATTCTAGTTTTTACGTTACTCATTTTGACATATCCAGATTTGTTAATGTGCTTCAAGATGTATAATTGAATACATATATAAAATTAAGTAGTATCCGTATCTCTGTAAAATGTGAAAATTTAAGTTACACGGAATATCAAAAATATATATTTAATTTAATCGTAGAAAAATAAAGTTATATGTATTAATAGATTTTATTTTGTAATAAGTTGTGGTTATTAGTAAGTTTACGAAACAATGAATGATTTTATTAAAATTTGATGCGTTTTAATTTTTAATATGAAAGTACCTACCTACATAAAAATATAATATAATGACGAACAGATGAGCATATTATATTTTTTACCTTGCTATTTATTTTCAACTACGCGCGCTACTATCCTCATATACCCGGTTTCAAATACAACTGAGCTTGAGTCATCGTTAAAAAATTAAATAATTCTTATATTCTAAACAAATCAATCTTCTATTTTTTTGTTAAAAACAACCTACGGTTTCTGTTTCTCTGGTGGCTTCACATTTTAAAAGTGCAATAAAAAAAAATTTACCTTTTTAGAGACCGTAATTAATTTTATGACTATTTTGTTAAAAATTTTTTATCCTTTTAAATTTTTGGATATTTTTAAATTATGTTAAAAAAAAGTTTAAGTTCTATATGAATTTATATGTAACTTATATAACTAAAAAATAATATCTTAATAATATTATAAATGTGAAAGTTTGGATGTTTGGTTGTTTGTTGCTCAATCATATTGAAACGGTTGGACCGATTTTGATAAAATTTTATATACACACTCCTTATACAATAATTTAACACATGGGCTAAATTTTATCCCGGTTGCAAGTTCCTGAGGGATACAAAAACAATTATTCAAACACACCCCAAAAAACAAAACTCAATTCGATGAAATTTGATACGCTGGCATTATTTATCCTGAGTTAACATATAGGATAATCTTATCCCGATAAAAGGGATGACTGAACCGAGTTCGATGAAATATAATATAGAGACACTATTTACTATGAGCACATGTAGCAAGAATTTTAATAACACATAGAATTTGATAAAATTTAATCCACATCCACCCACTCAATATCATCTTTCTCAGGAAATATATAAAGTTGGTTTGGTTAGTTTACAGATAACCAGTTGTTGTACTCAAATTACCCCGTGATATTAAAATGAAATTTATTTAAAATCCTCTTCATGTACACCTATAAACTTTTTTTAAAAATGTTCCTAAAGGATGTAATGTACACATATCTTAATTTGTTAACTGTAATACCACTCTTCTGTGAACTACAAACGGTTGAACAAAGCAAATCAGTTAATTAGACTTTCGACAAATAAAAAAAAATTTTTTTTCAAAGCACCAGTGTTACCAAGATAAAATGTTTTGAAGATAAAATGTTTTGAAGATATAATTCCTAATACTGCAACAAACAATATATATATATATATATATATATATATATATATATATATTTATATATATATATATATATATATATATATATATATATATATATATATATATATATATATATATATATATATATATATATATATATTAATTTGGTAGTGAAATATAGTTTGGTACTAAATATATATAAAAAAAAGTATCACTTATACTCAAATTACCCCAGTATACCCAAATTGCCCCGACCCACCCTATATAAAATTTTATCAAAATCGTTCCAGCCGTTTCAGCAACAAACATCCAAACATCCAAACTTTCACATTTATACTATTATTAAGTTTAAGATATTAATTTTTAGTTGAGTTACATATAAATCCATATTGAACTTAAAACTTTTTTTTAACACAATTTAAAAAGATAGAAAAATTTAAAGCGACAAAAGAATTTTTACCAAACTAAGTCATAAAATTAATTACGGTCTCTAAAAAGGTGAATTTTTTTTTATTACACTTTTAAAATGTGAAGCCATCAGAAAAACAGATACCAAACCTGCAAATTTAAAATTTACGCAGTTGCAACAATGAAAGGGATAAAGCTAAGAAAACGGGAATTCCTTAAATTCGTAAGTGATGAATCATGCTTAAATTTAATTGAAATAGATTACACCTTCGGAGTAACCCGCACGCAAGTAACCTATGCCCAGTCTTCTTTTTATTTTACTTTATTAAAATGCCATTCTTATTTTAATTTTAATTCAAACCATAATAAAACATTAAATCTAAATAACAAAAAGCTACTGGTTTTATGAAGTTGAAAGAAAATACCGTATTTTCTGGCATATAACGCGCACCCAAAAATTTTGAATAATTTTCTAGTTTTTTTGTATGTTTGTCGTATGATGCGCACTCACATTTTGATAATAAAATAATGAATCATATAGCTATTTCATATATTACTTTTATGTTTTCGTGTATTTTATTTTTTTTATTTTATCTTATTAAATTTGTATTATTGTTAAATTTTCTTTAATTTTTTTTATTTATTTGATAATCCACTTACTATTGACAGAAGAATATATAATATTAAAATAAAAACCGTTATAATTTTTAGTCACAATCAGTTTTATATCCAGCGTATAACGCGCATCACGAAATTTGAACAATATTTTTAATGTTCAAAGTGCGCGTTATACGCCGGAAAATACGATATTTTTTCCAAATAATTTTTTTGAGCATATTCTTGAATTTTGATTGGAATTAATTATTGCACAAAAATTGTCACCTTTGGCAAAAATATAAGAAACACTTCATATCCATGTTTCCATTTGATAAATCCATGAAAATCTCTATATTTTAATATACTTATGCCGGAGCTAGACATTCTGAAATAGAAATTTGTAAAATTAAAATCGAATAAAAACAAAGAATTTTGAAAAGTTATAGGTACTTACTACACACGTGACATCTATTTTCATCGGAAAAATCTCCACATCCATCTCGACCAGAACATGTAATCGCACTCGATCGACATCTACCGTTACCACATCGAAATGGACAATATGTGTGTATTCGTCTACGTGTTTTGATACCCTTACATAAATGAGGCGGTTCGTCACTACCATCAGGGCAAGAAATTATAGCATTACAAAATTCATATTCTGGCAAACATTTCCCCATTTTACATTGAAATGTATGTTCCGGGCATCGATGTCGTTCAGCGGCTTTACAATCTTCTTCGTCCTCACCATTCGGACAATCTCGTTCGCCATTACAACGATTCGCCTTGGAAATACATTTACCACTTGTATGGCAACGGAATGACTCTGTTGGACATCGATTTTCATCACATTCTTCATCGGATCCATCATGGCAATCTTGTCGACCATCACAAACAAAGAACCAACTGATACATGCTCCCGATGACCGACATTGAAAAGTACCTTCATGACAACCTCTGTTTTGTGCTGAACAACTATGTGTACCATTGGAGACTATTAGACAGTTACAAATACCATTTTTACAAATGGAATTACTATCAGCTGCTTGACATTGTACATCTGTTACACATGGCAACCCCAAACTAATTGCATTACTACTGTGTTCGACTCGCGTTCTTACTGGAGCTGAAATTAATTAATAAATAAGAAAGTGTTTCGATAAAAATAATACAGTTTTATAATTTAGCTTAATTAAGACAGGAATTAAATGACTATTTTGTAAAAATAAAAAGACAATTTGTACTTTACTAATACCACTTTATTTAAAGTTTTAAATGTCTGGACATGTTTCGGCCCTTATGGCCATTAAGGAACAGCTCGTTAATGGCCATAAGGGCGGAAACATGTCACAGACATTTAAAACTTTAAATAAAGTGGTATTAGTAAAGTACAAATTGTCTTTTTATTTTTAAAATGGAATGCCATAAAGTAACGCTCAAATCTATCAAAAAGACTATTTTGTATTTTTATATCAGGCATAAACAGGGCCGGATTCACCTTTGAGAACTTCTCATGTGTGTGGCCCCTGACTACTTCACATGTGGAGATTTGTTAGCATTAAAAAAAATACGAGAAAACGCTTTTTCCTATTCTGCTGCTGTTCTGAAAGTTTCATAAGTGCCATTATATAAATTCGCTTTAGATATACAACAATTAAAATAAGGCTTTAGTCAGTAATTTAAATATCTACTAAATATCTACTTTCGCAACCAGTAAAGTGGCTGAATTGTCCTCTTAGATATACGTTTGTGTTTTTAATAAAGAATCAGAGTCCTTATGAAAATTTTTCAATGTGCTGGGGTTTAACGTTGGACTGCATGCATACAATTACATTACTAAAAGAGACAACGAACGTGTTAAAATTTTGCAAGAACACTGGACTGCAAAATCTCTGAAGGCGAGGACGATTAGAAAACAAATGATTGTTGAGTAGGAAGAATATTGTATGAGGATACCTTCGGGCTCTTGTATGGTCCTGAGATAGCGGATTAAATAAATTGAAGCAATTTCTTTGGATTTAATCGATTTAAAAAAAAAAAAATTGGAAAAAAATTTTTAAATGCCTGTTAACAAAACTACATTTTCAAATCGGCTGTCACGCTGCAGCCGGTAACTCTCTATTAATTATAATATATAAGGGCGGGCTGGAAGCGTAATATTTTTTTTTAGTCCCTGAACCTAAAAAATTCACTCCGTTTAAATTTCAACCCGTTTTTACAGACAATAATAACAAAAAACCCGGGATTTTTGGATTTTTTTTCAAAAGCTTACAGGTTCTTATTTTCTTTCTGAATTAATGTAATTTTAGGTTCAGGGACTCAGAAAATTTGTTTTCTTCAAAACCCTGTTCGATTTTCTAATTTCTGACCACCCGTTGAAGCTGTTTTTTGGCAGCCGAAAACGATGTTTTTTTTTTTTTGAAGCGTCGACTTTAACACTGTGTATAAAATGAATCGTCATCGGGAAAAGGGAAATTAAATTTTTTTTGATACTTAAAGGAATGCCTAATAATGTGTATAAGGTCTCAGATTGATTGCGTATAAGGTTTCTTTAGAAAAAATTATTGAAAATGTGTCTTTTTTTAGATTCTAATCCTGATTAACCCCTTAAAATATATTGTCCCATTTCTTCCATAATAAATCTATTTCTTTATCAAGACAATGAATGACCGTTTCTGGTATAAAAAAAGTAGGTGTTGGACAACTGCATTCGGGAAATAATTCTAAAATTATAAACAATAAATATACATTATTAGGTGTACAACTTTGCTTCCGCTGTTTTCCAATAAATGGCTTTTGCAGTATGCGGTGGTGAAAATAAAGAAATGTAGACGTCATCCAATCAACTTAGGCATTTGTCAAAGTAATCCCATTAAAACACTAGTCGATTGGTGTCCGCATCATGAAGTTATTTTCGATTGAAAATGTCAGCTTACACGCCAAATTCTCATCATTTGCGGGAGGTTTTAATTTTCTACTTCACTATGAAGAAATTTCCGGTTGAGGCGGAATAATAAAAACTTCCGAATGCTCTCAAATACTTATAGTGAGACCACTATTAGTGAAAGAACGTGTCAATGCTTTAAGAACGGTGATTTTGACTCAGAGGTCATACTCTGTATTTGGTGGGACAAATTCGGCGTAGTAAGCTGACATTCGGAGCTGCTAAAATCGTAACAATTACAGGCGGTTTGTATTAAAGGCCATTGTATTAATGCATGTGAACCGAGCACTGAAAGACAAATGCCCACAATACAACGAAAGACAGGATAAAGTGATTCGACAGCAGACTGCTCGGCCCCATGTCTCATAGTCGGTCAAAGCATACTTGGAAACGACGAAATGGGAAGTTCTATCCGACCCGCTGTATTCTTCCGGCATTGCTTCCTCTGATTATCACTTGTTTCAATCAATGAAACACGGCCTAGCTGACCAGCACTTTCGTTCTGGTCAAAAATTAGATCGATACGCTGATCGCCTCAAAAGATGAGCAGATTATTTTTCGCCTCAAAAGATGATTTTTCGACGTAGGATTCGCACACTGTCCGAAAAATAGGAGAAAGCAATGGCCAGAGATGCACAATATTTTGAATCGTAAATGTACAGCCAATTTTTTTTTTACAATAAAGCCTGGAATGTTGAAAGAAAAACGGCGGAAGCAAAGTTGTACACCTAATAAGTATAATATATAATAATACATAATAAACATTTGTGGTTTAAATCTCGTCGGATAACTATACTCGTTTGCCACAGCAAGACCGAATTGTTGAAATCAGAATAGGCCGTACTTTTAGCTTTAATTTCTTTACTTTATTTCTACGATCAGTAAAGGATTATAAAAAATTTTAAAATCATTAAAAACACCACACTAATAACTCAGAAGTTATATGATTGTTTTACTGACCATATTTATTTTATGTTCAAGGTATCCTTAAATTCATGTTTTCATTAAATGAATTCATGTAAATCATCATAAGGAATAAAAAAGTCTTGAAGTCATCATCAAATAAAAAGAAAGGTCTTTATGACGACATTTCTTAACTTTTTATTCTCGATTGATATGATTCTCTACAAACGATTCATAACATCCTTAGAACATCTACAAATGTAGATGTTCTAAGGATGTTATGAATTTAGAAGACACATGGTTAGCTAAATAATCCCATAACTCCTGAGTTCTAACGTGTTTTTTGAAAATTAAGGAAAATAGCCTGGGTTTAGGATATATCGAGGACTAAAGTTAGAATTGCGTTTTCTTATTAACCAGAAAGAACTTCTAAAGTAATGACCATCGAAGGACTTTTAAATAAATAAATTAAAGCCAAATGTACTGTCTACGAAAGGCAACACGCACTTCATTCCAAGAAATTTTCGGTATATAGTGAACAAGTTTAAAGTGCAAAAAAATTTCAAGTTTTATCAAGCGATTATCCTTTAAAAAAATATTTTTAGTACTAGTGTCAGTTAGTGGATAAATTCTAAGTTAAAGGCAAATACTATGGTAAATTCGAGGATTTAAAGAGCAACACTGATGTTTATGATTTCTATAGCAATTATAATAAGAGATGGGAAGTGGGAGTTTTAAAGTGAGTATAGTTGCCCTTTCTAATCGGGAAGTATGTTTTGAAGGAGAGTGCAGTTGTCTTGTACCCAACAATTTTAGTACAATATTTAAAGAAAACTTTTTAAAGTAAGCAAAAATATAGTATTTACATTTTGTGGATATGGTTGGAACTGCTTCACCTGCATTAAATCGCTCTGTTGTAAACATAGATATAGTTGTGAAAGCAGTTGGAGTTGTCGTAGAAATACTTCGATAAGTTGTTGGTGGAATTGTGGAACTAGGAACATTCTCAATAGAAATCGGGGTAGAATACCGTTCCATTGTTGTTGTTCGATATGATAATTCCAATAGTGTTGTCAAATTTTCATATAGTTCAGAAGACGATGAAAATGTTGTAGAATAAATTGCTGCGGTTGGCTGTTCAATATCATCGCTAACTTCTTCTGTTTTGAGAGTTGATTGCGTTCCTTGTGTTGACAGTGACTTTACTGAAGCTGTGGTAATTTCTTCTGGAGTTATTGATATCATTGTAGTTGCTGGCGGTAATTTCGGTATTGCATTATCTTTTATCGGGGTCGTATCCTCAGATGTTTGATGAGGCACTATATCAAATAGTGGTGATGTCGTTGGATGTAACGGTTGATCGATACATGTGTCACCAAATTGACGGAACGGGGCATTACATTGACAACGTCCAAAAAGATTTGGTATTAAAAATTCACAATGTGTTTTTAAATTCCATAGTCGACAGTGGGCATTGCTGTAACAAACATCACCAGGTTTTGCCGCTGAAACAAATAGAATTGATAAATAAAATCAAAACTCTGAATTAGAAAGGGTTTCAGTTTATTGTCTATAACTCTATATAGATACGTAATAAAAGTACAAAATATTAAAAACACATTGAGGAAAATATTAAATATTATTCATAATCAAATACTACTTTTTGAAAAAAGATAAAATCAAATATTAATTTAATTTAAAATCAAAATCTTTAAATCGTGTTTAATTTTAATTTGAATTCAAGGTACTGTTCTTAGTATTGTTAATTAAAAGGTTTAATAATGCCGGGCACAAATCCAACCCCTCGCCCGGTTTAGACTAGACCACGTGCTTGGTGATAACTGCTAGCTGGCTAGCAGGCTAACCAAGTAGCCGTACTAACTCATGTGTGACTTAGCGGTACTGTTTGAAGAAGGGGATCCTGGCAATTGAGTAAAGTCGTCATCTGTGGGGGCGAACGTACAACACATTGCTTTGGCCCTGGATTCAACATAGACCGTGGCTGTAGTATCTACTGGCTATAGTAATTTCAAGCGCCATCGATGTTCTTTTTCTTGTAATTTCTTTTTTCTTGTAATTTCTTAGTAATTACCATTTAAAAAAATATTATCCTGTAAATTTTTTTTTTATATTCTAACTTTAAAAGTTTCAAGTTTTAAAACATTCTTTGTAAAAAAATTGTTTGACCATTTTTAAACTAAGATACTGCCTCTTGAAAATAAGTAAGAATTTCTAAATTTTTTGGTGTTTCATTAATTTGTTTTTTAATGAGTATAGATAAATTATATTAATTAGAATGGTTTATAATTTGAAAACTTGAAATTTTATTATTAATTTTTGTAAGGAAACATAATTCTGACTGTGGCTTAAACATTTCTTATCTTCGGTTTCCATAATTTTTTTTTAAATATATGAAGGACAAAGACTACACTTTATGATTTCGTCTCAGAATAACTTAGGAACTGGAGAATATTATAGGTAAAATCTACGGTGGTAAGTTGTGTTTTTCTTGTCTTAAAAATAACAATATTCCCAAAAAAATGCTAAAAATTAGCGAAATTAGTCATGTTTGTGGACTTACTACAGAATTGCTAAACAATAGTTGAAATGTAAAAAAAAAAATTTTTTTGATGTTATCGTGTGTCCAATTTACATAAATCATAATCTCCCTTTAACTTAATTTTATTTTCAAATGTATATGGAAACATAATTGTACGTAAAGAGTATGTGCAAACAGGCCCGACGAGAGGGTATATATGCATGTATTTAGTATATTTCCATTTTTGAATAGAAAACTTCCAGATAATGTTACTGTCCGTTAATGCTTGTTTCAAGCAGTTTAATGGACATATCGGATAGGATATGATGGACATGGTATTGTTAATAAATTTCCGACCATTTAAAACTTACAATGAAAACGTATATAATGATAATATGCATGTATATTGTATACAATACCATATATGTACATAACATCCACGTGTGCATGTGTATGTAATTATTTATGTACTTATTATGAATATTGATTATCGATCGCTTACTGCTTACTACAAGATTATTTTAAACATTCATTCATTCAATTTCCGTTAATCAACAATAAATATGTATGTATGGTAACTAGTGAAAAGTAAGATAGCTACACTTATATCCAAAACAGCCAAAAGAGAAATAATTAATGATAACGGGTCAAGCTTTTATAAATTACGTTGCATATTGCTTCAAACTTCATTCAAAGGTTATTTTATTTTTTTAGCCCATTTTTAAATAAAAGGTTTTTCTTAAAAAACTTTTTTTTACTTTACATTTTACTTTATTACATTGTTATTGTTTGAAGTATTGTTTTGTTGGCTCAGAACATGCTTTAAACTAAAATATTCAGTAATAGTACGTTAGTTTTGGAAGTAATTTGATTTATGATGCTATAATAAAAAATAATTATGAAGTTTCTCCAAAACAAAAAATATTTGACGCTCATGATATATAAATCTGATCAACTATTTTCTATATGCGGGTATTTTATAATTTATATTAAATTACCTCCCAGAGAACATAGAATGTAAATCTGATGTAACAAGGAAATAACAAGTTACGTAACTTTTTTGACTTATGGGTGACATAACAATTATATAAAATTAGAGTTTTATGTTATATACAATTGTTACCTGTATGTTACGTAACAGTTACATGCCATTGTGACTGTAATAAAATGTCACATTTGTGACTGCTATGTTACGTTTAGATGATGTATCAAGGTTGCTTTGATAAAACGTCACAGTGTGACTCTTATGTTATGTCTTCGCAACCTAACAATGTTACTTTGATAAAACCTCACACAACTGACTCTTATGTTATGTTTTTGTGCCGTATCAACGTTACTTTAATGACATGTCACAACCATGACTCTTTTGTTATGTCCTGATGACCTAACAATGTTACTTTGAACAAAACGTCACAACAGTACTTTTATGTTACGTTTTTGCGACGTATTAACGTTGTTTTAATGAAATGTCACAATCATGACTCTTTTGTTATGTTTTTGTGACGTATCAATATTAATAAAACATTTCACTTGTCACTTGTGAAATGTTTTGTTATCATATTCATTTTAAATGTATCAATTAGAGAGGAATTATCAGTTTAAAGATTCCTGCAGTTTTTTTTCAATCTATCCCCTGTTGGTGTCTGATGTAACTAAATTTCATCCATTCATTTTTGCATAAGATTTATGTTATTCGTTATATGGATTGTGGGGTTATATTATATAATATAACCCCATAACCCGTATAACAAATCCATTCATCCATCCATTTTTGTATAAGTCGATTTATGTTATTTGTTATACGGGTTATGCGGTTATATTATATAATATAACCCCATAACCCATATAACAAATAACATAAATCGACTTATACAAAAATGGATGGATGAAATGGATGGACGAATGTTTTATTAATATTGAAACGTCACAAAACATAACAAAAGAGTCATGATTGTGACATTTCATTAAATACGCTAATACGTTAATACGTTAATACGTCGTTAAAACAACGTTAATTTTGTTATTAAGTTAAAAATGAAACTGTTATGAAAATTCTTGTAAGGCTTTATTTATTATTTTGTGATATATATTAATATATAACGATGAGAATAAATAAGTGAGTTTGGTCTAGTGGTTAAGACTATCGATAATTTAAAAGATGCTTCAGCTTCGAATTGGATAATGGATCGAATCCTGCAACAGTCGACAAAAAAAAAAGAAATAATAATTTAGGTGTATGTAATGTTAATAAAAACAAAGAAAGGGAATTTTGAATTTGTTTTTTGCAAAAGAAGGCGTAAGGCGTATTTTTATCTATTAGCTAACATCAAAGTTATATTTTCCTGAAACGTAACAAGAACATAACAATGTTACGTCAAATTGTTACGTTTATAAGTGGGAAATTGTAAGTTACATGTGAGTTATATGTGACTCAAATTTTATGTAACACGTGACTTTCAGTTCTGTCACTGTGACATAAAATTTACAGAAAAATGTTCACTAGGCTATTGCATAACATTCAAACATTAAAATTCTCACTATATAACATAGGCTATATCTATTTAAAATAGCTTAGCTTTCTAACAGTGAAAATATTTTCAAAATCGGTTGTCTAGTATATTATTGGTTCTTTTCGGTTCACAGGACACTAGTTGACCTTGTGTAACATAACGTGGAGCGTGTATCCACCTAAAATAGCTCAATTTTCGAAAGGTGAAGAAATTTCTAAATCACTAGTTTCTAAATAGGTACTTTATTTTATGCTTTTGCGCACTAGGCCTTTGCTGGATCTCGTATAGATAATCGCTATATATCTAAAGTAATTTAGCTCCCTGATAGTGAAAAAATTTTCAAAATCGGTTCGATAGTTTATTTCTGGCCTTTTGGGGATCGCAAGAACCTAGCGTGCTTCATATAATATAACCTATGCGACCTATTTCGATCTAAAATAGTTTAGCCCTCTAACAGTGAAAAAAATTTTCAGAATTGTTTCAGTAGTTTATTTTTGACGCTTTTCGAATCCCAGGACCCCGGGGGACCTCATATAACATAGCCCCTGTTCGTCTAAAATAGTTAAGCATTCTAACTGTGAAAATGTAAAAACGCTCATTGAGCGAAATGGATCAACCACAACGCGTTTTAGTCGTTCACCTTTCCCCAATAAGTGTTTTCGGTCTTCGAGCGTAATATATACATGAAAACATTAGAGTGGCAAAGTTCAGTAGTTCAATTGTAATTAATCCCAATTTCAAGGATAAAAGTCGATTACTAGTTTAGTTTTCAATGTAATCATTTTAAATAACATTATAAACAATTTTTGGGTATATATAACTCAAATTAGGCATGCTAAGGATTAGGTCACTGTATACCTAAGTGTCCAAGTATTTAACACTAATCAATGCAATAAAAAAAAGACTGGTTAATTGGTATTTAGAAATGAAATTAATGTTTCTGTGTACTCGATACATTCGTTTACGATATGTTCCAATATACAAAACATTGATTCATGTTCTTAGAAATTATTGTCGTCACTAGGCACTTAAAATATGTAAGTTGTATATACATTCTTGTGTATGTTATATTGTTTAATAATATGAATATGGAGAAACAAGTATCGTTTTTATGCCACTACGGCAAATTTGTATATTTAATCTTAAACATGTTTAAGTTTTGTACTTCTTTGTATTATATTGTATAGAACTGTCGATGCAGAGGTCACTACTAAACATATTTTCAAGTGTAACACCGAGGCGAAGCTGCTTGAAGAAGTTAGTACATTCTTCGAAGTACAGTTTACAGACATACAGATTCGAAGATGTACAGCTGCCGTTTCTTATACAATCAAATTGTTAGCTAGATGTGATTTGAAACTCGTTAACCACTGAAATAATCCTCGTTAAGCGCTAAATATTTTGCTGTTAACCACTAAATGGTGTACTGGTTAGTTAGTTCTTGTTTCAATTCAACCAAAAATATTAAATAAGACACTTTTCTTTAAAAAAAACTGCTTGCGTGAGCTAAAATTGATGTATTTTTTTTTTTTTTTCAAATAACATATTACCTACATAATATTATTAGTAAATAGTCATCCTTTTAGGTATGATTAAATTTTGTAAATAATAAAACAAATATTTTACTTAGCAAAAAATACTACATTAAATTTTTTGGGTTGTGATAATTGTTAAAAGCTTAAAAGCCCATTTTGAAACTGTTTCAAAGCTTCATACAATTATTACAATTAAAAAGTAAACGTAGTATTTTTTGCTAACAATAAGTAAAATATTTATTTTATTATGTACAAATATGGAATACCATAAAGTAACACTCAAATCAGTAAATATTATGGTTAAATTTTGAATTTCATAGGTCTTAAAATTGTAATAATTGGTTAATGAGTGAAAAAACTCCTTACCTAATATTTCTCTTATAGTTAGCGTAACACTATAACAAATATTGAATATATTTCTACGGTCTTACCTATATACTGTATGCAAATAATTCTTACACTGACAATGAGTAATGTTCGCTAAATAACTTGACTTAATATAGACGTCACTAGCATGTTACTGTACGGAAACCACCAGACAAGTTTCAGTAGAACATAGAAACATAGGATTCGATAAAATCGATAAGTGTATATATATTCATAATTTTCTAATTTTTGCTATTATATAAAAGGAGTGTAATAATAATGAGTCCTGTACAAAACTTCTATTTTTTCCCGTTGCGGCAATGATAAAAATTGAGGGTTTTGTAAAGGATCAATATAGGTACAAGTTGATTTTTTATTTTAGTAAATCTACTCTGAAAGCACTAAAATTTTCTCTTCGCTGTATAGAGTCTGGATCTGAAATGGTTTGATCAGCTACAGGATTTGTGTAAATAGTGGTTGTAGCAGGTATGTGTTTCGTATAATACCTTGATATCAATAAGTTTGAAGATCACGTACAAACATTCATGTATCTATATCTTAAAGCTAAAATTGAATTCTTTGTTTATATATATATATATATATATATACAGGGTGTCAGAGAAATAAGTCTTAATATTTTGACGGGTGACTCATAGCACCCTATAGACACTAAAACCGCAGGAATTTTTTCGAAATTAACAGTCGCGTCACCCCTCAAAAGGATAAGAGTTATTTGCTTTACATCCTGTATATAATATATACACACATACATATATACATATATATATATATATATATATATATATATATATATATATATATATATATATATATATATATATATATGTATGTATGTATGTATGTATGTATGTATATCATATACAGGGTGCAATGGAAAAAACTCTTATCCTTTTGAGGGGTGACGCGACTATTAATTCCGAAAAAATTCGAAAAAATTCCTGCGGTTTTAGTGTCTACAGGGTGCTATGAGTCATAACTCAAAATATTAAGACTTATTTCTCTGACACTTTATATATATATATATATATATATATATATATATATATATATATATATATATATAGCGAGTTTATATATTTAACTAGCTATAATTGAACGATACATACATGGGGATTGAATCGGTGTGTTAAGAATTATTATTTAACTTTGAATTTACTTGAAATTAACGACAAATTTCACGATTCTGTCAAGTTATTAATGCTAGTGTCATGGTTTTTTTTTTTATAAGGATAATAACTGAGGAACTGATCTCTCATACTATCGTGCAAGTTTCCTATTTAAAGGTACACTTTATAAACAGGAAAATAACTTATTATTAAAATTGTATCCAACTGAAATTTTTATCTCCCACTTTACTAGGCTCTAACTAAAAATCTTAAGACACGGAATGATTTTAGAATCTATCTTAAAAACATCTTTTTTGTGCCAATTTTATTTGGCCACTCCCATGATTTCACATAAAAAAAAAATATTATAAACTCAAAAATGGTAAAAGTTCATATTTTAATTTTTAATCTTAAATTCATAAACAAAATAAAATTATTTTAAACGTTACTGTTGTTTACTGCAAATAGTAGAAGCTGTTACTATTGTAAGAACTCTTAGCATATAAATAAACCTAATCTTCCAACGGAACGGTGTTACCCATGTCATATAACGGAAACATATTTTATTACTCAGTGACTAGGAACGAAATTTAAAATTTTGTACGGAAATGGTAAAAGAATCAGAAGATAGGTAAGCTATGTTTTACATGGAGCTGTACAAAAAGTAGCTATTTACACTCATGTATGCGTAAAATACCACAGTTTACCACACTTTTGTTAATTCTTATATTGTATATTATATTAGAATCTGTACAAAAATTTTACCTAGCAACTGAATGTTTATATTTGCTTTTAATAAATTTTAAATTGTACATAATTTTAATGTATTGTATTTGTATCACATTTTTATCATTTATTGTGAATTTCATATTAGTCGTAGATAAAGTATAGTACATAACTCGGTTGTAAGACATATTACACACTCGCACAATTACGTACTCGCCGCTACGCGGCTCTTACGTATAACTTTGTCCCTGGTGTATTATATGCAACTTACAACCTCAATCACATAATATACAATAATTATTAGTACAAATACGAGCCACAAATATTTTTTTCCATTTTCTACGACAACCACATTGTTTAGCAGGCATTGTTTTCACTTTATAAACAGACAAAATAGTCAAAAATACTTTAAAATGAAATATTGATTGTTTACTATGTGTTTATTATTTGTGCATGCTGTGATATGAACGCATTATATTATGATGCTGGGTTTAACATATTATGATATTTGTTTCAATTATTTTTGTTTTTTCACAAAAGCGCACAAGGTACCAACTCCAAATTAATTTCATTCAACAGTATATTGAACGTAAAGTAACGTATGTTAATTTGAATTAAGTACTTTGAAGGTTTCTTTATGAAACAAAGTTTTTCACATTATTTGTTAAAATAATGTGAAAGAAGCTAAAAAATATGTGAAAAACTCAACTTTAGGACGCAATATAATATTACTCAAACTTTATGAAATAAAAATTACACCGCGTTAAAGCACATAATATCTTCTGTAAAATAAATGCACAATTAGATTTCTTTAAAGTGAATTTTTTTTTTGCATATTTACTATGAGCGAAAAATGAGCCTTAATCGGATTCGTCCTTTTTTTGTCAAAAAATTTTTAAAATATCCAGTTCAGACAATTGACAATTGAGGGTGTTTCCACTATTTGTATAACATGGTATTCCCTGAACTATCATCCTAAAAAACATGCCGTCAGGACGGTAGTGTAAATAATTTGGCTAAAATTGCGGATTTTTTAGGCGAAATTGTAATTAAAATACAATAAAAATTAAATAACTCCTAAACTAGCCAAAATCGGACGATTCGTATTGTCCGTGGAGCCTGGAGCACCCTATATTATATATATATATATAGTTGCCATTTCTATTACAACCAAATTTTTATGATAGAAATGGTACTGGAAAAGGTTCTTTTCTTGGATGTAATGGGAATGTAACCAAGAAAAACACTATCGGTTGAAGTAGCCTCAAGTACATATGGATATTTTTACCGCCTAACTGATAAATTAAAGAAAAATTAAAAAATTAAACTTGGTAAAAGAAATTTTTTGCTCATTTATGTTGTTAATTAACGCACTAGATCAGTTTTATCGAAAAATTAATATATAGTCCCATTTATAAGTTTGTATCATCGCTCGAAAACCATAAGAGCTATAAAGCTCCTGACTATAGCAATCAATTTTTCGATTAAATGAACGGTTTGGCTGTAATAAAATTGGCAACTCTCGAAAAACTCGCACAGTATATATATATATATATATATATATATATATATATATATATATATATATATATATATATATATATATGTATATACCTTATATGTTTACTACTAAAGGGTTTAATTAAATATCTAAAGGAAAATTTCATCTAATTACGTGAGAGAGAATTTTAATTTACTAAAATGTCAATTTAGTGTTCTTCTTTATTCATCTGTAATTCTACTCATCTGTGCCTTATATCCTTATCAAAATAAAATTTAAGTCAGCTGGACAGTAAAATCGAATAATCATGTCACTAAATTATACATCAATGGAGTTTAGTGAATATGGAACTAAAATAAATTTTGTGGTTAAACTTAAAATACTTTGGGTAATAATGGAAAAAATTTGGAATTTCTTATGTTAGATATATACAGTAAGAATTACCCTAGAAATGCCAGCAGATACGACACACTATTTAAAAAAAAAACTGCCTGAACAGCAGAACCCCATCAGGAGAGCCAAATTTTCCACTTCATCTTCAGTATTTCCAAGACATTTGATTCTAACTGAAGTTGTTTTATCTCATGTAACTTATGGACTTAATTTTATGGACTAATGGATTTCTTAAGGACTTCATTTAACATGACTTATATCCATCTAAAACAGTTTAGGTCTCTAGCAATGAAAAAAGTTTTAAAATCCGTTGGATAGTTATTTGTTGGAGCTTCTGGGACTTCAGGATCCTGGCGAACCTCATATACCATAATTTATAGCGGTTCGCCAGCGTCTTGAGGATGCCATTTAACATTACTTATATCCACCCAAAATAATTTAGCTTTTTAATCGTAAAAAGATTTTTGTCATAAAATCGCTTCGACAGTTAATTTTCGGCGTTCTAGAGTCCGCAGTATCCTGATGGATCTCATCTGAAAATTCAGCTATTACGGCCATATATACAGCGTGAGTTTTTCGAGAGTTGCCATTTTGATTGCAGCGAAATCATTGATTTAATCGAAAAATTGTTCAAATAAGAGCAAATTTAACATAAATAATTAATTAAAATAAAATTTATAAAAGTGGTAAAAATTTTTTAAATTTATAATGTCAATGGTAAGATGTTCAAATTTTTGCAAAAGCATACTTTGAAACTATGGAAACAATAATTAATAATCAACTTACATGTGTATATTTTTAGTATTATTTATGTGGAAGATATATACTAAATCAAGGACGCGGCCAACTTTTTTATTATGTTAAGCCGTGGGAAATTATTTCGCACGCTCTTTTCCGCATTGTGTGGCAATTGTTGATTTTTACATATAGTTGGCCGTGCGCAAAATGTTACTTTTAAAAGTAGGAGTAGAAAAAAACTATTAATGTACACTATAACAATTGTAATATCAATATCTATTCTCTGTTCATTTTATTCTACGTTCAGTACTTTCACTTACGACCACCTATTAAGGAGAAAAATACCTTTAGACAGGCGAAAATAAAGACAATTTTGGAAATTTTTTAACAAAAAAAGTACTGCTCTTTGCTTTTAAAATTTGGCATTTTTTCAACATTAGAATAATGGTAGCTGTAGAAGTCCTTTGTTGGAGCATGTCACTGCACAGATTCTTAAATGATAGACACCCTAGCAACCGTTATTGTTATCTAAAAATTTTAAAATTTTTTCCATGTCTCTAACATATTATATGCAACCAAAAAATTTTTTAGTCGAATTTTCTCCAAAAAATTAGACTTATACAGTCTATACGATAAGAGCTGCGAGAGGCGAGAGTAGGGGCGCTATCCGTTTTCGGACCCGTAGAACACGAACACGAGGCACCTCATACTATCAAAGTGGGGTCAAATTTTGGGCAAATTTTTTTTCTGACCCGACCTTTAAGGGGGTGGTGGGGGGCGGAAAAGCAATAATAGTTTTCCAAACCGGTTTTAAATAATGTTTCGGTCAATTATCTACAACATATCCAAAATTCAGCTTCCTAGGATGATATGGTGGGAGTAGAGGGGGGAAAAACGATTTTCGCTGGATCTAACAGGCCCCCAGCCCCCCAGAATTAACGTAGAGGGTTGAAATTTGGTGTGTTGATAAAGTTCGTACCTAGGTTGTGCTTTTTGGAGGTTTTAATATTTTACCCCCACCCCCCTCATTTTTAAGCTACAATTCATGCATTTTCGACGTTTTCGAAGTTTGTACCACTCGCACAGGTCACCCGAATAAACCTAGAGGGCTGAAATTTTGTATTCGGATTGAGTTAGTATCAAGGGGGTGCCTTTTGGGGGTCTCGACTTTTAACCCCTACCCCCACCATTTTTATACCCAAAAGAACATGATTTTTCTTGTTTTTTAACAGTTTCGTTCGGGTCAAAATCTCCCCAAATAAACCTAGAGGGCTGAAATTTGGTGTACAGGTTAAGCTAATAGCCAGACACTGTTTTTTGGAGGTTTCAACTTTTAACCCTTACCCCCACGATTTTTACGCCAATATTTCCTTAATTTTTTTGCTTGTTTTCTAACACGTCTAGAGACTCCATAAGGAAACCTAGAGGGCTGAAATTTTGTACGTGTATTCAGTTAGTATCCAGCTAGTACCTTGTAGGGAGTCCGCCTCACTTTTCCCCCCACTTCTCCCATTTTTACATCGGAATTGAATGCTATTGTTAAATGTGTTTTAAAAGCATTATGTTTATTCTAAATACAAGTAGGCGAATAGTAATTTTAAAAAATTTAAAAAAAAAAACGCCGTGAGCAGCGGGGCCCCATCACGGTAGTCGAATTTTCCCCTTCATCTTCGGTATTGAATGTCTACAAGCGAAATGTGATTGAAAGTCTACAACCGAATTGTCATTTTGTTGGTTTCAAAACTGGTGATGAGTGTTCGGCTGATCGAGGCTTTAAAAAAAGGTTTTAAGTATTTAAGGGCTGTATCTCAGTAAATTTCAATTTTGTGCCGAAAACAGGTAGCAGAAAAAAAGCCAACACAATTCGTACGAGGACATTCCTGCCCATGTTTATCCGTTAATTGCCTTTATGTTTTAGTTTTAAAAATTAAAAAAGGACCTTAAATAGTAAACTGGAAGGCCTTTATAAAGATATTTTTTCTTTCCAAAAAAATCCAAAATTTCTATTTTATAAATACTAAAAATCCAAAATTCCTAATTTATAAATAAACAGTGACTTTAATAACATTTTTAAATTACTTAATATGTATGTATTTCATTTGTCATAAAAGTAAGTTCACTTTTTTTTTAAATTTTTTAAAATTACTATTCGCCTACTTGTATTTAGAATAAACATAATGCTTTTAAAACACATTTAACAATAGCATTCAATTCCGATGTAAAAATGGGAGAAGTGGGGGGAAAAGTGATGCGGACTCCCTACAAGGTACTAGCTGGATACTAACTGAATACACGTACAAAATTTCAGCCCTCTAGGTTTCCTTATGGAGTCTCTAGACATGTTAGAAAACAAGCAAAAAAATTAAGGAAATATTGGCGTAAAAATCGTGGGGGTAAGGGTTAAAAGTTGAAACCTCCAAAAAACAGTGTCTGGCTATTAGCTTAACCTGTACACCAAATTTCAGCCCTCTAGGTTTATTTGGGGAGATTTTGACCCGAACGAAACTGTTAAAAAACAAGAAAAATCATGTTCTTTTGGGTATAAAAATGGTGGGGGTAGGGGTTAAAAGTCGAGACCCCCAAAAGGCACCCCTTTGATACTAACTCAATCCGAATACAAAATTTCAGCCCTCTAGGTTTATTCGGGTGACCTGTGCGAGTGGTACAAACTTCGAAAACGTCGAAAATGCATGAAATTGTAGCTTAAAAATGAGGGGGGTGGGGGTAAAATATTAAAACCTCCAAAAGGCACAACCTAGGTACGAATTTTATCAACACACCAAATTTCAACCCTCTACGTTAATTCTGGGGGGCTGGGGGCCTGTTAGATCCAGCGAAAATCGTTTTTCCCCCCTCTACTCCCACCATACCATCCTAGGAAGCTGAATTTTGGATATGTTGTAGATAATTGACCGAAACATTATTTAAAACCGGTTTGGAAAAGTTTTATTGCTTTTCGGCCCCCCACCACCCCCTTAAAGGTCGGGTCCGAAAAAAAATTTGCCCAAAATTTGACCCCACTTTGAAAGTATTGTTGTGCATCGGAATAAGCCCCACTTACCAAATTTCATCTCTTAACTTCCATAGGGGGGCCCTACACATATTAAAAGGTTGCGGGAAAATATATATATATATATATATATATATATATATATATATATATATATATATATATATATATATATATATATATATATATATATCAGACATCTTTTTTTTTACATAATCGTGTTCTACGGGTCCGAAAACGGATAGCGCCCCTGGTCTCGCCTCTCGCAGCTCTTATCGTATAGACTGTATAAGTCTAATTTTTCGGAGAAAATTCGACTAAAAAGTGAACTTACTTTTATGACAAATGAAATACATACATATTAAGTAATTTAAAAATGTTATTAAAGTCACTGTTTATTTATAAATTAGGAATTTTGGATTTTTAGTATTTATAAAATAGAAATTTTGGATTTTTTTGGAAAGAAAAAATATCTTTATAAAGGCCTTCCAGTTTACTATTTAAGGTCCTTTTTTAATTTTTAAAACTAAAACATAAAGGCAATTAGCGGATAAACATGGGCAGGAATGTCCTCGTACGAATTGTGTTGGCTTTTTATCTGCTACCTGTTTTCGGCACAAAATTGAAATTTACTGAGATACAGCCCTTAAATACTTAAAACCTTTTTTTAAAGCCTCGATCAGCCGAACACTCATCACCAGTTTTGAAACCAACAAAATGACAATTCGGTTGTAGACTTTCAATCACATTTCGCTTGTAGACATTCAATACCGAAGATGAAGGGGAAAATTCGACTACCGTGATGGGGCCCCGCTGCTCACGGCGTTTTTTTATATTAAAAGAATCGTTTCGTTGGCATAGAAGTTTAGATCACGTAGAAGTTAATAATACAAAATATGTTTGGTAAAATATTTTTTGGAAAAAAATCAATTTTTTTTCTGTCTAAAACTTAAGGTATTTCTCTCTTTAAACCCATAGATGAGACATTCCTTTAAGTCTATGTAACTGTGTTTGTATAATAACGTGAAGGATATTTATTATTTTAAATTCACGGCACGTATTCAATTTAAAAAATAAAATAATATTTTTATACTTTTTCACATTATAATTTACATATTATATAGAGTAAGTTTATTTTTATTTTATTAATGAATTATTGTTCATTTCACTCACTTCTTTTTTCAGCTGATGTAGAACAACGCCTCATAAAAATTGATGACAGTGATTTTCAACAAGATTATTTGAAGAAACTTTTTTCCTTAATATCATAAGGGTGAACCTCTATATTCTAAATATTTCAGTGTTTTCTCGTATTGGAGAGGAAAGGAAAATATAATATATATTCATAATAAGTAAAACAAAACCTATTGTAGTACTATCAAAGTTACCGTTTATTTATTTACCACAAATTAAAGTAGTAATGAAGAAATTCTATTCATAAAATTCTAACTTATTGTTAGGGTTCTAAACCCTAATAAGACAAGTCTTTATGCAAATAAATAAACAAAAAATTTTTAAAATTTTTCCCTAATTATTATTAACAAAGATGTATTTATGTAAAAAGAAATAAGTTGATGTGATGTAAAATATATATTAATTAACAACTCTTTTATTAACACAACATAACAGTCTCCTCGCTTACCAAAGTATACCACACAGAGTACAGAGGTAACACTGCTATCTCTATGATACTGAAACCAGTGTAACCAAACAAAGATGGAAACTATCCCACAATATGTTATATATGTGCACTGGGTTTAGGATACCAATATGGTATTTGTGTGATCTGTCGTGTGTGTGAGTGATTTGAGGTCTGTTGCGTGGTGTCGCATAGGTATACATAATACTACTTACGCACGTATGTGGTTTCGTTCAGTGGTGGTAATAATGGCCATAACAATCAAAACGTGATCAAAACAATTGACCTACGCTCATCCACTACTACCGAACGAGTGAATACTAAGTAGCCTAACGTGCTCAGAAGTGCACACTGCCAATTACAGACACAAGATAGTAGTGTTCCTTCTGATATATTCTGTGGTATACCGGATATAATTAGGGGTTAGAGATGGAAAATGAAACGTCAATGATTTTATAACTTTAATTTTTGTATCATGATAAAGATCTTGGAAAACCACTTACAAGTATATATATAGTTTCCCTACCAAAGCTCTTATCATTTCAAAGATATTATATTTAACAAATTGTAAAAAAATCAAATCATCCCCTTGAATTTCACCAGCCAACGAAAAATGATTCGTGATTAGTTTTGATAAGATGTACAATCAAGCACAGTTTCAAAAATTTTTGAGAGGTACAGTTGGATAAGGTTCCTTGTAAGTGTTTTTTTAGTATTGGATTATTGGATTATTATTAATTTTATCAAAAATGGCGCGCTGTTCCGTAATAACGTAAAAATTTAATGGAAGTGTTTCTAAGGTGGATAATGATATTTTTTATTATAAATGTTGTTATTTTTTGGAATGCCATATTGTATTTATGTATACTTTTGCCGTTGGGTAGCGTTAAGTGATAAATAAAAACAACAGGCCCGTCTTTAACCCACGTGTTTGATTATATTGAACATTGGAAATATTATTTTTTAGTCAAATTTTTCAACTGAAAAAATTAGACTCATATAGCTTATACGATAAAAACGAGACGAGGCGAGAGTAGGGGCGCTATCCGTTTTGGGGCCCGTAGAATACGATTCTGAAGAAAAAAATGTCTGATGTGAGCTGAAATTTGGTAAGTGGGGCTCATTCAGATGCACAACAATACTATCAAAGTGGGGTCAAATTTTGAAAAAATTTTGAATCCGACCCAATATTTAAGGGGGTGGTGAGGGGCAACAAATCAATAAAACTTTTCCAAACTGGTTGGAGATACTGTTTTCGCCAATTATCTACAACATATCCAAAATAAGGGGAAAAAATTATTTTGGGGGCAAAAAGTATTTTGGCTGGATCCAACACGCCCCCAGTCCCCCAGAATTAACGTAGAGGGTTGAAACTTGGTACGTTGATAGAGCTCGTACCTAGGGTGTGCTTTTTGGAAGTTTTAATATTTTACCCCCACCCCCACCATTTTTGCTACAATTTCATGCTTTTTTGACGTTTTCGAAGTTTGCACCACTCGTACAGGCCACCCAAATAAACTTAGAGGGATGAAATTTTGCATTCGGATTCAGTTAGTATCAAGGGCGTGCCTTGTGGGGGTCTCAACTTTTAACCCTTACCCCCACCATTTTTATACTAAAGAAAACATAATTTTCCTTGTTTTTTAGCAGTTTTGTTTGGATCAAAATCTCCCCAAATGAACCTAGATGGTTGAAAGGACCCCTCCGGATAAGATAGGTGAATCTGCCTAAGGTTCAACCTGGGTCGGGGTGCCATGGTAGGGTTCGCCACAGTTTAGGACCAAAAAGATATGTAGTATTATTAGATATGGTCCTAAACTTTCTGGAGATTTTACATGTCTTTAAAAAAATAGTGTTTTATGTTTAAGTCCCTGCATTTTCGGCAAAATAAATGAGAGAGCGTTGATTTTCATACAGAATGAAAGCCTAGAATTTCTACTTTCAGAATTTTTCCTTAAAACTATTTTATGTTTTACTATTTTTGATTTATGGTTAAAAAAACTTGATGTAAGAATTTAAAATGGAGCTTTTACGTTCAAAGCTTAATATTAGTTCGAAGAATTATTTTTCAATTACTTTTAATATTATATTCAAAAAGATCACTTTTTTCCTTTAATTTCGTTTTTTGTCATCACTGTACGACAATTTTTAACTGACAAGGAAAGGGCAAGAAGTCGAAAATTCAAAAAAATCTGAAACTTTGTCAGTATATAGAAAGCGGCTACTTAATTTTTATCTATTAAAAAATTATATTTCAATTTTTAAAAAAAATAGAGAATATGCACTTTCATACTTTGATCTGAGGTGATCGTCAAAGAAATGCCTAAATAATTTAAACAAGTGCATAGATTGGAAGCCAAATGTGTAGTCAAATCGTATACACAACGTTGTTTAAAGTTTTCATTACATAGATAAAACCATTTAAAAAAAAAAAAATTGAAGTGGTCTTAAATTTTGTGACGGGGGTGTACATATATGTAATACTTATGCACTTGGGGCGATGGAAGGTGGAAAATCGGGAAAAGTCCAAAATTGAACATTTTGGTACAACTCGAAACCCCGACCCAGTTTGGACCTCAGGCAGATTCACCTATCTTATCCGGAGAGGTTATTTGTGTATAGGTCAAGTTAATAGCCAGCCACTACTTTTTGGATGTTTTAACTTTTAACCCTTACCCCTACGATTTTACTACGCCAATCTTTCTATAATTTTTTTGCTTGTTGCTGTATATATATATATATATATATATATATATATATATATACATATATATATATATATATATATATATATATATATATATATATATATATATATATATATATACAGTTAGGTGCAAAACTGAACTAACCTCATAATATTTCGAAATTTTTGGAAAGTAAATTTTAATAATAATCCTTCTTGAAAAAGTTTAGTTATTTTTAATAAGTATAGACAGCCAGCTACTTAACAGATATTAATTTGTATACATATCTATTTTTTTTGAATATGCGTTAATCCTTTTTCTTTGACTCAGTTTTGCATCACATTTATATTTGTGCTGACACAGAGTGTTCTACGCGATAAAAATATGTCCATATAGATTGAGTGTAGTCTAAACAAAGAATACAGCATCGACTTATTCTCAGTTTAAATCAGCGTGCCATAGCTAATGAATAAAGCTACATTTATTTTTAATTTACAAATAATGTATCCGATATCGAAATCTACTAAGAAATTAGTGATTGAATTATTAAAAAGTAGACAATCTACAAGATATATCGCTCGGAAAATTCATATTAGTCAATCGACAGTACAAAAAATTCGAAAAAAATGTAATTTACTAATAGAGAAAAATGTTGGTGGTCAGAAAAAAAAAACTATCAGGAGGGGATGTTAGAAGAGTTATTCGATATTTGGCTACCGGTGAAGCATCTTCGGCTTCTGAGGCAACCAAACTTTTACAGAAAGACGTTGGCACGTCAGTAAATAAGTGGACAGTTCGTCGGGCATTACATTCCGCAAAGTTCCGAGCTGTCGAAAGAAAAAAGAGACCACTTCTCACTAAAAAAATATTAAAGCCAAAAAATTTCTTTATAAAACAATATATAAAATGGGATGATGATGATTGAATGAAGGTGATTTGGTCAGATGCGACTAAAATTAATAGATACAGTACAGATGGTCGCCGGTGGAATTGGAAAAGAACTAAAGAATCAAGACAACCAAAGGATTACATTCAAACGATAAAGCATGGTGGTGGTAACATCAAGTTGTGAGGCTGTTTTTCAGCATTTGCTGCAGGTCTAATTCATAGGATTGATGGTAATATAAACAAAAAATTGTACTATAATATTCCCAGGATATATTTAACAGAAACAGTCGAAAACATACCCTATCCAGAAGATGAAATAATATTTCAACATGACAACGATCCGAAACATACCTCGAAATTAGTAAAAAATTGGTTAAGTAAACAAAAATTTAAAGTCCTGATGTGGCCATTTCAAAGTCCTGATCTCAATCCTCTTGAAAAATTATGGTCATATGTGAAGAATAAACTTTTGAGTGGATACGAATCACCTCCGTCAAATTTAGATGTTTTATGGGAAGATGTACAGGAACAGTGGTACAAAGTCTCACCTATTTACTGCGAAAAAACTTGTTAGACGTGTTAAAAAACGATCACATGCTGTTAGAAAGGCAAAAGGTCTGTGGACATAATATTAAAGTTTAATTATTTGATGCTCGCTACAAGTGGTGCAAAAGTGAACCAAAGGTCATTATGATTATTTTATTCTAAAATAGGCTTTTAAGCTAAATTAAGTTTATAACTTTATGTATCAATAAATGTACTATTCAGTTATATAAATATTGTTTCGATTGTAAGGTTTATAATATATTCCAGAAGTACAAATGTTCAAAACATATTGGTTGACTCAGTTTTGCACCTAAATGTATATACACATATATATATATATATATATATATATATATATATATATATATATATATATATATATATATATATATATATATATATGTATATATATATATATATATATATATATATATATATATATATATATATATATATACATATATATATTTATATATATTCCCGCTACCTTTTAATATATGTGTACGGCTCCCCTATGTTGGCCTATGCACAACAATACTATCAAAGTGGGGTCAAATTTTGAGCAAATTTTGGATTCGATCCAACTTTTAAGGGGGTGGTGGGCACAACAAAACAATAAAACTTTTCCAAACCGGTTTGAAATAATGTTTCGATCAATTACCTATAACATATCCAAAATCCAGCTTCTTAGGGTGATATGGAGGGAGTAGAGGGGGAAAAACGATTTTGGCTGGATCTAACACGTCCCCAGCCCCCCAGAATTAACGTAGAGGATTGAAATTTGGTGTGTTGATAAAATTCGTACCTAGGTTGTGCTTTTTGGAGGCTTTAATATTTTTCCCCCACCCCCTCATTTTCAAGCTACAATTTCATGCTTTTTCGACGTTTTCGAAGTTTGTCCACTCGCACACGTCACCCAAATAAACCTAGAGGGCTGAAATTTTGTATTCGGAGTGAGTTAGTATCAAGGGGGTGCCTTCTGGGGGTCTCAACTTTTAACCCTTACCCCCACCATTTTATACCAAAAAGAACATGATTTTTATTGTTTTTTAACAGTTTGGTTCGGGTCAAAATCTCTCCAAATAAACCTAGAGGGCTGAAATTTTGTGTATAGGTTAATTTAATAGTCAGTCACTGCTTTTCGGAGGTTTCAACTTTTAACCTTGACCCCCACGATCTTTACGCCAATATTTCTTTAATTTTTAGGTCTAGAGGATCTCTAAGGAAACCTAGAGGGCTGAAATTTTGTACGTGTATTGAATTAGTATCCAGCTAGTGCCTTTTAGCCATTTCCATGTTACTTCCCCCCCCCACTTCTCCCATTTTTACATCGAAATTCAACGGTATTGGTAAATGTGTTTTAAATGTTTAGTTTTATTCTAATACAAGTAGGCGAATAGTAATTTTTTAAATTAAAAAAAAAAAAATGTACTTACTTTTATAACAAATGCAATACATACATATTAAGTAATTTAAAAATGTTATTAAAGTCACTGTTTATTTATAAAGGAGGAATTTTGGATTTTTATTAACTATTTATAATATAAATTTTTTTTTTGGAAAGGAAAACTATCTTTATAAAAGCCTTCCAGTTTACTATTTAAGGTCCCTTTTTAATAATTGAAAATAAAACACAAAGGCAATTGGCGAATAAGCATGGGTAGGAATGCCCTCGTACGAATTGTGTTGGCTTTTTTCCTTCTAACTGCTATCGGCACAAAATTGAAATTTACTGAGATTCAGCCCTTAAAAACTTAAAACCTTTTTTTAAAGCCCCAATCAGCCTGACACTCATCGTCAGTTGTGAAACCACCAAAATGACGAATCGCTTGTAGACTTTCAATCAAATTTCGCTTGTAGACATTCAATACCGAAGATGAAGTGAACAATTCGACTTCCGTGATGGGGCCCCCGCTGCTCACGGCGTTTTTCTTTTAGGTACTTAATTTATTTTCTCTTCTTTTTTAGCCACTTAATTTTTTCTTTTCATTTTTAAGTACTTAATTCATTTCCTCTTCCTTTTTAGGTACGTAATCTATTTTCTCTTTTCTTTTTTAGGAACTAAATTTTCTCTTTTCTCTTTTAGTTATTTAATTTTTTTTCTTCTTTTTTTTTTAGGTACATGATATATTTTTCCTTTCTTTTTTTAGGCACTTAATGTTCTCTTTTCTATTTTAAGTACTTAATTCATTTCCTTTTCTTTTTTAGGTACATAATCTATTTTCTCTTTCTTTTTTAGGTACTTAAATTTCTTTTTTCTTTTAGGTACCTAATTCAAATTTCAAATTTCAAAATGACTGTATTTTGCAATAAACCTTTACAGGATTGACATTACAAAGAATGCAATAAAAAATATCTAAACTTAAATAACGAAACATAGTATGTATAAAATTAATTAACGTAATTTAATAAATAAATTTATAAATTAATAAATTAATTAATTAATATTTATGTAAATAAATAGATCAATAAATCAATTAATAGTGTATAAGTACATATATGAATCAAATGATAAACAATAACAGTTACTAGTACATTGCTAAAGTTTTCTGCGATCGTGCGAGCTTATCACTCTTCTAAAGCAAAACTTCTTAATTTTAGGGCTCCGCATACAAATCTATATATGTCGTCGATTTTACTTTCATCTAAGTTGCCTAAAAGGTCTATTATTTGTGTTGTAGGTTCCCTCTCACTGATATAAGGTAAATGTCCATAATTCCGACACTTTAAGGAAGCAGCTAAGAATATTTTGATAGAATAAATTTAATATTGTTATTTAGACCAAAAATCTTTCATCATCAGCTAAATTAAAGACTCTATTGTAAATTATTTAAAAAAAAGTAGAAAAAATGAAAGTATTAAAATGGAAAAATAATAATTTTTACACTATTGCAATTACACTTAATTTCGACATCTGTCGTAGGAACGTAGCTTTAAATTCGACATATTTTTGAACACATTTTCGACAATGTTCTTAAATTCGACAGTTGTTGTCCATAATTTAGACTATAAACTTCTGCTCAAATAAAAAAAAAGAGATGAAAACGCATAAAAATTATTTACAGAAAGATTGTTTTATTAAACAAAACATATATATTATGTACATATATTTAATAAATTCTATTAATTAATATACTTTTCCAATTCTGGAATTACGAAAAAGTGTCTTTTATTTACTTCTTTTGGTGGCTTAATTTTTTCCATGATTTCATTAAGATGATACCAAATTTCATCCTTTTCTGTTGGCCATTTCCACCTTCCATTTTCACATTCTTTCATCGCCATAATCTTTGCGAGTTCTTCCTTGAGTTCTGTAATAATCCCCGGGTACAACTTTCCTTCATAATTTACTATAACATAATCGTTTGTGTGGTAACTACTAGTTCCTGCTCTCTCGTTTTCTTTATTCTGAATTTTGTTTCTTGGTCGCTTTAGTTTTTTGTTGGTTTTTTGTACAATAGCCGCGTTTTTTCTTTCCTCCCTTTTTCGTTTTCTTTGTTCTTTTTCTTCCTCTATCTGTTTCTTTTTTTCGTTCTTTTCCAAATAATAAGCTTTCCAAGCTTCAGATGTCACTACTGATGGAATTTTTTCTTTTTTGAATTTTCTTGAGGAAGCTGTTTCTGGCCAAAACAAAGCTTTTTTAAATGGTGATGGAATAACAGATCCCGACAAAACTTTTTTATTTACATTGTCTTCATTTAAATTTATGTTTTTTTCCATTTTGTCAGCAGTGGTTTTTGTTTTGCAATTTTTTTCTGGTGTTACTTCCAATTTTTTATCTCGCATTTCACTTTTTTCGAATAAAATATCATTTCTATCTATTAAAGTTGTAATTTTACCTGTTTCGAAAGTTACTTCCTCGTTTCCTACTGTTATTTTATTTTCTTCTAGCATTATTTCATTTTTATCTACTTCAATTGTTTCAAGTTTTTCAAATTCTATTTTATTTTTTTCTGGTACTAGTTTATCTTGTAGTTGCTTTTTTACGTTTTCTTTTGGTATTATTTCATTCTCATCATGCGTTGCTACTTTCCTTTTGTCAGTTTCTTTTTGTAATGAAAAAATGTAAGAATCACCTTGTGTGTACTGATAGCTTTCAAGATCATTTAATATATTAATATTGTTGTCATCTAGTTTTAAATTATTTGTAGCTACATAAGAATTTTCAGCTAACATATTTTCCCATCCCTCTTCTAGGATCAGTCCATCTTCTATTTCAATAATAACATTATCAACGCTGTACTGCATCTCATTCTTTTCTTTTTCCGACGTTTCACTGTCCGACTCTTGATTAAAATCTAATCCCGACATTTTGAAAGCAGTATACCACATCTGATATAAATTTTTATTTTCAAGGTCTTCCGTCCATTCTGCTCCCCTTAACGCATGGAATTTACGAACAATAGTTGGGTCCATTATTTTTTCCATAAACCGTAAATGACTGACGACAACTGTATTGACGTTTTTCCCATCACTTTTATTACTATTTTCAGTTAGTTCTTTTTCTGACAGTATTTTGCTGAAATCTATATTCTCCACGTCCAATGGATAAAGTCCACATTTTTTAAAAGCATTGCCAAATATACTTTCTATATTCTTAATTTCGTGAAGTGCAGACTCAAGCACAGGCGCAAAATTGTCTCGGTTTAAATTTTTTTGTCCATTTTCAGTTCTAAATTTTTTTACACATTTGTTCCAACTGCTTTTTAGGCATTTGAACAATCCTACATCTAAAGGCTGAAGAATGTGGGTTGAATTTGGAAGCAAGCTTATTAGAATGATTCCATTGTTTTGACAAAATGTGCTGAGTGGGTACGTTATATGGGATTTATGTCCATCAACGTAAAGAATTATTGGCAATTGAATATGCTGCCGAATTAACCACGGGTGAAAAATATTCGTAATATATTCGAAAAATAATTCCGATGTCATCCATCCACTTTCGGACTTACCTATTCCCCACCCGTTTGGTACGCTCATAGCAATGTGACGAGGAATCTTTTCGTAAGGATAAATTACCATGGGTGGTGCAAGTATCCCCGCAGCGTTTCCTATAATAATGATAATTTTTATAAAATTTGAATGACATAAGTAACATAAAAGCCCCTATACTCGAACGCGATTCAGTAGTAGAACAGTTTTGATAATTATCGGTTTTTTTCAGAAAGAACTTCATTAAAAAATATCAAAACTGTTCGAATATTGAATCACGTTCGAGTATAGGGGCTTTTACCCTAATAGAATATTTAATTTACCTGTTATAAGCACAGTTAGGCAATCTTTGTCATTACCACACCGATTATACACAGCTTTTGATCCTTTTTTAGCTAAAACGTTGTTACCCACCGGCGAAAGGAAAAAGGCTGATTCATCAGCGTTAAAAATTCTGTTTGGCTCGTTAATATCAATATTTTCAGAATTAAAATAATTTTGAATTTCCTTAAACCAGTTTCTAATTTTAGACTCTGTAATGGCAGCTCTAGATGCACATAAATTTTGAGACATACGCACACTAATTTCAGGATGTCTTTTTAAAAATCCCTCATACCAGTGACGCCCGGGTCGTCCATTGTGGAACTTATTGGGCCGTTGTAGTTGGTTCACTAAAATTGCCACGCTGTCTAGTAATTGCCACGTACTTATTGGAAAGCCCATTCTAGCCATATTAATGATCCACTCCGATAATATCTTTTCTTCGTTTTCTGTAAGAATGGTTGGTACACCACTCTTACATTCTACAGGATATTTTCCTTTTATTTTATCTATTAAAGTGGTTCTTGGAACACCATACTGCTTTGATGCTGTTGCACACGGTAGACCGCCCTTAATGGCTTCCAAAGCATTTTTTAAATCTTCTGTAGAGTATTTATGGTATTTTTTTTCCGCTGACATGCTTAGAAAATCTGAAATCATTCCGATAAAAGTCATGAATACCTAGAAAAGGAAATTTTAATTTTTTTTCTTAAGTGTCGAATTTAAGTTCTAGATGAATATAATTTCGACACCCTTGTCGGATTTATGACTAAATTAAAATTTTAAAAAAATAATCATGGCAGTTTATTAATAACTATTTTAAACGTACACTTGATAAAAAATTAACAAAATTTGTAAAATTTATTGATGCCCATATTTGCGACACTCATAGTCGAAATTTGGATAAGGTTTAAATTTACGGTCTCTAAATTCGACATGCAAAAAAATAACCTAATTAATAATTTTACTTTAATAATGTAGGTAAATTATTATATTTTATCAGTTTACTATCAAAATATGTATTTAAAATATCATTTTAATAAAAAAATCATAATTTAATAGTAATTTGAAATTTTGTATTTTTGCACTTACCTTATAAGAAATCAGTTACTTGTAGCTGCTGTCTCCAACAGTTCACAACACAACTAATAAACCGTTAATTTTAATATATTGTTTGTTAAAAATAAACGGAAATTTAAAAAGAGTAGTATTACCTAATATTCACAGATGTCTCTTAAATATAAAGAAAACATTTTAATAACTGAGTTCCCTTAATTTTTAAACAATAATGCAAACGTGTCGGATTTTGGGACAGTGTCGGAATTATGGACATTTACCTTACTTCTGTATAAATGCGTGCCTATAAGGATTCTGAATCGGGCATTTAAAAAGGAAATGTTCTAATGTTTCAGGTTCCTTATAATTACAAATTTGACGAATATGATCTTGTTTACATTATATCAGTGACTCTAAGTTTAACGGTAAGAATGCCGCAAACTTTTAATTGGCTGATTAAACGAGTCTTCTTAAAACTGAGTTTACTTTCTATAGTCCAATCAAGTTACACATAAAGAAAACAAAAATTGTTATCTAGACTTTTATAAATGGAAGTGGTAAAGACTTAAAAAAACTAAATGCGTGAGCAGGGGCGGTGGAGGTTTGATTTGGGGGGTATTTTTTTTTTTTGGGGGGGGGAGTATTTTTTTTCATACAACTGAGTGATGTAATTAGTTAGTAGAAATTTTTCAATAATTTGAACAGATTGTCAAGAATTACTGAAAAATTCATTGTTGTAAGAGTAATTTTTTGTTATTTATTTGATTTTCTTTTGCATATTTGAGCATGTTCTTAAGTGAAACTACCAGTTTTTGTTATTTTACCAAAAAGTACATGTCAAGCCGAAAAAAATGAGCACGGGCAGAACTCTGTGCGATGAGTTTTTTAAGTAGAATCTTTTCTTGAAAAAAAAGTGTTCCGGACCGAAAAAAATGAATATCTCGAAAACTTCTTAATTTTTTTACCAGAAAAAACTTGCGGTTATTTAAGACCTAGAAATGTATACTTTCACCAAGTTTCATCAAAATTAAATTATTTTTGTGGAAATGGGAAACATAAAACGAAATAAAGAAAAAAACAAGAAAATTCGTACTTTTCTCCGAATTATTGAAGTTATGTTAAAATGTGTCTCTTACAAAAGTTGTAGATTTTTTCATGATCTACAACTTCATCATTAAGGATAATTTTTTCTTTGGCTTCGACTTTCGCCGGAAATTGCAATAATATAATTTTTCACCCTTTTGCCCCCCCCCCCAAATCAACCCTCGCCGCCCCTGCTCACGCATTTAGTTTTTTGACGTCTATTATAGGCTTCTTTACCATTTCCACTTATAAAAGTCTAGATAACAATTTCTGTTTTCTTTCCCTCTAAATGAGTTAATATGATTGGTCTACTAAGTATATCTGAGTTCCTTGATGCCCTATAATATACTGATAGATCGGACTAAAATTACAGTTAATAATTCTTTCTTTGTTAATTGTTATTAGCTTTCCTTTATATTTACTGATGTTATTTTTGTACTGGTTTTACACCCGTGTAGAATTTTGTTAACCCAAATGCTGTCTAGATTGATACTATGTAGCAGAGATTTTAGTTGCGATACCCAATTATACTTTATTACAGTGCTGTTGTTTCTATCCAGATTTAGCAACCTATTATAGCATATTTTTGGCAACTTATTATTGTCCATCTTTGATAATTTAATCCACCAATTAAGTGTTTATTTAAATGCAGATATCGCTACATGGTCACAACCTGTTTCATTTCTAATTATATATTTAGGCGTGTTTTTTTACCAACAATAAATATTTTTAAAGAAGCGACCCTGAATCCGTTCTAACGAGTCTAAATAGCGTAAGCTCCATGTTTCTGCACCATACAATCCCGTTGTTTTAACAACACTTTCGTATAGATTTATTCTGGCTTTCCAGCTTTGTATTTCTGATTTCGTCATTAAATCTCTGATATTATTTACGGCCATATTGGTTTTTACGATGGCGTGTTGGGTTTGTTTTGCAAAGACACATGAGGAGGTGTAATGAACACCCTGTATTTCTTTAATCGGTACATTTGCAGATGTGTAATTAATTTAAGACGCAAAAACTGAAACCGCTTCTTGGAAACAAAATGTCTTTAAAAACAAGAAATGAAATACAAAAATCAATAACGGAAATGTTGGTTTGGACTACTCGCTGATTGAAACCATAAATTAATTTTATATTAACCGTGTATCCATTTAAGTATGGTAATGAGGTATGTTATGCTATTAATTCGATCAACGAAATAGCCTTGAATTAATTGTCTTAAGCGTTAAAAAAATGTCACGTAGACGTGCCAAAGGCACAGAATAAGTTTAGAGTTATTGATTCAAAAACGAGAGTTCAGTTCCATCCACCCCAGAGCAAAGTTCAAAGTCCCGATCTGTCCGTCAGTATTGTTGCATAATAATAATTACTATTTAAAAGGGGTGCATTGTTAAAGTTGAAAATAATATAATTTATTGTTGAGCAGTGAATTTTCTATAATTTGTGTAAATCAAAGTGCCAGTTTTCCAACCTTCGAAAGGAAAGACGTTCTGCAGTTGCCGAAATTTACTAATGTAAGTAAAATTTCAATTATTCATAATTGTTTGTATTTTCATTTTATTTATTTATTTATTTTTTTTTTTTTTTTTTGTTTATAAAATATTCAACTATTTTGGAATAACTTTATGAATTGTTCCATTTGTATTTAAAAGAAAGCAATACTAATTCCAAAATTTTATGTGAGATGTTTCAATTATTTTTAACTGCTTTGTTGAGAAAAGTGTAAAATTGTTTGAAATTCATTGCTGAATAAACACATATTTTTTTTGTAAGTTAAACACTTCAGTTTATTTTGAGTAAACCCCTTTCCAACTAAACTCATTCCCAATGAAAAATTTAAATATATTACAGAGGAGGAAATTACTCCTAAAGAACAGAACTCATTGACTATGTTAATTGAATTGGTTTCTATATTAAATGTCGGTAACTGGCTTAGTCTGCCACCCCTCCTCAAGATGACAAGCTATATTGACATTTAATTCATTTAATTTACAGTCATTTGCTAAAACTGTTAGCAGGGCCGGATTAACCCTGAGTCCGCCCCTAGGCACCTTGAAAAATGCCGTCCCTATCTTTTGTTTGAAAAAAGGAAATCTTGAAAACAAAAAATAAAAAGGTCAATCACAAATTTTTTTGCCCTGTTTTAAAAATTTGCCGCCCTTTTTCCTACCTTTTTTACAAACTTTCTCAAATAAGTGACGAGCAAAAAAAAACCTTAATTACTCATTTTTCCGCCCTATTTTAAAAATTTACCGCCCCTAAAAATCTCCTGCCCCTAGGCCATGGCCTAGAGTGGCCTATTGGCTAAGCTGGCCCTGACTGTTAGTGCTTTCTGGGCATCGCCGGGCGTGTTGGTTGTTAGAAATAAGTCATCTGCGTAAAGTAATAAGACTGAGTCATGTTTTCCGTCTATATCTACACCTCTAACGTTATTTTCGATCATAAATTGGTTCAAGTCATTTATGAACAGATTGAATAGTAAAGGTGAAAGCCCATCTCCTTGTAAAAAACCCTCAGTAATATTTATATAGTTACTTTTTTTCCACCTATTGTAATAGAGAATTTGGCATTATTATAAAAAGATTTTAGTATATTTACGACTTTTGTGCTGATACCAATGTTAACTAACTTGTGCCACAGGAGCCGGTGGGGTACTGAGTCAAAGGCTCGTTTGAAATCAACGAAAATTGCATATACTTTACTTCTGTTAAGTCGCATCTTAATAGTAATTATACTTCCTAATGTAAATATTGCATCTCTGCAACCTCTCCCCTTCCGAAATCCGAACTGTTGTTCCTGAAGCACATTTTGGTCCTCCGCCCAGTGTTGAATTCTATTTGCAATTAGTGAAAATTTTTGCAACATTGTTTAGAAATGAGATACCTCTGTAATTATTGGGGTCCTCTTTTTTCCCTTTTTTATAGATTAAACTGAGACTAGACTCTGACCAGCAAGTTGAGGTACTTTTATTATCTAATATTAAATTTTATGTCAATAATAACACATTTAGCCACCTGTCTGGCAAACTTTTGTAAAATTCGTAACTGATTTGGTCTGGTCCCGCGGCTTTTCCTATTTCCGCGGCGTATTCTATAACCTAAAGAATTAAAATTTCTTTAACAGAAATTAAATAAAAATATTTTGTAAAACTATAAAATTTTACATTTATTATGTATATACGATAAATAAGAACCTTTAAAATTTTGTATTATTTCCCATTAATCATTAATGTATTAATTTCATATCCGTAATAATTTACTTAGTTCTTTGCTTTTTCATAAATTCGCTTATATTTGTAACTTTAAAAATTATCTTAGTCATATCCTGTGAAATTTACATTGTTTGTTCACACAGCGCATGGAAAAATTTCCCACTCTTTAATTCAATACATTTGTCACACAAGACGTGTATAGCTGTGCAACATAGTAAATAGCTAGGGAGCTGATGGCAGTAATTTTTAAATAATGTTTTGCAGGAATGAATAGTAGTAACAAAGATCAGCAGTTCGATCTATCGAATGGTTTTCCAAAACTGTTTCTTCAAAATTTCAGAAAAAAAATTAAAGGAGCAAAATTAAATGAGCAAAATTGAATGGAAAATTCAATTTTTTTTTTTAACTTTTCTCACAATTAGGCGTCTTTTATCCATTAAATTTAAAAATTTAGAAAAAAATTTTTAAAATTTTTTTTTCAAAAATTGAAACGTTATTTAAAAATTTTTTCAAAAATATTTTTTAAAATTTATTTTTAATTTTTTAATTTTTTTTTAATTTTAACAAAAACTTTGAAAAAAAAATTTTTTTGGTCTTTAAATTTAATGGATAAAAGACGCCTAATTATGAGAAAAGCTAAAAAAAAATTGAATTTTCCATTCAATTTTGCTCTTTTAATCTTTTTCCTGAAATTTTGAACAAACGGTTTAGGAAAACCATTATACCATAGATCGACCTGCCGATTTGCAGGATTATTGGGGATATAGTGAAGTATAAAAATTCAAAAATAAAAAATAAAACATTAGATTCCCCAACAACATTCGCAAGGATGCGGACAATTTTTCGCAACAATTACCTTTTAATTTTCTGAGATATCGACGGCTAACGCAAAAAGGATCCTTTTGCATTCAAAGTTTATATCTTCGGAACAATTCGATGCAGAGAAAAATTTAAAAAAGGAAACTGAAGCTTAAAAAACAGGCTAGCAAGTCAATACTATGGCTTTACTGTAAGAAAATTTTTCAAGCCCGTACACCAATTTTTTTTTTGTGTTATTCCTTAAAATTGCTCGATAATTGTTACTCTTAAAAATTCTCGGACGGAAGATCTGAAAACTAAAATCTTGGAGCTTGAAAATGCCTTTTTAATCATCTAAATACGACCATTTTTCACGTAAATACAGCTCTTCAAAAATCACTAAAAAATTAAAAGTTTTTCTGCTCCCTTAATTTTTTGTAATATATATATATATATATATATATATATATATATATATATATATATATATATATATATATATATATATACCAAAATTTCTCACCAAAAATTAACTCGATAAAAAATTTCTTAAGGGTCGCTCAAACCTTTTTAAAATTTGAAAATTGGCCAAAAATCGATTTTTATTTTTCATCAAATTTTTTTTCCCACATCTGCATATGTTTGTACATTGAATAATAAAAAATTCCTCCAAATTTTTTTAGTTAAAATTTGGAGGAATTTTTTATTATTCAATGTACTATCAATGTACTTTTGCTCTATCTCTTACTGTTTTCGAGATATTTGAAAAATTAAATTTTTACCCCAATTTTTGAAGGGCGATTTCACCCCTTAAAAACAATACGTTTCCTTTAGTTTTTAGTGTACTACAGCATATTTAAGTTTCATCAAAATGTCGATAGGTCCGACCTCGGGACCTTTACTTGTAAGATTCAACTGCTTTCAATGTTATAGATATAGAGTACCAAAACGGGCATCAACAAAATTTTCAGTAACATTTACATATTATGTATATTCCACCACTAAAAATCCTTAAACGTTTTATATTTATCGTTCATCCGTTTTGAACAGTAAATTCAGTTTTATTATCATCATTAACAGTGATAAAATGTAAGATAATTTTACTTGAATTTCTTATTTAATTATATATCCCATTTAGACATGTACCTGAAGTTTGAATATAAAATAAATATAGGCTACGGGTTATTTGCATTTGGGTCGACATTACTACATGTTCTTAACATGGAAATAATATTACGAAAATATGATGGAAATAATATTACGAATTCTTTGACACATAAATATTTATATCTTATCACATAAAGAGAAATTTTATGTATGTAAAGAGTACTACAGTAGGCCATTAAGATATTTTACCATTTTAAAATATGTACCAAACAGATGCTATAGCAACGTTAAATACTCCCTTGATAGTTTCCAGAATGATGTGTACAATATTTTCGATTATGCTGTATAAACACGCACGATACTATTATAATTTTCATGATTAAAAATCCCATTGACGTCTCAGTTACTGTTATTTCTTATTTGAAATGTCGATTAGAAGAAGTATTTTGAGATTTTCATGAACATAAACTTCAGGAATTTTCATGTTAAATTCAACAACTTTTACCACATCCTCGTATAATTTAGGGTTATTTTTAGGGGTTGTATCCAAATTTAAAAAAAAATTAGTTTTTCACCATTTAGGTCAAATTTATATATTATAAATAAATCGAATATTATATAGTAGGTAATAACAGCAAATTTTATAATTATAGGATTTTACACCGCATCAAAGCTCATTAAAATCAAAAGGGTGCTTTCTGAGTAATAATTAATTTATTGTTGTATACTTACACCACATCAAAGCACCCTTTTGATTTTAATGAGCTTTAATATAGGGTAAGTAAATAAGATACACAGCTCCTATAACACAGCCCGCGATGGTCTCCCCCTTTAAGATTTGACAACTGACTTTGATAGATTTTAGGGCGCTGATTACGAAAAAAATATTCAAAAAAAACCAGCACGTCAGAATTTTTAGATATTATTTTTGACTAAAATTAGCTAGGTCCACCAAGTCAGGAATAAATTATGCATTTTTATTTATTTCCTATCTAATAAAAAGTCATTACATTGTGGTAATTCGCTTTTAGGAACACATTCTCATCAATGATTTCATTAAATGAAACCTAATTAACTAAGTGATATTTCTTTATTTTGAGAAAAAAGGTGAATTTTAAGATCATCCGCTAATGAGCTCATTATTGAAGATAATTTTTTTTTTATTCGGTTTTAATTGATAACTAAACCACGCAAATTAAAGGTGCTAACAGGACCGTACTTATAAGAACGCCGTGAGCAGCGGGGCCCCATCACGGAAATCGAATTTTTCCCTTCATTTTCGGTATTGAATGTCCACAAAGGAAATGTGATTGAAAGTCTACAAGCGATTCGTCATTTTGGTGGTTTCAAAACTGATGATGAGTGTCAGACTGATTGGGGCTTTAAGAAAAGGTTTTAAGTTTTTAAGGGCTGAATCTCAGTCCATTTCAATTTTGTGCCGATAGCAGTTAGAAGGAAAAAAGCCAACACAATTCGTACGAGGGCATTCTTACCCATGCTTATCCGCCAATTTCCATTGTGTTTTATTTCTAAATATTAAAAACGCCGTGAGCAGCGGGGCCCCATCACGGTAGTCGAATTTTCCCCTTCATCTTCGGTATTGAATGTCTACAAGCGAAATGTGATTGAAAGTCTACAACCGAATTGTCATTTTGTTGGTTTCAAAACTGGTGATGAGTGTTCGGCTGATCGAGGCTTTAAAAAAAGGTTTTAAGTATTTAAGGGCTGTATCTCAGTAAATTTCAATTTTGTGCCGAAAACAGGTAGCAGAAAAAAAACCAACACAATTCGTACGAGGACATTCCTGCCCATGTTTATCCGCTAATTGCCTTTATGTTTTAGTTTTAAATATTAAAAAAGGACCTTAAATACTAAACTGGAAAGCCTTTATAAAGATATTTTTTCTTTCAAAAAAAAACAAATAAATAAATAAATAAATAAAAAATAAAAAATTATTTTATAAATAATAAAAATCCAAAATTCCTACTTTATATGTATGTATCCATATAGAATTACCTATATGTAATATAATATGTATGTCTGCAACTACCTATATGTATGTATTGCTTTTGTTAAAAAAATAAATTCATTTTTCTTAAATTTTTTAAAATTACTATTCGCCTACTGTGTGTTAGAATAAAAGTAATTCATTTAAAACACATTTACAATACCACTGAATTCCGATGTAAAAATGGGAGAAGTGGGGGGAAAAGTAATGTTTAATCCCTAAAAGGCACTAGCTGGATACTAACTCAATACACGTACAAAATTTCAGCTCTGTATGTTTTCTTAGAAAGCTTCTAGACGTGTTAGAAAAAAAGCAAAAGGATCAAGTTGAAAGCAAAAGGATCAAGCGTTAAAAGTTGAAACCTCCAAAAAGCAGTGGCTGGCTATTAACTTAACTTGTACACAAAATTTCAGCCCTCTAGGTTTATTTGGGGAGATTTTGACCCGAACGAAACTGTTAAAAAACAAGAAAAATGATGTTCTTTTTGGTATAAAAATGGTAAGGGTAAGGGTTAAAAGTTGAGACCCCCAAAAGGCACCCCCTTCCATAGGGGGGCCCTACACAAATTAAAAGGTAGCGGGAATATATATATATATATATATATATATATATATATATATATATATATATATATATATTCCCGCTACCTTTTAATTTGTGTAGGGCCACCCTATGGAAGGGGGTGGGGGTAAGAGTTAAAAGCTGAGACCCCTAAAGGCACCCGCTTGATCCTAACTTAATCCGAATACAAAAGTTCAGCCCTCTAGGTTTATTTGGGTGACCTGTGCGAGTGGTACAAACTTCGAAAATGTCAAAAAAGCATGAAATTGTAGCTTAAAAATGAGGGCGGTGGGGGTAAAATATTAAAACCTCCAAAAAGCACAACCTAGGTACGAACTTTATCAACACACCAAATTTCAACCCTCTGCGTTAATTCTGGGATGCTGTGGGCGCGGTAGATCCAGTAAAAATCATTTTTTCCCTCTCTACTCCCTCCAAATCATCCTAGGAATCTAAATTTTGGATATATTGTAGGTAATTGACCGGAACATTATTGCCAACCGGTTTGAAAAAGTTTTATTGCTTTGTTGCCCCCCACCACCCCCCTAAAAGTTGGGTCGGATCCAAAATTTGCCCCAAATTTGATCCCACTTTGATAGTATGAGGTGCCTCAAAAATGAGCCCCACTTACCAAATTTTAGCTCTTAACTTCCATAGGGGGGCCATACACATATTAAAAGGTGGCGGAATTATATGTATTGTATATGTCTTATATATATATATATATATATATATATATATATATATATATATATATATATATATAAGACATTCTTTCTACAGAATCGTCTTTTACGGGTCCGAAAACGGATAGCGCCCCTACTCTGCCCTCTCGCCGTTCTTATCGTATAGACTGTATAAGTCTAGTTTTTTTTAGTTGAAAAATTCAACTAAAAATTATATCGATATATTCTGTGTTAACCATCGGCTGTTAATAAAAGTTAGTTTGAAACAACTAAGAAACAAAAAAGTTGGAATTCATTTAAAGAGGTAGTGAAACATTTTTTAGGAAACAAATAGATTATAAAAATATAGTGAATAATATGCTCAGCAATTTCCATAAACTGGGTTGCAATAAAAGTGTAAAGTTACATTTTCTGTAATCCCATGTTGACTTTTTTTCTGAGAATCTTAGTGCCGTAAGTGAAGAACAAGGTGGGCGCTTCCACCAAGATATAAAGGTTATGGAGAGCAGATACCAAGGAAGATGGGATGCAAACATGATGGCGAACTACTGTTGGATGTAGAAAGTAGATGAACCGGTCAAGAAAGCATAAGAGAAAAAGACTGAACAGGAGTTTTGAAGAAAGTAGAAAAAGATATTATAAGTCTTTTTAATTTACTTAGTTTCTTTAACATTTTTTTCAACTACTACTGTTGGTTTTTTGAGTATAAATTTAATTTTAAATCCATTAATTTTTATATTTTTATAATAATTGTTAAAAAATTTTAAAATATGCATGTCATTAATAAAAATAAATCTCGATTTGCTGGAAAAAAAAAAACAGAGCTGTATTTTAATTTAACATACCTAGATATTTTAAAAAAAAAAACCATAACTATTGGAAGGGGGAAAAAAAAGTCAAATTTCGCAGTCCAGTGTAATTAGAAAATATTGCTGCTATTACTATATCATACTCGATAAGTTACTTATTATTCAAAAAGTGCGTTTTCTATTGTGATGACCTTTGGTGTAGCATAAGTAGATAGGCTAAACAATATACTACATTTTTTTGAACGGTGTAAGTATATACTAGAAATTTATTAGAAAATTAATTTTTTTTATAGTTATTTTTAAGCACTCTTTTCTACGGTTAATACCTACCATACACTTATGGAGGCCATTTCCCTATGTAGTTTTTCCATTAAAGTAGTTTTTCTATTTTTCTTAAACTAATACCTGGATTTTTTCCTACGGCGCACAGTGGGGCCAAATCTCAAAAAGCTGGCCAAAAGTCGAAAAATAAAGTTTAAATTCCGGTAATTTCTCGTCGTGGGTTAGGTTGAGTAAGAGTCCGAAGATCGAATTTCAGACTTTAGCGCGCTCTATTTTTTGTACCTGCTACTATAGGTCAGTTGAAAGGCGACTCTCAATCGAGATAGACGCATCGTGCAGTAAACAAATATTTCAAGGCTATGCTCAGGAGGACGCCAAATCTCTAAAAATCAATCGATTTCAATTTTTAAAAATGAAATCAATAGCTGAAAATAATTAGAAAATCATTATGTAACACAAAGTTAATAATAATAGTTTATGCGATAACAATAAACGAATCATTTGTACAAAAATAAACAAAAGATTATAACGGAAAATTTTAAACACGTAGAGAAAAGTTTATAACTTCCACAGACTTCTGCGACTTGACCAAAGACATGTTGCAGATGGAAATATTATTGAATGGAAAAAATTAAAACTAGCTGCCTCTAGCTGCCTTTCTGCCATTGGTGCGAGTTCTTGCAGTGTAAAACATAGTTTTTTGAAGTTCGCCCATTAACGACGTGGAATCATTTATTTTTTCTAAACGTTAAAATTTAATTGTAAAATCCTTTTTCGTAAAAGAAAAACTATTAGCAAATATAAAATAATATAAAACGATAACGAAAATGAAAAATTTATTTAAAAAACTAAACTAAAATTACTGACTGAAAACTAAAATGTGATTTCAGATTCATAATCAGCGACCCCGAAAACCCCGGAGTACTGACTTTCAACCAAATTTATAACGTTTTCGACTTTTGGCCAGCTTTTTAGGATTTGGCCCCACTGTGCGGCGGTTAGCATATTAATCGTATTTTCAACTTCTATCTTAACTGTAGCAGGTGTCTTCTTATGGTCAAGATTTACTTTGTGAAAATTCATATTATAAATAAATACGAAAATAATTTCCGTTGTCAACTTTTCTCTATATTTACTTGTTTAAATTACGAACCAGTTTCGAGCGATTAGCTCATCATCAGATATCAAATAAAATTGAAGGTTATCTTTTGAATTACAACTTTTTATATAAAAAACTAAATATGGTGGTGTCACGTGTGATAATTGACCATTCAATATAGAAATACGTGTATTCATGAGACAGGTAAAAAGAATAGCCATTGTAAAAATATTTAGTAATAAGAGCTGCAAGAATTATTTATTATTTTATTCAGTATTAAATTTAATTGAAAAACGGGAATTTTAAATATAGTGCGTTACTTGTTCTAAATACTAATAAATAGCCATTAAATTATGTAAATACTTAAAAATTTTATGATTTCACACCCAACTTTAGATATCCGTTGGATCAGTGTATGAAGATAAAGAATTATTTACGGAAGATTAAAACGTAGGGCGCTACCTGTTTTAGATACTAATAAACAACCATTAAATTATTTTATTTAAAAAAATGGCTTCGATAAGATGACTTCGAAAAAATGACTTCGATAAAATTTCATAATTCTAGTTTCGACCAGAATGACATATCTATAAATTAAGACTAATTAAGAATTTTTGATTTCAGATGTTCCCAAGAGTCACAATCACCCAGGCCATCCAGGTACTTTTTTGAGGCGCCATCTTCAAGTGATAATAATAATAAAACGAAATTTAATTTATTCAAAAAAAATTTTTTTGTTACCTTAAGATGTAAATAAAAACATTAAAAATTCAAAACTTTTCATTTGTTCTTTCTCTCAAAAAATCCTCTAAAAATAGGCATGAAAAACAAGGCGAGTTACCAGGCTACTACCTTAAAGTGGAAAAGTAATACTTCGTTGCTCGCTCAACGTATCTTTAATTACAAATCGGCTAGGCGTTATTTATATTTTCTATACAACAAATAAACAGATTCTAAATTTATTATTATCTTTATCGTAATAAAGTGAAATATTAGTTTTATTAAATTTCAAAATGACTACAAAATATTAATTAAAAATAATAAATAACTATAATTAATAAATAATTAGAATAAAAAATTTAAAAAAATCTATGCATATATGATGGAAATATGTAATAGTGACAGTGATTTCTCAAGTAGGTACACCTCCAGATACTTCTGAAGCTTTACAAAAAATATAATATTAAATATTAACGTCCATTATTATTTTTTCAAATATCTTTTAAATACAATATACATTTTATAAGATTGTAGAAAAAATTTTGTGTGTAATTCGAGCACAAAATGACATTACCGCTCCCATGAGAATAACGCGTTCCGCCTGACAGCGTCGCGCGTCAAGATTCTCAATCGAGCGACAATGTACCACTTTGTGCTCTTAATACACAAATAACTATTATTTAGCTGAAAATACGAATTGCTTGAAAATTGCGACTTTCATTTTTTTAATTTACAGTATTATTATTGTTAAAGCGATAATAACAGTAGCTATAATAATATTAAGTTGGTATTATTATTTTGTTCAATGCACTCTTGTAACATAACTTTTTCGGGAATCCAATGTTATCAATTAACATGTTATACGTATGTATACACGTATGTATACATACAAATGGGACACTCGGTATATAGGTATTATAATTTAAGTATTGAAAAATATATTGTCAAACGAATTACAAGGTAATTATATATCGTTATCATGTTTTTAAGTAAAAATTAAATCGCACTATCGCACTAGTTAAAATGGATAGGCTCTTTTTTCCGCTCATTTTTATACGCTTCAATTTCTGAATTTCAAGGTCTTACAATCCTGACTCTTGACTGGTTTTCCGCAAGCAACCCTCACACGGGTCGTTTTGTAATAAAATTATCTTTATTTTGATACATAATTTATTTGGTTACCAGATCGGTGACGGTACCACTTTCAATTCACCTGTTTGAACCTGACAATCATATAGCCTTGACAAAAAAAAGTAGGTAACCCTACGTTTGAATATTCTGCAGGCTTGAAACTTTCGATTAGTGTCCAATTTTTTTGGTTACAAGATCGGTGAAGATATAGGAAAAAAATTAATTATTGAATTTTTAATTAAACATAGTCTTGACAAGATTTCATTAGACAACCCATTACCGTTACTTCTCTTATTTTATTTCATAAGAAATAGATTCCATTCGGTTACCTCATCGGTAAGGATCGTTCCCTTTACGGATTTTAGACTATAGATTAAAATTTTGTAATACTTTCCTTTTCATTAAAATATTTTTCAAATTCTATTAATTCATACAATATTTTCTTCTTGAAATTGTCAATTACCAAGATATGGTAAGGTGATAAAATATATAGAATAATATTTTTTTTATATGTATGTTTTCAACGTTTTTCACATCACTTTCTTATTCTCGTTTATTGTAAAAATTGATAATATTCTTTTAATTTAGGTCAAACTGTAATGAAGATGGCAAAATGTCGAGATATTAATCTTGATTTTCGTTACTAACAGGGAGAACTGATGACGATAATAGCGTTTATTAATGTCTGGCACTATTCTTTTCTACAAACGATCATATACTTTTTTGCTGATTTTTATTAAAGTTCATAATAGAATAAATAATACACATTACCATTTACGGACACTATTTAAAATCGACTATCATTTAAGCGCGCATTATTTTATACACTTGAGCAATAGATTTAACACTGTGTGCAATAGAATTTTATATTTTGTGCATTATTTTTACAATTATTACACAACGTTGCATTTCGTGGTAAACGGATATTCTGTTTGTAACTTGCGTTTTAGAAACATTTTACATAACCCAGAATTGATCCAGAATCACTTTTTTTTAAAATTTAATTTAATCTTTTTATATATAGGTAAGAATAAAATATGGATGTCGTATACTTTTCTGATTTGTTCTAGATAAAATCACAATAAGTAGAGCAAAAGTGATACGAATAGACCTCTCACAAAGTCTCAGAAAAATTGTCAGGATTTCTTAAAGTTGTACGATTCTCTAGACAAAGCCCAAAATTAACGGTTGGATGGAATTCGACCAAATTTTGTTCAAATACTACCCAGAGCCAGGAGAAAATGAAAGTGAAGTTAAAATTGTACGTTAGGATTCCCAAAATGGAATCAGCAATAAACAGCTGGACGAATCTCGACTATACACATATTTTGTTCAAATGTTATTGAGATCGCGAAAAAAATGAATGTTAGTTTAAAATTGTTTTTTAAAGCTAAAGAAGGTCCATAATATCTCTGGTCTATGGAAAGGTCAGAAGGTGTAGAAATTGGATACGTTTTTAAAATATGACAATTGTTAGATTAGACTTGTTTGACGAGTGGAGTTAACGGACTATAAGCAATTAATTTTGTACTGAATTTGGGAATGTTTGGATGAAAATAAAATTTTGAATATCTATTAGGTAATCAGTCACACCAAAATTAAAATTGGAATGGTAATTCAATTTGAATAGTAGGTAACTGTATTTCAAGAATGATTCAAATGATTGAAAATGCACGATTACTTTAAAAACGACGTTACAATTTGTAAACAAAGATATCAATTTATTCTGATACCTAATTTTAATTTGTAAAGCGAAAAGTTTTATTTTCAGTATTTTCGTTAGCTTTCGAACATAGTAATAATAAACGACCATAATTTACCTAATATTCTTTTTTTATTTTGACATAATATGAATACCTACAACCAAATTGTTTTTAAATAGTCACCTCAACAATGAGCTGTTTTTCGCGCTCATTTTTTAACAAACAGTTATTTTATGAAAATTATTACAAAATTTTGAAGAAAAAAAAGAAAAGAAAAAACTACTTCATTAATACGAAAAACATGGTATTTAGAACAGCTTTTAATTTTAATCAATGAATTACTTTATTAAGTGAAGATAGTTAGGTAACTGATTTTAAAACTCGTTTATCCTGCTACTTTTTTTAGATTCGTTTATATTTCTTTTTTCCCCTTGATATGTATTCCCACGTATACAATGCGTATGTTATGGGCCAAATGATTAATGAGGGCATTATTTATATCAGTACGAATAATAACAAGTCAAATCGGGCCATGTGATTAATAATTATTATTTAAACTTCATTATTTATCACAATGTCTGGTCATTATGTATCACAGATGAGACAGTACAAGCCTGAATACAAAAAAGTGTGATCCGAAAGTTGCAAAAAGTAGCAATTTATACTGCTTACTGATTAATGAGATCAGTCGTCCATCGACTCTTCAAGCGTATACTTGCATTGTTAAGTCGTGGCCACAGTGGTGGTTGTTCATTTTTACATCATTAGTAGTAGGTACATGCATAAGGTTGTTCGAGTATGCGTATCCATTCCCACCTTGGACCACCGCTACACACATACAGAGTATTACGCACACAAACATCCACTACCTTACACATACCAACACAAACTATATAACGTCCCACCTCTCGGCCAAGTCTGATGACGTAAAATTCTGATTACAGTCGGAATGCTAACTATTATATAGTAGTTTGGCCGCTTGTTATGAATATTGTTACGTGATTGTCGCGAAATTTGGTAATTTGGGTATGTGTGGCCGGGTGCACGCAATTGTTTGCATTTTAGAATGGAACTGAAAACCACTACAGACAAACGGCTTTTTTGTTAATTTTTTTACTTTACTGTGAATGTATAATACCGACGAAGGATTGTAAGTGTATAATAATTGGTTTGAATGAAAACTGATACTAACGCTCGTGTGTTACAATTTCTTACTTCAGGAATTCGGCATGGATAAATAAAAGTTGATCGACGTGAATTGTGGATTCGATGAAAGATTAAATATGTTAGTATCACTTAACGGTTAGAATACTCAATTCTTCACCAACATAAGTTATATACAGGTGTAATAATGGAAACATTAGGAGTGGAAGTCATCAGGAAAAAATAAAATGAAAAATTAATTTAATTTAAAAATTGCGCAACCGGTTTCGGAAGAGCTAGTGTTTCCGTCTTCAGGCGTATTCCTTTAATAAAAATAAAAAATATATAAAAACACAGTGCATATTTATGAAATTAATAGTAAACAAATAGTTGTCAAAAAACATGCAATTACTTACATGGAAAAAAATTATAAAATAATATCACAAAAAGGTATTTTTTATGAAATTAAAATTTAAAATTAAAAACTTAAAAACATTGTTGTATAAGAGAAAAATTATTTGTTCGATAATTACATTGTGAATTACTTTTTTTTAAAAAATATAAAATTCAATTACAGTGTTGGCAAACAAAATGACAACGTGCGAAAAAAGTTGGCGGTTTATATATGTTTCGGCAAAGTGTTGGGCGTCATCTAAACCTTTATATTTATATACAGGTGATTCAAAAAGTAAAATCTTGTAAGTGTAGAGTGTCGAATAAAAAAACAAAACATCTGCCAAAGCCAAATTTCACTCCTTATCGTCTTAGATATTCGATAGAACGAAACAACTGATAAAGTTTGTAACAATAGTAGGCGTCATCCGAGAACTTTAGGCAATCGAATTTACACTAACGTAGTGTAGATTGCCGACGTGAAATTTGTTAATCTTTGGCATTTATCATGGGTTTAAACCCCAGGTGATGTGTTTGGTTGCGCCAACTAGCGGTCGTAACATGAATTATCTAAAGCCGCCATCATTATTCCGACATATTGGTTTCTCGTACTGATGTTTGATTTTTAGTTTCCCCGAACTAAGTAGTTTTTAACAGAAGACTTGATACCAGAACGACCGACGAACAACGGCGAACCTGATATAAGATGTATTGTGCATCAAACACTCACAAACTGACCTGAGAAAGGTTTAGACGTATTATTTAAGTTAGTCACAATTTTCTTTGTTAGAAATTTAGTAGTGCAACACTATTTAGATTAAATAACAGTGGCGTCGCAAAACGAAAATGGGGAGTGGGCGAGATAATTTTTGCGTCCCCCCTTTAATTTTCTTTTTGAAAGGACCCGTCCGGATAAGATGGATGAATCTGTCTAAAGTCCAACCTGGGTCGGGAGTCCCGAGTCAAAATTTGACACTACATTAACCCTGCTAACATCTAAATGAGCCTATTTTTACCCTAAGTGAATCTATATCGACTCTCAATGAACCCACAAACACAATGTTTACAAATAATAACCCTACATTGAAACTACTTAACCTTCCACAAACCTATCTTAATGCTATTTAACACTTTATAAACAATTAAAGATTAGGTCTGAGCAGGTTCGATGTAGTTTTTCAGAACATTTTATTAGTTTAAAAAATAATGGACCAAAATAATATCCATATATACAGTGTCTCTCATAAAGTTCGCATCATATGGGAACCAATTTTACTATTGATTCTTTCAAAAATATCTTAGTGGGGTTAGTTGATGCATCAATTTAAATGAGATAGTAGCTAAACACATCTTACCCCCGCTTACTATTTGACAGGAAACCGGGAATTTCAAATTTGTGAATTACGAAAAATGATAACAATTAATAAAAAGTAATTAGTCACTTCCTAATGAAATTTTGACATCGAATCAAAATTAGGCTTAGTAAATATATTCCGGTAGTCAAAATATCATGGTTTACAAAAATAAAGCCCAAAAATCTGCTTTTCGAAAATTCGACTTCAAGTGACACTAAATTCAAAATAATTATACGAATTGTAGCAAAAGGAAAATTATACAGTCTGCGTATTCATAAATCTCAATTATCATCATAATATTGCCGTAGACATTGGTCTTTCAATAAAAATTTAACTTGGTCGCAAAAAGACACGCTCTGTAACATTGGAATTTTAACAAACATGAATAATTATTACTTTATTTTCTTTGTAGTTAGTAGTCAAAATACTCGTTACGCAAATCTCATTTGACTGATGACAATTGTGATTTTATGAATAAATAGATCTCACAGAACGGTATAATTTTTGTTTTGCTAAAATTCGTGAACTTTTTTGTAAGGTACCTAAGGCAATTAAGGCCCACCTAAGCAAAATATGCTTATTATTTATATATCTTATAAAATATCAAAAATATAGTATTTAATTATAAAAATTTACTTATTTTTTGATAAAAATTCCTAAAAAGATTAATGAATTTGTAATTATACAAGTCAAAAATTTGATTCTAAAAAGTGTCTGCAATTGGGCCTTATTTCCGACTGGTGTAGAAAATAAGGCCCACCTATTACAACTGCCTGAAATAGTGCATTTATTTTTTTTTTAAATTAATTGGGGCATTTTAATTACTTTAAGAATAACTTGAACTTGAAAATACTTTAAGAATAACTTGAACTTATATATCAAAATATTTTGTTATTTTTACACGTTCAGAAAAGTTTCGAAAATCCTTGAATCCCGCTTGACTACGTGACTGTTATTGAAAACAACAATAAAAAAAATTACCTAAGTCATTATTTTTAATTTTTAATTTTTTATCATATTTTTCGAATAAGTCAAGTACTAGGTGTTTGAATATATTAAGTCGAAATAAATAAATATTAAATCTAAGAGTTCTTCTTAGAATTCCGAATCTCCTTGCAACCTCTCTTTGACTGCCATGTCGAGTGACATAGCTTAAGGCTGATGCCAGTGCTTCCTCAGAACACAACGAACGCTCTCTTCTTTTTATCAGCCATACTTCCAAACACTAAGGAATAAAAATAAAAATTCGACCAAACCAACTAAAACTGATCTGGCATCATTAAACAAATGCAACAAATAAATCAAAATTAAATGTACTTAGTTTTTTGTCCTTTTTCCTTTTTGTTATTTTTATATTAGAGTAACTACAGTAATTTAAGGTTGTGCGTCTAATTTTGCTTCATTTGTTAATAACTTCAGACCTGTTTTAATTGATTTGACTTTGTAGTGTTTGATTTTAATTGTGTTGGTAATAAAGCCCAAACAAAATTTGCATGGGCCTTATTATCAACATGTCAATATTTATGCTTATATACATTTTATATAAATACTTTAGAAATAAACTAAATTAATTGATGTAAAATTTAAAGAATATTAATTTTTTTCAATTTTGATAACAATTTGAAAGAAACATACCTTTCAAAAATCATTAATATAACACTCACAATGTGCAGAATTTTTATATCAACGACCGAAAATGTAACCTCTAAATTTGTTTGTTAAAATATGACATGAGTTTGTTACTCTGAGTAGCTCAACTTTTGTATTTGGTTTTGAAATGATTGAAAGTTCATTTTAAACTTGTTGATAAGTTAGAGAACTTTTCTTGGTAAGAAATATAGCTAATGGGCCTTATTACCCTCTGGGCCTTAAATGCCTTAGGTACCTTATTTAGGCCCACTTAAAGCCGTATTTTGAAAAAGCAGATTTTTGAGCATTATTTTGCAGACTATAATATTTAGCTGTCGGAATATGTTTACTACACCTAATTTTGATATGATGCCAAATTTTAATTAGGAAATGACCAGCAACTTTCAAATTATTACTATTTTTAATAATTCACGAAATTTCCGGTTTCCCGCCAAATAGCAAGCGGAGGTAAGATGTGTTTAGCTATTTTTTCATTCCAACTGATGCATCAACTAACTTCAATAGAATATTTAAAAAAAAAATTAATAGTAAAAAAGTTTCCCATATGGTGTGAACTTCATGAAAGACACTGTATATATGTCCGATTTAAAATTTAAAAAGTGATGTAGAATTTAACTAATAGGCCGGAACGGTTACTGACAAAGACAAGCAACGAACATAAATGAGACTTTACGAGACACACGACGAAGAGAAAGTGAAGATAGTCGACAGACTACACGACGCGTAAATGTGTTTAAGAAGTTTATGTACAAGAATTTATTTTAGACAAATTATTAAGCGTTTTCTTTGAAACGAATTTACTAAAGTGTACCAGTGTTTTTTCAAATCTGTGTAATAATTATTTCTTTAATTTTTATCAATTTAAATGTAAAGAACCTAACAAAGTATTGTATAAATTATTTGATAATTAAAGTTGATTCAATAATAAGTGTAAATTTTAATTTGAACTTAGTAAACGAACCCTATAATTCAGGTGTGAAGTGAATAATTAAAATTTTGTGTTTATATGAAAAAATTAAGATGTAAAAGTGAAAAATTTAACTAAAAGTGAAAATTGTGAAAAAATTTAAAAAAAGTTACATCGTAATTGTTAAAAATGTTTTGTTTATATGAGCTTTTTGCGAAATATCTTATGTCATTATTAAAGTAGAGATATTAACTTTTTCTCCGTGATTACTATTAATTGGAGTTACAATAAAAATTAAATTTATAACATAAAAAGCAATGTCTTTGCACATTCAATATCATTTTTTAAAATTGGCGCCATCAAAATTTTACAAAGGACAAACACGTGGCGTACATTTGTATGGCATATAATGTATATTTTTTATATGTAATTTCGTTCTACACCAAGTAAATTAACTTTATTCACTTCGAAAATTTCTTCGTTTATTTCAATCTCATTCATTTTAATTGTTATTTTAATACCAAGAATCAAATAGTTAAATTAATTCTCAAATATACATAGAATTGTTATTATTAAAAAATAATATTAAAAAAAAAATTATTATCACAGAAATATTGTAAAACATAGGCCAAAATTTTAATTTTTATTGTGATTAATGTATATATGTATATAATATATACTTTTTTAAAATTAATAAACAATAAAATAATAAATTACTTTAAATTACTTTTGTATTTTTTTAAGACCCTATATATATATATAGGTCTGAACAAGTAGAGTATGAGTATGAGTATGAGTATGAGTATGAGTATGAGTATGAGTATGAGTATGAGCATGAGTATGAGCATGAGCATGAGCATGAGCATGAGCATGAGTATGAGCATGAGCATGAGCATGAGCATCCTTTAGAATATCGCTAAATATCTTTCTCAGAGAGATTAGAGAGCTGATGGCGGTTTATATCTGGTGCATTTTCATCACGGGTATTTCTTTCTTGGTTTTGCGATATTCCCCTCCCTTCGACTAGACTATTTTCAGCTAAGTTCTCTTTCCTTTCGCTTGTTAATGGATTTATAATAACTATTGTATTCTCATTTTTTGTTCTAATTTAAAAAAAGTTTCAATTTTTGTACATTTGTTTTTTTGTTTTTCTTGAACTAACTGTAATTTTCGCTTTTCAGCTCCGCTTTTGTATTTTCTAGCAGACATATTTTACTTTTCAACAATATTTTGCCACGTTTTAATAACTGAAATTTATTTGTTAAAAATTAGATAACAGTAAGTATTTAAATTTTAATTGCTGAATTCTGTATTTCTATTACTGTATTCAGGGTTGCTTATTTTAAGAAGTTAAATTTTCTTTAAAAGGATGAGTATATTTTCTGTCTCAAAATATGGAGAATTACCAGTTAATTTCAGGATACCTAAACTTATACACGCTTTTAATAGTATTTATTTAGCCTTTAGAAATTGTTTAATTACCTTGTTTTTACTTGTTTGCACTTATCACTAATATGTACATAATACATACATCTTTTATTAACATCTGTTTTTCATCATTCATTCTATTTACTTTCTCTCAAGTCTAACTGAACGAAATGAGCGAATGAAATGAACCGGTTCATTCAAGTGATCGAGTGCTAGTGAACGAAATTACCTAATTGTAAGTGTAACAAAATTCGCAGCTCTATTACTGACTATATATTTGTGGTATACATAGAAAGTGGTAGTTCCTACGCGGTTTATTATGTTTTTTAATGTTAAATAATGTCAGTCTTCGTATGAAGGGGGCCCCTTATATCTACGGGGCCCTGGGCTACAAAAAGACCATTAGTAGATCCGCCCCTGACAAGAATTCATTATCTATGTAACATTTATTCTAATAAATGCACAAAATCTATTATATAAATTCTAGTTCATATTTACTATTTCACAAAAATAAAGACTAGTGATCATTTATTTTATTTATTGCTACTTTTGTTTTACAAATATTAAAATAGTTTTTCAAATGCTCTTAATTATTTCGCATTCTGCTTAAATAAATGCTCGTATAATTTGTTCCCTTTAAAATCTAGTCAGTTGGAATTATTGGGTATTTTAAGAATATTAGAATATTTTTCTAAACATTAATTTATAGGCAGGAAAGTTTCGTAATACTATTTCTGATTAGATCTTAACTGCCGGTTAGTTTAAAATAATTTTGAATTTTCAACTATTATTTCACATATAAAATGCAGATGCGCGTTTAATTCTTAATTGATACAAGTCTGAGAGATTTTATAATATACTCTATATATATATATATATATATATATATATATATATATATATATATATATATATATATATATATACATATATATATATATATATATATATATATATATATATATATATATATATATATATACATGTATAATAGTCAATTATGCCACTTTCAAAATTAACCATACATATAAACCGGTCACCCAAAAATCGCATGTTCCCAATTTAATTTCCCTTTGTATATTTAAGATGACGTGCTGAGCTATGTAGGTACTCGGATATTATTGAATTATCATTCATTTTGTCGGAGTTATACTTATTTATAGTTACGTTTAACGTCACAAAATAGGAACCCCCTAAAACATTTTATCAATTTTTTTTAGAATCTAAGAATAATTAAAAAATAATTACGTTTGCCGTTGAATGTATGTACTTTACATACACTTCTAATCACATCGATTTCCATTCCAATATATGCACATAGCACATATTATATAATGGAGAATTGCAAGTTTTATTTTTTTCCTTTACCGCTTATACTAAAAATACCTTATCTTCGATTTTTTCTTTCTTTTCTAGATTAAGGTACTTTGTACCCTCTGTAACGCGGTACTTCGTTTTTTTAGTTTTCTTGAACTTTACGGATTTTATGGGGCTCATTTTGAAAAAAAATATGTGAACATTTTAACTAGTTGATAAAAAAATGTATTAATTTTAATATTACTTCATATTGGGTATGCAGGATTTGAACGGCGTCCTCTACACCTATCATAAAATTCATCCCTTTTCACAGCAAGGGACAATTTTGAAATTTGAAAAAATGGAAAAGAGCCATTTATGAGAGTTTTGTATTCTTTATACATATAAAGAATAAACACAAAACTGTCATAAATGACCTTTTTTAATTTTTTCAAATTTCAAAATTGTCCCTTGCTGTGAAAAGGGATGAATTTTATGATAGCTATAAAGGACGTCGTTCAAATCCTCATTCCGATGCAGAACAATACTATCAAAGTGGGTCAAATTTGTTGCGGGGGGCAACAAAACAATAGAACTTTTTCAAATCGGTTGGAAATAATGCTTCGGTCAATTATCTACAACATATCCAAAATTCAGCTTCGTAGGATAACTTGGAAGGAGTAGAGGGGGAAAACAGGATTTTGGCTGGATCTAACATGCCCATAATCCCCCAGAATTAACGTAGAGTGTTGAAATTTGGTGTGTTGATAAAGTTTGTACCTAGGTTGCCATTTTGGAGGTTTTAATATTTTACCCCAACACCCATTATTAGTCGAATTTTTCCTTGAAAAAATTACACTTATACAGTCTATAAGACAAGAACGGTGAGAGGCGAGAGTAGGGGCGCTATCCGTTTTCGGACCCGTAGAACACGAATATGTAGAAAAAAAATGTCTGATATATATATATATATATATATATATATATATATATATATATATATATATATATATATATATATATATATATATATCTCTTCCCGCCACATTTAATTTGTGTAGGGCCCCCCTATGGAATTTAAGAGATGAAATTTGGTAAATGGGGCTCATTTTCGAGGCACCTCATACTATCAAAGTGGGGTCAAATTTTGGGAAAATTTTTGATCTAAGTTTTAAGGGGGTGGTGGGGGGCGGAAAAGCACTAAAACTTTTCCAAACCGGTTGGAAATAATGTTTCGGTCAATTATCTACAACATATCCAAAATTCAGCTTCCTAGGATGATTTGGTTGGAGTAGAGGGGGGAAAAACGATTTTGGCTGGATCTAACAGGCCCCCAGCCCCCCAGAATTAACGTATAGGGTTGAAATTTGGTGTGTTGATAAAGTTCGTACCTAGGTTGTGCTTTTTGGAGGTTTTAATATTTTATCCCCACCCCCCTCATTTTTAAGCTACAATTTCATGCATTTTCGACGTTTTCGAAGTTTGTACCACTCGCAAAGGTCACCCAAATAAACCCAGAGGGCTGAAATTTTGTATTCGGATTGAGTTAGTAGTAAGGGGGTGCCTTTTGGGAGTCTCGACTTTCAAACCCTACCGCCACCATTTTATACCCAAAAGAACATGATTTTTTTTGTTTTTTAACAGTTTCGTTCGGGTCAAAATCTCCCCAAATAAACCTAGAGGGCTGAAATTTTGTGTACAGGTTAAGCTAATAGCCAGACACTGTTTTTTGGGGGTTTCAACTTGTAACCCTTACCCCCACGATTTTTACGCCAATATTTCCTTAATTTTTTTGCTTGTCTTCTAACACGTCTAGAGACTCTCTAAGGAAACCTAGAGGGCTGAAATTTTGTACGTGTATTCAGGTAGTATCCAGCTAGTACCTTTTAGGGAGTCCACATTACTTTTCCCCCCACTTCTTCCATTTTTACATCGGAATTGAATGCTATTGTTAAATGTGTTTTAAATGCATTACTTTTATTCTAAATACAAGTAGGCGAATAGTAATTTTAAAAAAAATTTAAAAAAAAGTGAATACAATTTTTTAACAAATGAAATACATACATATTAAGTAATTTGAAAATGTTATTAAAGTCGCTGTTTATTTATAAATTAGAAATTTTGGATTTTTATTATTTATAAAATAGAAATTTTGGATTTTTTTGGAAAGAAAAAATATCTTCATAAAAGCCTTCCAGTTTACTATTTAAGTTCCTTTTTTAATATTTAAAAATAAAACACAAAGGCAATTGGCGGATAAGCATGGATAGAAATGCCCTCGTACGAATTGTGTTGGCTTTTTCCCTGTTAACTGCTATCGGCACAAAATTGAAATTCAGCCCTTAAAAACTTAAAACCTTTTTTTAAAGCCCCGATCAACCGGACACTCATCATCAGTTTTGAAACCACCAAAATTACAAATCGCTTGTGGACTTTCAATTATATTTCGCTTGTAGACACTCAATACCGAAGATGAAAGGAAAAATTCGACTTCCGTGATGGGGCGCCGCTGCTCACGGCGTTTTTTTTTAAGTTACAATTTCATGCTTTTTCGACGTTTTCGAAGTTTGTACCACTCGCACAGGTCACCCAAATAAACCTAGAGGGCTGAAATTTTGTATTCGGATTGAGTTAGTGTCAAGGGTGTGCCTTTTCGGGGTCTCAACTTTTAACCCAAAAGGCAATCCACACAACACACATCAGTGGCCAGAAATTTATCAGAAACCATCTGCCAAGAATTTAACTAACCACATACCCCCACCAACCAAAATTTGGTCCGGGTCAATGAAAATAGCTAGCCAAAGTGAACGAGCTCGAAGGTGAAGGTAATGTTATTTCTCCATAAGGTGCAGGGTGGAGGTAATGTTAATTTCCATAAGGTGGAGGCCGGTGAAGCCCCCATAATATGTACTGATTACTCATATGTACTGAAGATTTTGAAAATTTTGAAAAAATGTAACAAAGTTTTACATACTTACAACAACTGTATTCGAAAGGTAATCCACCAACTAATTTTTTTATTTCTTTAACTAATTTACTCTTAAATTTTCTTTTAGAATTTTATTCTTCTCGGATCGCCGTCTAATACACATTTTTAAAATATCTTTTTGAATTTTTTAATTCAATCATAACAACTAAAATCTACGTAACAAAATCTAATTGATCTGTTTTTTCTCAAATTTCTAGTATTAAGTCTAGGGGTAGTTAACTAGGGGGTGATTGGATCTACATTTTAATGTAAAATATAGCAATTTTAACCGTTTTCAAAAGAACGTTTCGATTTAAACCATAAAAAAATAAAAAAAGTCTTTTAGTTTTACCAGGATTGCCAAAAAGGGACTGAAATGTTTTTAGATGATATATACCTATACAAAAAATATTATCGTGTTAAGTATAATACTTACTGTACTTATAGGTTTTATGGGTGATTTTTTTTTCATTCAGTAGGATAACTTTTTATAGGTATATCTGTGACTAGGGTTGCCACCGTTTTTTAAGAAAATAAAGTATTTTTAAAATTTTGTGCAAAAAAAAACAAAGTACAATTAACTAAAAAGGTACGCGTTCCTACTTTTTTGGATTTTGTAGTAGGTACAAGAAAATTCTTATAAATTCATCATATCTGTCATCGCATTTACTAGGTTAATCCGACTTGACCCCTTTTAACTAGTCAGAGTCAAATCTTACGCAATTTAATAAACAGTGTCGTTTCGATTTTTTTAAACTCATTTAAGATATTTATTGTTAGTGATATTTGAATTATTTGCCTTACTAGTAAATTAAATTCGGTAGATTGATGATTTTGTAGGAAAAAAAAATTCTAGGTGGCGTCTGTATTAGACAAAAATCTTAAAAATAGACGTAGGATCTCATTGTTATTAATTATTATATCTTGTAGTCTTTATATAATAATAATAATAATAATAATGCGTTTAACGTCCGTTTTCCGGACAATTCAGTCCATAACAGACGCCACCCACATCATTATTTTGTATATTTTTTTATTTATTCATTACATTATATTTGTTACATTATACATACATTTATGATGTGGCTGGAGGAGAAGGAAAGTAGGTGAGAGCTAGGATTTGATGGGTATGCGTCTGCAGCCGTCTTCTTAAGGAACTATGCCGATATTCATCTGGAATTGTGAAGGGAAACTGCAGAAAACCTTCACGAGCATAGCCGGTCGTCGGATTCGAACCCTCGACCTACCAGTCACAAGTGCCAGTTAGTGCTTAAGCATGCTCGGCCACCATCTTGTAGTCTTTTGAAAAATTATTTTTTGAATTAAAATAAGTTAACAGGAGGAAATTCGCTATATTATGCAGATGCTGCGATAGGGGTATTTTTTTAAGTACAAGCTATTTCTTAGTTTTTAATGATCTTACTCTATTATGTGTAGGATGACTATAATGTACAATAACTTTTTAAAGTTTTTCTTTCAAGTACATATAATTCATTTGATATTACACTTTATTTTTTCTTTTTTATTTAATCTTCAACTTGATATCTATATAAAATAGGTTAGGAAATAAGAAAAAGTTTTTTATAAAATTATTTAAAACTAGAAAACATTTATTCAAACTTTATCATGACATAAAATACGTATATGTACTATATATGGAAAAAATTGCAACTAAATGCAAAATGAAAAAGAAATAGTAAACAAATTTTATTATGTTTTTCTTTCTTAAATGAAACGCAAAAGTTAACCTATTACAAAAAAAAAAGTACGCACTAATGGGGTGTGGCACCTAGCCTTCTCGTACTCGTAAGCGAGTTATATACAATTTTTAAAGTAATTTTATGCTTAAACTACTTCTTGCCTTATTATTAAAGCGATGTTTGAAGCAAGAAATATTTTAACAATAAGTATTACTAGTACTAGAACAAAATTTTCAAGTTTTCGTACAGTTCATGAAAATGCAATTCTAAATATTTATTATACGCGAACCAACAGCTTTAAGGGCATTTCTAATTTATTATACCAAACACGACTCTTCACCCCCACCCACCATCTAGGGGTACGATGGGCGATAACTTTGAAATATTAAATGAAAATCCCTATTTTTTATTCCTATTACTTATTTGTTGATTAAGTGTGAAACAAATCTTAAGTAGTGTTTAACGTAGAATTCGAATCTGTAATAAAAAATGGGGATTTCCATTTAAGTCTTTAAGGTTACCGCCCAACTCACATCTAGGAGTTGCGGGTAAGGGGTCGTGCTTGGAGTCATTGAATAGACTTTTTAGCCGACTGCATCAGAAGGAGGGTAATATGTTTAGGAAGTATGTATATATCCTCTGACCATGTCTGTTTCTGTGGCGCAGCCTGAAGCCTAAACGACTTGACGGATTTTGGTAAAGGAGGTGTCGCTAGATTCGTCTTAATCTCGGTAGTGCTGTAGGCAACATTAAATTTCAAAATTCATCCCCTGTATGGAGGACGAAAAATTTATATAACAGACCATTGGGTTTAGAAACGTGAAATTTTGTAGACAAGTTCTTTATGTAACGTAGGGGAGCACCAAGAAAAGATTTTTGGAAATTCATCCTCTAAGTGTATAAAGTAGGGGATGAAAATTTATGGAAAGTAAAATTTTGTACAGGACCACAGAGGTCCTTTAGTAATGTAGAAGAGTATTAAGAGGAAGAATTTTTGTAAAAATTTATCCACTAAGGGGGTAAAACAGGGGATGAAAATTTATATAGGAAATCGCTGGGCTTAGAAACGTAAAATTTTGTACAAAGGTTCCTTTAGTAACGCAAGCAAACACCAAGAGTGAATTTTTAGAATTTCGCTTCCTAAAGGATTAAAAACAGGGGATGAAAATTTATATAGAAAACCGTTAAGTCTAGAAACGTGAAATTCTACAAAGGGGTTCTTTATATAATGTAGGCGAGCACCAAGAAAGGATTTTGGAAATTCTTTACAGGAGGTAAAATAGGCGGTCAAAATTTATTAAAAAACCTACTGGGCCCAGAAGCGTGAAATTTTTTACAGGATTTCGTTATGTAGAGTAGGTGAGTTCTAAGAAGGGATTTTTTAAGTTTTATTCCGTAAGGATATAAAATAGGCGATGAAAATTTATATAGAAAACCATTGGGTCTAGAAATGTGAAATTATGCACAGGGGTTCTTTAGTAAGCTGTGCGAGTACCAAGCGTAAATTTTTAAAAGCTCATCCCCTAAGGTGGTAGAATAAGGGTTGAAAATTTATATGAAAACTAGTTTTTGTCGATGAATTTATCCGCGTGGAGTCGATGACGACATAGTAAGTGTACAAAAACATTTAATCAACCTTCAGTGACTCTATTTGGACAAATTCGTAGACAAAAGCTAGTATATTAGTGCTGCTATAAAAAATTTTTTTAATATCAAATTCTTGGTAATTTATGTTGCCAGCCACTGTAATCTCGTATGCGTACTTAGGTATATATACCTATATACAAAAAACGCTAAAAAAACCTAAATAAAAAAAATTAATTAAATAAAAAAACTAATTAAAAAATCAAAAACCCCGACTGCGTAGAAAGCAAACTAAGACGGTGGAAACAAGATGAAAATATAAAGAAAAATAAAATTTAATAAAAAAGTAAAGCAGTCAGAGGCATTATACATTTCTGTTTAACTTGATATAACATGACGTATGCCTCCGACTGCTTTACTTTTTTAATAATTTTTCCTTTTCTCTATATTTTCATCTTGTTTCCATCGTTTTGATTTACTTTCTACGCAGCCAGGTTTTTTGATTTTTTAATTGATTTTTTATTACAAATATTAAACTCGTACTTTTTATTTTTGATCAGGTGTGTACTTCTCGAGATATTTCACCGCTTCCACACTTTTTTTCGGGAATCAGGATAAAATTTATTTTTGCAATTATAGCGCCATCTGTTGAGAATCGAAAAAAATGTTTTGGACAAAAGTTACGTATTTGGTCTCGTAGAAACCGAATCTGCAATAAAAATGGGGGTTGTTATTTAAAATTTCAAAGTCGCTTCCCATCGAGCCTACAGAGGGCAAGGGGATGAACTGATTTTAGGACTGAAAGATACCCTCGTCAGAACTATTAATTTTTTTATCAGACCATTTGTTCCTTTTATCTGTGATATTTTGTTATGCCGCTGTAGGCCTGCTGTTATGGCTCTACAGCGGTATTGTTTTAACCCCTTATTGCTTCACTGGTCGGCTTGTGGCCTCCCAGTGACACAATAAGTCTTATCTGTGATCTTCTACTGTGATAATTGTCTGTGATATTTGTGTATTTCTAATCGGTTCTCTCCACTCCGGGGTCCTTTACACCTCGGAGGGAGTTCCAGCGGTGGCTTCCAGGCCTTGGTGACCGGACTCTGTCTAGTACTTATCGTACCGTCACGAAGGACTGTCCGCTCTTTTTAAGCCCTGGGATGGCAGGGAACATCGATGGATTTTATTATGTGTATGTTTTGTCCCTTGTCTATCGCATTTATGTGTTCCTGTCTGTTTTGTGTATGTTTTTTATCCTTATCGAGTTTGGCGGCGCATGCCCTTAGTTGGCGATGCCGCCGAGTGCTGCTGACCGCGCCATCCACCGGCAGCAGTACCCCAATTTTAATCAAAAAAAATAATAAATAAATAAATAATACCTATATAGCTATTTATGGATATTTATTTAAATGTAATTAGTAGGTATGTATCTTATACGTTTATAAATATGAAAAGTGTTCAATTTTTAATAAGACATTTGATCTATCTACTTTATCACTTATACATTTATAAAAATTTTATAGTGTAAATCCAACTTGGTTTTGTTGATTTGACCTACTTTTTAATTTTTATGGTCGAGCTTTACTATGATAATATGTACTGTGTAGTGTAAGGGTATGTACGTACGGTACATATATACCTTTTAAACAGAAATCAGTAAGTTTTCAAATGCACATATGGTAGTATCTCATTAAGAATTAATATTGATATATAGGTATAGATAGTTCCGTTAGTTATTTACATAGAAAATACCTACAATATACGCCATACGCGATTGTTAAGCTAAACTTAATACTCACGATCAGAGAAATGAGTACCCTCCAGAACATTAAGTTAAGTAAGCTTATATGTATGTATCCATTTTCACCAAAGTATAAGTCACTGAACATATAACATAGTCGAGTGCAATTAGACTTCCACTTCGGAATCTACTACATATAACTTATATGAAGCATGTTTTATAGAAAATTGTATTGACTGTCTTTCTTATTAGAAATTTTCTTTCTAAAATAAATATTTCAAATATTATAGCACTTTAAATATTATTCTCGAGCAAAGAACGGTGACCAAGGGGGTCAGTTTAGCTAGTTATCAAGAGTTCCTAAGTTCGATTCCCAACTGATCTATTTTGATAATTTTTCAAGCACAATGTGTGTTTTAATTAACGTAATAATTTGGTGAAAGTTTTAATTGACATAATGATCCATACCAAAGGAAATCGAGTATTGAAGCTTCAGTTTAGCAGAACGTTAAGTGAGCATATGAATACTGTGTATGTTTAAATACGAACAAAGTTCGTCATACTTACAAGGAATGTCATAAGAGTGTACCTCTCCGATTTTGTTTATTCTTTGATAAATGTTAGAGAACATCGAAAAATAAAGGGCACGTATTTTTTTAGCGCCGGTAAAACAGATTAAAGGGATGAAACCGCCCTTCAAAAATTAGGATAAAAATTTAATTTTCCAAATATCTTGAAAATGGTTAGAGATAGAACAAATGTTTGGGGATTAAAATTTAGGGGTTAATTTTGCTACTACTACTCCATGGAAGGTAGTTTAAGACAATTAGAATTCAAAATTCAGTTTGAGCAACACTGAAGAGAGGGGTGAGTTACCCTCTTAAATTACATATTATTTTTCATACACTCATCTTTACTATTAACACACAGGCAATGGGTAATCATGTCACAATAAGTGCTTCTTTTGATTTTGATGATTAAAAATTTTTTCAGTGTAGCAACTAAAAAATTTTAGTATAGTAATATTAGTACTCTCTCTAATAAATAATTAATACAGTATTGCATATTATTACATTGGCATAAATTCTTCAAATGGCAACTTATATATAAAAGAACTACAAAATCTCTATTTTAATCTTTTAGACTATTTTAATCTTTTAATTTTCATAGTCAATATAAGTGACATCTGATTGACAAAAACTGAGACAGGATTGAAAAATATGACTTTTTTGTAATCTTAACTTCGAATAATTTACTTGGGTCTCAACAAAACATTCCTTTTTTTTGTAAATTTATTCACGAAGTTCGAGTCCCGAACGTTAATATGGATAATTAATGTTAATGGATAGATAACATTGGATTCCCATAAGAAAAAAGTTATGTCACAAATTTGAATATGAATGACAAGAATAAATTAGTTTTTCCATTTTTCTTAAACTAATATCTTGGTTGTTTTCTACGGCGCGGCGCAGCGGCTAGCGACTGTATTTTCAACTGGTGCTCTTAACTGCAGTAGGTGTCACGGGCTGGTAAGATAGATAGGTAAAACTGGCGACCACATATATATGTATGTATGTATCAAACAATCCTCTTACTCCAGCAGGGTAAAATTTTTTCACTATTACAACAAAGGTAAACTATTTTAGATTGATATAGCTTATATGTTGTATGCGGTCGGCCCGAGTCCTGGGATCTTTAAAGCGCCAAAAATAAACTAACCGACCGATATTGAAAATTTTTTTCGCTGTTAGAGAGCTAAACTATTTTAGATAGGTATAGATTACGTTTTTAAGATCCGACAAAGTCCATGGGACCCAGAAATGTCAAAAATAAAATAACTGACCAATTTTGAAAATTTTTTCACTATTGCAGCGGTAAACTCTTTTAGATAAGCACAGGCTATGTTATCTGAGATCCACAACTGTTCTGCGGATGCAAATGCGGCATGGAAAACTACGCAACGGGTTTTAAAAATATTTTTACTGTTAGAAAGATAAGATATGCTATATATATATATATATATATATATATATATATATATATATATATATATATATATATATATGCCCAATATTTGGAAATTCGCTATGTTATGCAGATGCTGCGACAGGGGTATTTAGTTGTTTTAAACTTTTTTTATTAACAGCCGATGATTAACAGAGAATATATCGATGTAATTTTTTTAAATGTATTTACGCCCATTTATTAACTTTTAAGTTTTTATAATATAAGTACGGTCCTGTTAGCACCGTAAAGCGAGGTTTAGTTATCAATTAAAACTGAAAAGAAAAAAATTACCCTTAATAATAAGCTCATTAGCGGACGATCTTAAAATTCACCTTTTTTCCCAAGAAAAAGATATGTCACTTAACTTAATTAGGTTTCATTTAATGAAACCATTGATGAGAATGTGTTCCTAAAAGCCAGTTACAACTTTGTAATGACTTTTTGTTAGATTGGAAATAAATAAAAATGCATAATCTATTCTTAACTTGGTCGACCTTGGTAATTTTAGTCAAAAGTTTTAATACCTAATATCTAAAAATTCTGACGTGCTGGAATTTTTTGAATATTTTTTCGTAATTAGCGCCCTGAAATCTATCAAAGTCAGTTGTCAAATCTTAAAGGGGCAAATCATCGCAGGCCTGTGTTATTTCTTCGACATAATATTCTTTCGGTATTTTTTTATTGTTTTAATATTTATTTTCAAAAAAATTAAGAAAATGGCTTTTATTTTGAAATAACAAAAATATTTACGTGAAAATATAAGTTGCATGAATATTGTGACATTCATTTTTTTATTTTACTGCCTTATAATATTGTTAAAGCGATAGTAACATACTAAATTGGTATTATTATTTTGTTCAAAACACTCTTGTGACATAACTTCTTCCTCATGGGAATTTAATGTTATCGATTAACATGTAAACCGTAAACCAAACGGGACACTCGGTATAATCATACTTTAAAGTAAACTTCTGTAAGTTGTTCAGTTCTCACTACACAATTTTATGTGCATGTAAAATACATAGAATCATTCATGAAGTTGTAAGTACATTTATTCTATCGTTCTTAGTACGTCATTTACTTTGTTGGAAAGTCAATGACGTTGTTATAACAAACACAATAGATGCACTGAGGTCCATGAAAACTTTGTAACTCGGTTAAAAATTTTAATATTTCGTTAATATTCAAAGCTATTAAAAAAACTGTAGGAAACCAGTGTTCTAAAAAATTAAATTGTTTTGATGCATTTCGAGTCACATATAAAAATGTCAATTAAATGATAAAAATAAAACTCTTCACCCTCAATTCTTATTGTTTATGATAACCGAATATTAATAATTATGATGAATATATTCTTTCAGGTGCTAAACAGGAAATTTTATTACTGAAAATATTAGCATTTAATAACGTGCAAAAATTTTAATTGGTTACTCAGAATAGCATGTAAGACTCCACTTGATGTCTACTACTGGATTTCGGATGATTTGGTGAGCTACATACGTGAATACAGAGTGAATATCAGTGACACTATTCACTTCTAAGTTAATGGTTTACTATAAAACGACTTAAAGCTAGTATGAATCTTAATTACTTTTAGGGCTATAACAGTCATGAACATCATAGATTAAAAAATTAAAAACCAATAAAATCTTAGTGTACCTATAGGTACAATGTGCTTATTAGGTGTATAATCTAAAATGAGATATTCGAAATATAAATATATTCGATATCTCATATAAAATGGTAAAAGCAAATGGTATGGTCAAGTATACTAAACATCTTAGCCTTTTAAAAAAAGGATACATTTCAGAGTAGCCACAATTTTTTAATTCTTTTGATTTCTAACATGTTTTTGCAAATATTTTAAGGACATCCTAAATTTATTTAGAAAATTTTAAATGATTTTACTAATTTTCTGAAAAATATCCAAAGTAACCGATTTTTTAGCAAAAATTTCCTTATTTATAAATTTGTTTAGGACAAATATTATCATAAAAACTTAAAGACACTTATCCACCTACTTTTTAAATCTACTTTGATCTGCTACAGGGTTCAAAAAAGTTCAAAACACTAATATATTTTCTTTTTGTCTTGATTAACTCCGTCTTTGTAATAATATATATGCTACTAATTGGTACCTTAAGTAATTTGTAATAACAATTTTGCTAAATAATACAATAAGAAAATTGCTCTAGTATCATTGTTAAAAGACTGAACGTATTTGGTGTTGTATTGTGGAAAATTGCAGCTAAAGAATACCTAACTCTAAATTACTTTTATTTTTATCACCGTTGAAAGTTACCATACCAAAGCTATAATGTTTATTTTTATTTTTTTTTAAATATGTAATTTTATTTATGTTCAAAATTTCGTTATAATTTTAATTATTCAGTTTGAATATTACCTTTTTATCAAATTAAAACCAAGTATTATGTTTATTTATTTTGCACCGTCACTGATATTTCAGCTAATGCCATTATTATAATAAGGCAGAGTCGTTTTGTCGTCTATTGTTCTATCGCGATATTTATCTTACTTACACCATTCGTACTATAACACTTATATACTTCTACTTACTTACATTTGGTATTTTATTACATTTTAACTCATCAACATATCTCTTTGCGGTTTATCTCTTTTCTCTTTCAAGTATTTTTCTTTTCATTCCCTTCTGTTTTAAAACACAAAGTCGCTATTGGTTGGATAACAGTGTGAAACCGGGACAAAAAAAAACCTTACCGGAAAATTAACGTTAAATATACTCTTTTTTATCTTTCAAAAAGTCATTCGATGGAATATGTAGATAATTCTGCATACAGAATGTCCAATAAGAAATGGGGACAAGTTTAAATAGTAAATTTGATTGAATCAAACTAAATCGATTATTGTTAGTTTACTAGAGTATTTCAAAAACAATAAAAAAAACGCCGTGAGCAGCGGGGCCCCATCACGGTAGTCGAATTTTCCCCTTCATCTTCGGTATTGAATGTCTACAAGCGAAATGTGATTGAAAGTCTACAACCGAATTGTCATTTTGTTGGTTTCAAAACTGGTGATGAGTGTTCGGCTGATCGAGGCTTTAAAAAAAGGTTTTAAGTATTTAAGGGCTGTATCTCAGTAAATTTCAATTTTGTGCCGAAAACAGGTAGCAGAGAAAAAGCCAACACAATTCGTACGAGGACATTCCTGCCCATGTTTATCCGCTAATTGCCTTTATGTTTTAGTTTTAAATATTAAAAAAGGACCTTAAATAGTAAACTGGAAGGCCTTTATAAAGATATTTTTTCTTTCCAAAAAAATCCAAAATTTCTATTTTATAAATACTAAAAATTCAAAATTCCTAATTTATAAATAAACAGTGACTCTAATAACATTTTTAAATTACTTAATATGTGCGTATTTCATTTGTCATAAAAGTAAGTTCACTTTTTTTTAAATTTTTTAAAATTACTATTCGCCTACTTGTATTTAGAATAAACATAATGCTTTTAAAACACATTTAACAATAGCATTCAATTCCGATGTAAAAATGGGAGAAGTGGGGGGAAAAGTGATGTGGACTCCCTACAAGGTACTAGCTGGATACTAACTGAATACACGTACAAAATTTCAGCCCTCTAGGTTTCCTTATGGAGTCTCTAGACGTGTTAGAAAACAAGCAAAAAAATTAAGGAAATATTCGCGTAAAAATCGTGGGGGTAAGGGTTAAAAGTTGAAACCTCCAAAAAACAGTGTCTGGCTATTAGCTTAACCTGTACACCAAATTTCAGCCCTCTAGGTTTATTTGGGGAGATTTTGACCCGAACGAAACTGTTAAAAAACAAGAAAAATCATGTTCTTTTGGTTATAAAAATGGTGGGGGTAGGGGTTAAAAGTCGAGACCCCCAAAAGGCACCCCCTTGATACTAACTCAATCCGAATACAAAATTTCAGCCCTCTAGGTTTATTCGGGTGACCTGTGCGAGTGGTACAAACTTCGAAAACGTCGAAAATGCATGAAATTGTAGCTTAAAAATGAGGGGGGTGGGGGTAAAATATTAAAACCTCCAAAAAGCACAACCTAGGTACGAACTTTATCAACACACCAAATTTCAACCCTCTACGTTAATTCTGGGGGGCTGGGGGCCTGTTAGATCCAGCGAAAATCGTTTTTCCCCCCTCTACTCCCACCGTATCATCCTAGGAAGCTGAATTTTGGATATGTTGTAGATAATTGACCGAAACATTATTTAAAACCGGTTTGGAAAAGTTTTATTGCTTTTCCGCCCCCCACCACCCCCTTAAAGGTCGGGTCCGAAAAAAAATTTGCCCAAAATTTGACCCCACTTTGATAGTATTGTTGTGCATCGGAATAAGCCCCACTTACCAAATTTCATCTCTTAACTTCCATAGGGGGGCCCTACACATATTAAAAGGTTGCGGGAAAATATATATATATATATATATATCAGACATCTTTTTTTTTTACATAATCGTGTTCTACGGGTCCGAAAACGGATAGCGCCCCTGGTCTCGCCTCTCGCAGCTCTTATCGTATAGACTGTATAAGTCTAATTTTTCGGAGAAAATTCGACTAAAAATAATAATAAAAATAAAAATTTAATCTAATTATGTATAGTATTTTTTTGCCTTAACTTTTACAAATGGGTACCTATATGAGATTTATAATATTAAATTTAGATGTTAATATTATTACTATTTTATTTGCATCAAAATTTTTTGCAATAGATAGATATGTGTTAAACTAATTTTCCTAAACAGATATTATTTTATTTTTACTCCAAGAATAAATAAATATTTTTACCTATACAGCCGGATTGAAATATATAAATTTTTCAGATTCTTTTTCAATTCTCTAAATGAAAACTACACGTCTGATTTTAGATAAGTGAAAATAGAACATAATGTGTTTAAAAACAGAAAATTAAATTCGAGTCTGAACATCAAAATTAGAAAGACGTGTTTGTTACTGTTACCTAATGGTTATCTATATACCTATATAAAAGAGAAATACCACTTATACACTCACCTGTCACAAAATCTCCAAAACTACAATATCTACAAACTTGAAATTTGGCATGTAGGTCCCTATTGGGTCGTAGGCGCTCACTAAGAAAAGGTTTTGCAAAATTTTTTGTCTAACCATCGAAATATCCGAAAAACCGTAAAATATTAATTTTTTGTTACAGTATACAGAAATCTGTGGCAAATTTATCAAAAAATCATACAATTTTAAATAGTTGCTAAGCATTTGAGGAAAAATAATTTTTGTAATTTTTAAGTATTAATATAAATATTTCTATAGATACCACCAATAATAATTATACCTATAACCACTATGAAATTACTTATTTACTAATAATTAATACTAGACAGGTTTACTTTGTGAAAATCCATATTAAAACATGGGATCGTTGCTTTGTCACTTTTCACAGCAAAATCATAGAAAAACACGAGTCGACTTTCGGCTTTTACACCATCATCAGGTGAAAAACATAACTAAAAATTGTTCTTTTAGGCGAAAACTATTTATAATATAAATTGGAGTAAATAATGTATTGGTGGGGGATGATAGAGATAGAGGCAGATATAATCACAGTAAACAAATGTAAGGGAACACCCAAGTTGACCAATTTTTGATAAAACTAAAATTTTTTTGTATTATTTGCAAAGGTACTTACAGCGAAATTTATTTTAAAAAACGGTTAGGTGTAATATTATTAAAATGACTAGAGTACGTTGGGGAAAACCAGACACGTGAAACAGCGGTGAATGATAATTACCAGAAATAAATAAAAAATTTACAGGTATCTGTCTGTGTTAATTTGTCAAGATAGAGATATTTATTGATTTTGCACGAAGGGTTACACCCAGCAGGTAGCTGTTTTTGTTAAACTAAAAGGTATGTTAAATGGTGTAAAATCAAAAATATTGCAAAAAGACCATTTAAATATTAATTACCAGGAATGGATAAATTTTAAAATGGGTACCTATCAACTAAACTATTCGAAAACAAAACGTGAGATACACCGTGTTATAGATTTAATAAAGGCGATTTGTTTAAATCAATTTGGTCATTTAAGATGACGTGGTTTGGGTCTTTGTTCAATTTTTTGATTTCCAGGGCTTCCAAAATGTTGAGTTTGCGGCCTTTTTTACAAATATGTAATATTTTGGGTTGTTGATCGGGTTTTACCGAATGACCTGTTTCTAGTAGATGTAAACCAAAGTTGAAAATGTGTTTCTGGGTGGTAATATGTTCCCTATATCTGGTTTCGAACGTTCGACCAGTCTGACCTATATAAGAAGCGTTACACTCCGAACAATCTAGACGATAAACTCCACATTTCTTCATGGAGTCGGATTTTTCTTTAGCGTTATAAAGGAAACGGCCAATAGTATGTGTGGAATGATAAGCGGGATATAGATCAAATTGTAAGAACATGTTGCCTATTTTTGGGGAGATGTTTCCTAGATATGGGAGGGAATTATAATGTTTAGAGTCCGAATTAGTTAGAATAATTGGATAGATTTGTTCTATGGCTAGACTTTTTTGTTTTTTACGGATTAGTTTTTGGATAATGTGTGGAGAAAAACCATTGTTAACTGCTATTTGTTGTATGATCGATAATTGCTTTAAGACAAATTTTAAATGGGCTTAAAAGTTCTTTTTGGATATGTGAAGAAATATAAGAAAAAAAAAATATTTTTCACATATCCAAAAAGAACTTTTAAGCTCATTTAAAATTTGTCTTCAACAAAATTATTTCATGTTTAATAACCAAGTTTATTTACAAAATTCTGGCTTACCTAAGGGCTCCCCCCTCAGCCCCCTTCTGGCAGACATCTTGATGGATAACTTAGAACATTCTATTATAAATAACCCACTTTCAAAAAATCATATCATTTTCTGGTTTCGATATGTTGATGACATCTTGGTCGGTTTCAAAGGTACAGACAGACAGTTGGACAACTATTTAAAATACCTCAACAGTCTTCATAAACAAATTAAATTTACCAAAGAAATAGAATCGAACAATTCCATCAATTTCCTAGATATAAATATTAATAGATCAGACACAAAATTCTCATATAAAATCTTTCGCAAACCCACATTCTCAGACACTACAATCCCCGCTGATTCACTCACTCCATTTTCTCAAAAAATAGCAGCTTACCGATCTATGCTACATAGAGCTTTCGCTATCCCGCTATCTCCAAAAGACCGTGATAAGGAATTATCGATCATACAACAAATAGCAGTTAACAATGGTTTTTCTCCACACATTATCCAAAAACTAATCCGTAAAAAACAAAAAAGTCTAGCCATAGAACAAATCGGACTCTAATTCGGACTCTAAACATTATATTTCCCTCCCATATCTAGGAAACATCTCCCAAAAAATAGGCAACATGTTCTTACAATTTGATCTATATCCCGCTTATCATTCCACACATACTATTGGCCGTTTCCTTTATAACGCTAAAGAAAAATCCGACCTCATGAAGAAATGTGGAGTTTATCGTCTAGATTGTTCGGAGTGTAACGCTTCTTATATAGGTTAGACTGGTCGAACGTTCGAAACCAGATATAGGGAACATATTACCACCCAGAAACACATTTCCGACTTTGGTTTACATCTACTAGAAACAGGTCATTCGGTAAAACCCGATCAACAACCCAAAATATTACATATTTGTAAAAAAGGCCGCAAACTCAACATTTTGGAAGCCCTGGAAATCAACAAATTGAACAAAGACCCAAACCACGTCATCTTAAATGACCAGATTGATTTAAACAAATCGCCTTTATTAAATCTATAATACGGTGCATCTCACGTTTTTTTTCGAATAGTTTAGTTGATAGGTACCCATTTTAAAATTTATCCATTCCTGGTAATTAATATTTAAATGGTCTTTTTGCAATATTTTTGATTTTACATCATTTAACATACCTTTTAGTTTAACAAAAACAGCTCCCTGCTGAGTGTAACCCTTCGTGCAAAATCAATAAATGTCTCTATCTTGACAAATTAACACAGACAGATACCTGTATATTTTTTCTTTATTTCTGGTAATTATCATTCACCGCTGTTTCACGTGTCTGGTTTTCCCCAACGTACTCTAGTCATTTTAATAATATTACACCTAACCGTTTTTAAAATAAATTTCGCTGTAAGTACCTTTGCAAATAATACAAAAAAAATTTAGTTTTATCAAAACTTGGTCAACTTGGGTGTTCCCTTACATTTGTTTACTGTGATTATATCTGCCTCTATCTCTAACATCCCCCACCAATACATTACTTACTCCAATTTATATTATAAATAGTTTTTGCCTAAAAGAACAATTTTTAGTTATGTTTTTCACCTGATGATGGTGTAAAAGCCGAAAGTCGACTCATGTTTGTCTATGATTTTTATGTGAAAAGTGACAAAGCAACGATCCCATATTTTTACTTATTTACTGTACAAAATACTATTTTCAAAAAATTCAAATAAATGGTTTAATGAATTTTGATTAAATATTACACAAACTCTTTTAAAATTTCGGAATAAATAAACGTCAGTTTAAAATTGATCCCCAGGAGTCTGAAGCAATAAAAATTACGCAAAACTAAATGACCAAAAGTACTCCACTCCTAAAAATCTAAATAAGTATGGATATGGTTGACTACAGAAAAATCACAAGCTGTCAAAATTAGGTACCTATATTTCTGAAATAAGAATACGGCTACGTCGGAGTCGTTTGACGAGCAGAGCAACTTTCAAAACTTGGTTCACTGGTGTATACGTGATACCCTAAGTTCTAATATAGACTATTCTAAAGTAAAGGGCTGGATGAATTTCTACTAGATTTTACTGAAATAGTATTGAGATCCTAAAAAATGAAAGCTCTCTAGAATGGATGGATCTTGATCAAATTTTGCTAAAACATTACTGAGGTCATGAAATAAACGAATATGAAGTTGAATGACCCCCTAGGGTGTTGAGGACCCAAAAATGATCTAAAAAAGACGGCGAAACTTGACTAAATTTTACATAAACAATATTGATATTTTGAAAAAATTAAGTGAGATTAAAATTATTGCCTAGGATTCTGGAGTAATATAAAACACAATAAGTTAATGATTGGACGAATTAATGTAGGTTCAGAAATGTTCCCCAAAACACTCGGACTTCAAAAAAGTTTCGAAATTCAAATGCTTCTAAAGTTAGCAATATTAGTACGGTGCAATTATTCAAAAAAATGGTCTAACCTCAACATCCAAAGTAAAAGTTTCACTCCAACTCCAAATTGTTCTATACAGTCCACATATTGTTTGGCAAAAAGTTACACCATTTTGAGCGTCAGGTTTTGGGGGGAGGGGGGTAGAAGTAGGCAAATTAACGGTTTTCATCAGTTCTTTTTTAAATATTTCGAAAACTATGGAGTTTAGCGTAAAAAGTCATATACAAAATTAATCTACTTTAAATTGTGAACAAAAATGGTTCTGTGCATAATCTTGCTAAACTGAACAGTTCCAAAGTTACGGAGGGTGCAAATTAGCAATTTTTCGTATTTTTAGATTTTTTGAAACAATGAAATCATAACTACAAATAAACAGAAATAACTATATTCTGTTCAAGTGGTATGTGCAAATTTCACATACTAGTCTTTCATATAATTTATGGCTATGGATTGTCACTCCAACAGTGCAAAAGTGCAGTTCAATGAATTTAAACGAATATTTTACAGATATTTATTTTATATTATAATATAAATTTAATAGAAAAAAAAGTAATTGGAACATTATTACCGTTCGTTTAGTTTATTAGATAAAATACATTTGATTATAAAATAAAATTTTCTAAAATATTAGTGATATAGAAGAAAACACCTTAACAAAGAAGAAATAATATTTATGGTTTTTATTAGTTAAAATCTGCATTATCAGTTTATTTGATAATCACTTGAAAGTGTTACAGGGATACGAACACAATAGACGAAGATCTAGACGAGGAGGGTGTTATGTTTGAAGAGGACTAATCGCAATTTCCTTTTACAAAACACAATCCTGTATAGAAAAATTAGTTTCCTTAGTGATAATATCATATGTTTTCCAAAAAATCTAAAAATACTAAAAATTGCTACTTTTACACCCTCCATAACTCTGGAACTCTTCGCTTCAGCAAGATTATGCACAGGACTATTTTTGTTCGCAATTTAATGTAGATTATTTTTGCATAGGCACTTTTTGCGCTAAATTCCATAGTTTTCGAAATATTAAAAAAAAAAAAAACTGGCGAAAACCGTTAATTTGCCTACTTCTACACTCCTCCCTCCCAAACCCGACCCTCAAAATCGTGTAACTTTTTACCAAACAATATGTGGACTGTATAGAACAATTTAGAGTTGGAAGGGAACTTTTACTTTGGATGTTGAGGTTTGGGTCTAATTGCACCGTACTATATGGGTGTCGACGGAAAGTCTCAAGGCATGAAAATTAAATACAGTAGAATCTCGACAATTCTACATGCTCGGGACCGGAGGGGTGATGAATTACAGAAATAGACGAATTATGAAATATGTCTGAAAATGAAAAACAAAGAGAAAAATTAATTAAATATTTTTACTTATTTAAAGAAAGATATCTCCTTATTTTCAGTATTTCTTTGTTTAATGGAATTTTTACAATTAGATAAGACACACTTTGATTTTTTGTTATCAAATTATTATAAAAAAAATTGTTATAAAAAAATTACAAAAATTATTTTTCCTCAAATGCTTAGCAACTATTTAAAATTGTATGATTTTTTGATAAATTGGCCACAGATTACTGTCTACTGTAACAAAAAAATTAATATTTTACGGTTTTCCGTAAATTTCGACGGTTAGACAAAAAAATTTGCAAAACCCTTTCTTAGTGAGCGTCTACGACTCAACAGGGGTCTACATGCGAAATTTCAAGTTTGTAGGTATCGTAGCTTTCGAAATTTTGTGATAGGTGAGTATATAAGTGGTATTTCTCTTTTATATATATATATATATATATATATATATATATATATATATATATATATATATATATATATATATATATGTCTACAGGAGGTACAGGTCTTAGATGAGATCCGCCAGTGCCCAATATTTGGAAATTCGCTATGTTATGCAGATGCTGCGACAGGGTATTTTATAATTAATGTTGATAGGAGTGTTTGAGGAGTATGCTGTGGTCTAGTTGTTCAAGAGAAGACTAGAAAAAATTATTTCAGAAGAGTACAAAGATTCTCATTTCTGTACCTAGGTGGCTGATCTAAAAACAACTCCAGTTTTAGGATCCTAGGGACTCTTCATCAAACATGATGGATGGTAAAGGCAACATAGGCACTTAAAATTGTCCTCTTCAAGTCTTCACTATTCAATTTACAAAAAGTTGAACATTGCTTGATGAGAATTAAGGCAGTATTCTAGTCTGGAAATTCAAAAAAATCGATTGTTTTCATATTTTCAAGGTTCAGACCTTTAAGAATAAGCCTCTAAAAGGATTTATGTAAATTTGTATTATTTTCGGAGTTATGGGGATTTTTCCCTATGTATCTTTTCAGTGTTTTTTTTCTACTGGTTAGGTGCGCAACAGTTAAGATCATATGCGCCCTTTGGTGAAGTACTATAGTTTTGGGTTGTGGTATTATGGTTATTGTAAATGAAATGAAAGTATTGTTATTGATGTAGAATGATAGATCTCCCCCGATTGGATGCGAACTCACGATCTGCTAGAAGAGAAGCGGAGTTGCCAATCACCAGACCAACTCGGGGACTTTTCAGTGCTCAATTCAAATTTTTAAAATAAATTACTCGGAACTACTTTTTTCAATAAGATTGACATGATACCTCCAGTTCTAATGCACCGATTTACTTGAAATTTGGTACAAACCTTCTTAATACTATCAAAATTGGCTCGACGTCTAGGAGTTTTGGATTTTTTTATTTTTAAAAAATTTCCAAAGTTGAAAAAAGGATGCGAAAAAACGATTTTTTTAAATGGACGCCATTTTGTGAAAAAATTTGTTTTTCCAAATAGGTCACGTCCGACTAATTCTACATAATTGTTTATTAAGAATAGGGAATATGCATGTTTTTCATTTATTTCAAAAATAGTTTAAGTTGATGTCAAAAAATCACAAAAATGTATTATGAATACAATTTGCGCCTTTATTTCAGAAAAATAAAAAAATGATTTTTCATTTTACATTATCATTATTTAAACATCACAATTTGGCGCGCTGACGTCACTTGAAGATACTCAAATAAGAAAGTTATTACCACCCAGGCCAGCAGCATTGTTATATAATTCGTTCTGTAGATGGCACTGCTTCTGATAATATCAAAAATCTAATCGTTTATTCTCCACTGCTTTCCATATCTGCCAATATTTTAATTTTTTTGACGAATAAAATTTAGCAAATATATTAAATAGTTAATGAATTAAATAATTAATTTTCAATTTAATTTTTAAGAATGTTTCCTCTTACGAATTTTTTCAAAAATTAAAATCAATGAATATTTTTTTTCATAGCAACTCCTTTTTAAAAAAATAATGACCAATACTTAATATTTTCCTAGTTGCCTAAATCAATTTATTTTAACAATAATAAGTATTGATTATGACAAATTACAAAATATTTTTAAATATTCAAAAATTAATTTTTATTCTATCTGATATATGTTTTCGTATCAGTGACAAAGTTTATAGAGTGTATCCTATTATTTATGGTACTCTATGTTATACCTTTAGTGCATATTTCATTCAGTATATATATCTGGCATATTTGGTGAAACTTATACATTAAACGTCACAACCAATAGGATCGTTCATTGCTCAAATGTACCGTTTTGGCGGAATTTTTATTTAAGGTAGATAATTTACATTAATTTCGTTATGAAAACTAAAATTAATCAAACAAAAAGAACTGTCATAAGAATTTGTGACATGTATAGAATATTCTAAAAAATGTTTCACAATTTTCTAAAAAACATGCATATTCCCTATTAACTAAAATTTTATGTTTCAGATCACCAGGAAAGTTGGAATCACGTCAACCAAGAGATACCTTTTTTTGAGTTTCCACTTTGCCGGCTTGTACCGATTTCAATTTTCATTTTTTTCTAAACTTTTCAAATATCAGTAAAAAAACGCGTAAGATTGAATTCTTTTTTTTATTACGCCCGTAAAATCACCTGAAAATCGAGCCTCTAGACTAGAATACCCTCTTAGTAATGAAACGGGTTTCGCATTTTATCCGTCTCATACTCTCATATATGTTCGCTTTTGACACGAGGCAATTGTAAGTTAGTGGGCTCCGAACAATGATTTGGATATACTACAGCTTCTGAACCATACAGCATATAATATAATACATATATTATACGGTGTCAATTTAAAGACAAGCCAGCCTCGTATCTTTCGAACTGTAAAGGATAATTAAAATTTCTCAAAATCTTTTCACATGGGAATCCTCTACAACCAACCCCTAAAGCTCCAGCCACCTCAACCCTATTTTTTTAAATTCTAAGACCCCACCTGTGGTACATCATTGGAAAACTCTTTAAAAATACTATTCACTAATACTAAACATAATGTTAATTCATCAATTATTGTTTAAAGAATTCAAAAAATAAATTTCGTAAATTGAGATGTATTTTTTTTATTCAAAGTTACAAAATAATATCAAATCAAATTCCTATTTCAAATAAAATCGTAAGAAATTACAACCTTTAAGTCGAGAGATACAAAATGTTATTAGTTTTTCGATTATTCTTGAGTTATAAAAAATAATATTTAAATCTATTTATTCAAATTTAATGTTATAAGTGTCAAATTATGTATTATTTTCCAAATTAGTTTATTTTTACAAATTATAAAGTCAGAATGCACAGTCGAACATTAAGGGAGCGAAGGGTAATGAGAGCTAGCGGGAATGGGAACGGTGCAATAGTACACGCTTCTAAGGCTTGTATTCGCTAGTACGCAACTTAAACCTCTTCAGTACTTTTCGGCTAAGCTTCTCTCATGCGCATTTTCGATGGTTGCACGCATTCAATTGTTAAGAGAGGTTTTTTGTGCTCCGTGTTTATAAGAATAGTATATTGTACAATAAGTGGAAAAAGAGTCATTTCTCACGAATATGAGCCCGCAGGGCGAGTGCAACAATTTATATGAGTGAGAAATAAGCTTTTCCCACGTATCTTACACTTTTTCTACGAGCGTATTTTTTTCGTAAAATTTATATTAATATTTATTTAAATAATAAATAGCAAAAATTTTTTAAATTTATAATGTCAGTGGTAAGATGTTTAAATTTTTACCAAAGCATACTTTGAAACTATGGAAACAATAATAAATAATCAACTTACATAATTATGTATATTTTTAGAATCATATATATATATATATATATATATATATATATATATATATATATATATATATATATATATATATTATCATGGTATTATATATTAAATTAACAGGACAGCCTACTTTTTTATTATATTAAGCCGTGGGAAATTATTTCGCACGCTATTTCCTCACTGTGTGGGCAATTGTAAATTTTTACATATAGTTAGCCGTGCGCAAAATGTTGCTTTTAATAGTAGGAGTAGAAAAAATAATTTTACCGATGTCAAAATAACAACTAAATTAAATTTTTTATTTTTATTAATTATCACTAATTATAAAGCTCAGTTTGACTATTTTTTGTTATGATTATCAGAATTGTGATAATTGATAACAAATAAATATTGAAATATATAACCATGTTTCACAAAGTGGTGAATTTCAGGAAATGTGAGCCTATGTGGTTCTCATTTGAAAAAGATTGAATGCAAGGCTTTTCTGCAGTAAGATAGTTATGGTATTGTTGCAGAAGCAGTGGAAACTACCCACATGCAGAATATTTGTACAGATTATATCTGTACTCTTTATCCCAATCTTTAGAATCTAAACCCTTAGAATTCTTAGAATAATTCTTTTATTTTGATTATAAAGTTGAATTTCATTGTTAAAATACCTTTACTTGCTGTATTTTTGCACTTATTTTATTTTTGAAGACTGATTTTGCTTTTACAATTTTTATCGAAATTATAGTCTAGGCTCCCATTTTCCGACCTGTCAGACAATAGAAGAGCAGGGTAATCTTCAAGAAAAAAAAATTTTTCGACCAGAAAAATATTTTTTAACTGACTAAAATTCAGCTAATTTGTTGGTCAAATAGACAAGCTATGTGTTTCAATTTAAAAAATAAATAAAGTGTTAGAACAACTCGAGATATTTTTGTTTTTCGTTGTTAGGCTCCAGTTACCCCCTTCATCCCTACAATAACTAACAGTACATTATACTTAAAAATGACGGAAATTAATTTAAATCAGATCCCAAAATGACTATTTTCTAGCTTATTGAAACTTATTTTTCGTATTCTTCAAAACATAATAATCGATAAATTAACATTATGTTTGGTATTAATGAATAACATTTTTAAAGGGTTTTCCAATGATGTACCACAAGTGCGGTCTTATAATTTAAAAAATAGGGTTGGAGTGGCTGGAGCGTTAGGGGTTGATTATAGGGGATTCCCATGTGTGTCAAAATGGTTCCCTCTGTATATTCTAGAAAGGGTTTCAAGAAATTTTATTTATCTTTTTTTGTTCCAAAAATATGATTCCTGACTTGTTTTTAAATTGACATCCCGTATATGACATAATTATATTGTATGTACTAGAGACAGATTCTCAAAACATAAAATCTAAGTCATTAGTCTGATAATTAACTTTGAATATATTTTTGAATTTATTTATATATGTTACTGTTATGACTTTACTGTATGTATGAATTTAAATGTTTGATAGGTAGTGTTTCCATCACTTATTTTTATTTTATGTAAAATGACAAAAATACGCGTATTATCTTTTCACAACGTTATCTTTTCACAACAATTGTTAGACAGTTAAATAAAAAAAAAAAAAAGAAAAAAAAAGAAAACAATAATGCAAACCTAAAACTAAAAATCTCCAACACTATCATACGTGCCATATATTTATCTTTTAGCGAATTTTCGAATTGAAAATTGTTTTATTACAAACACTATGTAACGGTTTCAAATTTACTTCTTTCGTTTTTTTCAGTTTTAGGTTGTTTTTTTTTTTGAATTGTTTGAATACGTATAAATGAGAGAGAGCAAAATAATTTACGAAGAAAAAAAATGCAAAAGAGAATCGAATAAAGGAATTAATGGCTTTGTTTTTTTTTGTTCGTCTAAAATATATTTTCTTTTCTTTTTTTTAAAGTTGAATATTATCATTTATGTCAATTTTGTGTAAGTTTCATATAAGGAAGGACAAAAAGCTAATTTTATAGCTCCAGAACAAAAATAAGTTTTTTTTCTTTTTCTTTATTTTGTTTATTACGTTTTTCGAAAGTAATTTGTTTTTTGATACGCTCCTCGGTAGGTATAATTCGCCCCCCTCCCCGGACGGATCTTTTTCGATATAAATATTCAGGAAACTTGATTATTGTTCTTTTTGATTGTGAATAAGTAACGAAAATAAGATTATAAGGTTTTGATTTATTAAAGAGTAACATAAATTTCTCGAAAGTCAAGTAATTTCAAATGTTGAATATCATGTTCATAAATAAATTGTATTTCTATACATTCTACTTCAGAGCCACCTTAAGCTATGTAGGGGCACTGGGTCCCACAAAGTTTGGAGGCTTTTGTTGACGACAAAAACTTACAGGAAAATATCAAACTATAAAAATTTGATATAAACTTTTTTTGTATATCCTAATTAGATTTTTGAAGAAAATTTTTTTTTGTCATAAATGGAAAGATCATATCGTCGCCGTTACTTCAATATGTTGTATGTCAAAAATATGTCATTTTCTGTTAACAGCACTATAGCATCCAAAATTATCTTTCCTATATAATAGCAAAAATTCCAATGTCTAGGACTACAGTGAAACAGAGAATACGCACTTAAAAATATTTCGTATATCGCCATTTTTATTTGGCAATGCGTCATATGTCGTACGGTGCTTTAAAAATACAGGTGCTTTAATAAACAATAAATAACACTAATAACACATCACCAAAAATCCTTGATAATTCAATAAACAAAGCAACCAAAAAGAATTGCAGCGTAAAGAATAAAACAGCTTTTTTTTAATTTCTGACAAATGCCTTTTTAGTCGAATTTTCTCCGAAAAATTAGACTTATACAGTCTATACGATAAGAGCTGCGAGAGGCGAGAGTAGGGGCGCTATCCGTTTTCGGACCCGTAGAACACGAATATGTAGAAAAAAAAATGTCTGATATATATATATATATATATATATATATATATATATATATATATATATATATATATATATATATATATATATATATATATATATATATTTTCCCGCCACCTTTTAATTTGTGTAGGGCCCCCCTATGGAAGTTAAGAGATGAAATTTGGTAAATGGGGCTCATTTTCGAGGCACCTCATACTATCAAAGTGGGGTCAAATTTTGGGCAAATTTTTTTTCTGACCCGACCTTTAAGGGGGTGGTGGGGGGCGGAAAAGCAATAAAACTTTTTCAAACCGGTTTTAAATAATGTTTCGGTCAATTATCTACAACATATCCAAAATTCAGCTTCCTAGGATGATATGGTAAGAGTAGAGGGGGGAAAAACGATTTTCGCTGGATCTAACAGGCCCCCAGCCCCCCAGAATTAACGTAGAGGGTTGAAATTTGGTGTGTTGATAAAGTTCGTACCTAGGTTGTGCTTTTTGGAGGTTTTAATATTTTACCCCCACCCCCCTCATTTTTAAGCTACAATTTCATGCATTTTCGACGTTTTCGAAGTTTGTACCACTCGCACAGGTCACCCGAATAAACCTAGAGGGCTGAAATTTTATATTCGGATTGAGTTAGTATCAAGGGGGTGCCTTTTGGGGGTCTCGACTTTTAACCCCTACCCCCACCATTTTTATACCCAAAAGAACATGATTTTTCTTGTTTTTTAACAGTTTCGTTCGGGTCAAAATCTCCCCAAATAAACCTAGAGGGCTGAAATTTGGTGTACAGGTTAAGCTAATAGCCAGACAATGTTTTTTGGAGGTTTCAACTTTTAACCCTTACCCCCACGATTTTTACGCCAATATTTCCTTAATTTTTTTGCTTGTTTTCTAACACGTCTAGAGACTCCATAAGCAAACCTAGTGGGCTGAAATTTTGTACGTGTATTCAGTTAGTATCCAGCTAGTACCTTGTAGGGAGTCCGCATCACTTTTCCCGCCACTTCTCCCATTTTTACATCGGAATTAAATGCTATTGTTAAATGTGTTTTAAATGCATTACTTTTATTGTAAATACAAGTAGGCGAATAGTAATTTTAAAAAATTTAAAAAAAAGTGAATACAATTTTTTAACAAATGAAATACATACATATTAAGTAATTTGAAAATGTTATTAAAGTCACTGTTTATTTATTTATTTAATTATTATTTAGGAATTTTGGATTTTTATTATTTATAAAATAGAAATTTTTGATTTTTTTGGAAAGAAAAAATATCTTCATAAAAGCCTTCCAGTTTACTATTTAAGTTCCTTTTTTAATATTTAAAAATAAAAGACAAAGGCAATTGGCAGATAAGCATGGGTAGGAATGCCCTCGTACGAATTGTGTTGGCTTTTTCCCTGCTAACTGCTATCGGCACAAGATTGAAATTTACTGAGATTCAGCCCTTAAAAACTTAAAACCTTTTTTTAAAGCCCCGATCAACCGGACACTCATCATCAGTTTTGAAACCACCAAAATTACAAATCGCTTGTGGACTTTCAATTATATTTCGCTTGTAGACACTCAATACCGAAGAAATAATTTTTTATTTTTTATTTTTTTTATTTTTTATTTTTTTTTTCTTTTTGAAAGAAAAAATATCTTTATAAAGGCCTTCCAGTTTACTATTTAAGGTCCTTTTTTAATATTTAAAACTAAAACATAAAGGCAATTAGCGGATAAACATGGGCAGGAATGCCCTCGTACGAATTGTGTTGGTTTTTTTTCTGCTACCTGTTTTCGGCACAAAATTGAAATTTACTGAGATACAGCCCTTAAATACTTAAAACCTTTTCTTAAAGCCTCGATCAGCCGAACACTCATCACCAGTTTTGAAACCAACAAAATGACAATGCGGTTGTAGACTTTCAATCACATTTCGCTTGTAAACATTCAATACCGAAGATGAAGGGGAAAATTCGACTACCGTGATGGGGCCCCGCTGCTCACGGCGTTTTTTTGACATACGACGTTTTGAAGTAACGGCGACGATATATACGTTTTATAAGAAAACTTTTTATTTTTTTTTTTAAACGTAATAATTAAAAAGTTATATTAAATTAAAAATAAATTTTCCAACTTAGAACCGATAACGGGCCGATAGTTCACGAGCGCTTATGTGACGTAATAAAGGTTATATGACCTGAATATAGCTACATTAATGTCTTTTAATTTTCAAATAGATTATAGACCAAGAGCTACTGGCCGATTTGCGATGGTCATTTCAACACGCGTTAAATTAAGAAGATAGAATCTTGGATACTTACTCTACACAGAAATTCAGTTCTGGCAAGCCTATTCGACTCAACCCGGTCGATTAGGCTGGCCAGAACTGATTTTTTATGTAGAGTAAGTAGTATCCAAGATCCTATCCTCTCAATGAAGCGCGGGTTGAAATGACTATTGCAAATCGGCCAGCAGCTCTCCTACTTATTATTGTTGCTATGAAATTATTGTTACTATGAAATTTTTGTTGCTCTGAAATTCTTGTTTCTATCCAAATTATTGCTTGCTATAAACTTCACTGTCGAAATATCGAAACTAAAGAAATATCGAGCTTGCTTTGTACCACTTTGTGATAGCAATACAAAAATAAATCCGGAAAAAATGTCCCTCAAGATTTTGAACGTCCAAATCAATGAAACAACCATCAATAATTTTTCCTACTAAATTTTAATAATTTTGACACTTTTGACATATTATCCCTATGACGTCCCAGACATCGCGATCTTTTGTAGTGCTGTTTTTAACCAAATGATATTTTTAAAAATTTTTCAAGTTTTATTTAATTTATTATTTAATATACCTAATCATTTTTAAAAAAAATTTTCGTATCGATTATCAATATTATTTATAATCTAGAATTGAAATAAAACAAAAAAATGATATTTATTTTTTATTCAAAAACCCAATTACAACACTAATATTAAGAGTTTCTTCGTAATTTCTAAAATGCAGTCTTGAATTACATTAATATCCGTTTATAAACATTGTAGTCTCCATTTTGTTTTTTGATCTTTTTGAAAACTATGAAAATGAACATTTTTCAATTCAGTTAATGACCATTGGATAGAAGTATTAAGTATGAATTATTTTGAATTTCTAGTCGCCAGTACCTATAACTGAACCTATATCCATAATTTGTATATAACATTTTCACGTTGAATCGTTTTTATAATTATTAAACAAAGAGCATTATAATCTATTTCCTCTCTCTTTATTCATTTTGATTGATAACAGTGCTCAAAACTATTACTAAAGCGAGGATTCATAGTACAGGTAATAAATTATCCTGTCAAAAATTGCCGGAAAAACGTTTCACCATTCGTTAGAAGCGGCACATAATTTATCTATTTTTCATAAGTACATTTATAACTTTTTTCTAAATGCGCTCTATAGTTTATGTGACACGAACTAAAGAGGTACTCTACAAATATATTTTGTTTTGAAAACAATTAAATTTCATATAAATAACATAGTTGCTCAATTTAAGTTTGTAACATCGCTCGCGCGACGAACGAACACAGTTTAATTTGATCAACTGCATGTAAGTTATGTAAGCATCTATCTGAAGAAAAAATTTTTTTCCACACACTGAAACTATAAATCATCCTGTCAAAAAATTTAATTGTTGAAAAAACATATCTGAGAGGAGCGTAATCTTGTAAATTTTTATGAGGAAATATTTCTTGTACAAAGATATAGATAAATTAAAACTATTACAGAATTCGATTTCACCACTGGGTTGGTCATCGAAAAGATGCTTGAATAGCGAAATCTGGCAAAAGTTCTAGAATATTCTTTCAATAATCAGAAAAGATATAAAAAATCCTTAATCAATGGATTGACCAACGAAAAAGTAACCAAGTATCGATATTTAGAAAAAGTTCCAGAATATTTTTTTGGGAAATTAGAAGAAATATCGAATATCTGATTTCACCACCAAATTTTTCATCGAAAAGCGATCAACTAGCGGAATTCGGCAAAAATTCGAGAATGTTCTATTCTGAAAATAGAAAATATATCCAAAAACCAACTTCGCCATTGGTTTGGGTATCAAAAAAGTATCCAAATAGCAGAATTCATCAAAAGTTCTAGAATATTCTTTTTGGAAATCAGAACAATTATTGAAAATTTGGCATCACCATTAGATTGTTCATCAAAAAAGTGACCAAAAAATGAAATTCGGTAAAAGCTCTAGAATATTCTATGCGAAAATCAGATAAGATATCGAAAACTTGATTTTACCATCGAATTAGTTAGTTAAAAAGGATCCATATGTAGCGAAATTTAACGAAAGTTCGAGAACGTTCTATCTGGATATCAGCAAAGATATCGAAAAATTTACTTCACTATTTGTTTAGTCATCGAAAAACAAGTTAAATACAGGTGAAAACATTTGACAAAAGTTTCTATTCGAAATAAAATAAAGATGTCGAAAAACCAATATCACTATTTGAAGAATTATTGAAATAGAAGCTAAATAAAGATATTTAACAAAAATTTTAGAATGTTCTGTTCGAGAACTAGCAAAGATAAAGAATTATTTATCATAAACTGGTTATAATTGATGAATTTAGGCTCCATTAGTCCCATTGATTTGGTCAACGATAGTGTATTTTTAAAAAAAAAATGACAAATCGTTACTTTTCGCTATCGAAAACATTAATCGTAAATATCTCCTAAACGGTGCGTCATAGCTCAAAAATAAAGAAATTTTTGAAGGCTTAAGCGAAGCAAGTTGTGGGTATTCCGAACGTATTGCGACTGTCAAAACCTACTTTTCGCTATCGAAAATTATCGATACCGCGTAACTTGTCATAAATTGGTTATAACTAGTTAATTTAGGCTCTTTTAGTCCCACTGATCTGGTCAGTAACAGAACAATTATTTTAAAAACTACTTTTCGTTAACTTTCGCTATCGAAAACTTTAATCGTAAATATCTCCTAAACGTCTTAGCTCAAAAATAACGAAATTTTTGAAGGCTTAAGCGAAGCAAGTTGTGAATGTTCCGAACATATTACGACTATTAAAACCTACTTTTCGTTATCGAAAATTATCGATATCGAAAATAACGATATTTCCAAAATGGATGATATAAGGAAAGGAAGTATTCTTTCAAATATATAACATCTACTATAAATTTCCGTTATCAAAATCTTTCGATCGAAAATAGATTGCAAATAGTATCGAATTTTTTTTAAACTTATAGTTGTGATTTTTTATATTGTCACTCATGTTTGTTTATTACGTTTTTATGTTCAGTAAATAATCAGAAGATAAAATAATATTTTCCTGCCTTTTTTGCTTCTACGATAATTTTAAGAGAAAGTTGGAAAAAGTAGGAAAAATTAAGATTTTCTTCTTTTCAAGCAAAAGGTAGGGGCGGCATTTTTCATGGTGCGTAGGGCGACATTCAGGGTTAATCCGGCCCTGTAACTAACAACTACAACTAAAAACTAAATTACTTATTAGTTAATACTAATAGTTGAATTTTTCAGTCATTAGTTGCAAAAAAGTATTTTTGTCATTGGTTTTTAATTATTAGTTACAACTAACATCTAGGCATCTAGCCAGTATTGACTACTTTTTTGTTGAAAATTAATAAATGTTAATAAGGTGTGTTACACTTCACTGAAAGTATCATTTTCCTTTGCATTTACATAATAACAATTAAAATTTGTAAATGACTATAGATTTTTAAATTACAGTTTATTTTCATTTTTTAACCCCTCATACTTGTTTTTACGCTACTGGAGAACATTCAATTTTTTGACATAATGATTTATTACTACACTATAATTTCTCGCTTTAACTATTACATATCTATTTTCTGTTTTTCGTTGATTATACATAATAAATATATATTTTGTTTTTAATTGCATCATTTGATTGATTCATTATTGTAAAGCTATCATTTATTAAACATTAATCATCAGTTCATCATCAATATATTGTGATATTTATATATTGTGCAGGTCTGCACAGCATATATTACATATTTATGAAATGCTTATAGGTATAGTATGTATTTTCAAAATACATACGTGATCCAATTAATCTTCATTTTAATCTATTAGAATATTTAAAGTACCTGAACTAGTGTTTGTCAAATTATGTGCCGTGGCAAATTTAAAAATATGTATAGGTATAAAACCTTGTGATGACATTACGGACAGTTTGAACCACAGAATACAGAAACGAAGTTACTATCACAGAATACAGAAACAGCGTACATATAAAAATCTGTGGACAGAAGGAGGCCGATCGGGCCCTTCTCACTGCTAAGCTGATAATGGTCAACCGATGCACTTCAGTTGTTATGTATTGTTAAAATCATTGTTAGTTAAATTGCGTGGATCTCTGTCCGCATGTACGTGTTATGTTGTTGTGTGTGTGACCACTCACATAGTTGCAAACATCAGACACATACCACTACAAACAGTATGTACCTACACAACATAGTGTAGAGAAGTGGTAGGGATTTTTTGTCCCCGTTGGTATTACTAGAACAGAGATAATAACTTCGTTTCTGTATTCTGTGATAGCAGCGTGGACAAAAAGTCCCTACCACTTCTCTACACTATGTTGTGTAGGTACACACTGTTTGTAGTTGTATGTGTTTGATGTTTGCATCTAAGTGAGTTGTCACACACACAACTACATAACATGCAGGGGAGAGACTTAATGAATGGGACGATTATTTGAATGGAACAACTGAGTTTTAGCTAACAAGGAACCGTTAGTGGAAATTTATTTTACAGTCACTAGGTGTCTTTTATATACCTTTTTTATGTCTTTTATGTTTGTTTCAATAAAAATTAAGAAATACGATATTAAACAGACAAATTAACTTTTATTTTTTTTACAAATAACTAACAAGGAGATGCACCCAGAGTGAAATTCGGAATTTTGATGAAACTTCGCTGGTGTATAGAATGGGCAAAAATAAGGGACCCGTATTTTTTTTATCGGCCATCGTCCACGTTTACGGGGTGAAACCAGCCCCTAAAGTTAGGGGTTCAGATCGTATTTCTTAGTATATCTCGAAAACTATAAGAGAATATCTCGAAAACTATAAGAGATAGAGGAAAACTTTAAATTGACGAAATGTTACTATTCGAAAGACTTATTCAGCTGTATCGGTTAAACCAGGGCCAGGGTCATAAAAGGGGCTGGAGGGGTGAAAATGTGGTTAAATTTTCTTGTAGAGGCTGAATGGTTCAATGTATCAAGTTTTTGCCATCATAACTAGAAAAAGCACCAAAAATTAGGGGATACGTGTTTTTGCGTTTTTTCGAAATATGTGTGGTATCCAAGCCATATAAGGAAGAAAAAAATATGGTAAATTACATTGCATTATTATTGATTGCAAATAAGTTCTATACTTTTTTATTTTTATGTTTATTTTCATCATAAAAATGTAAAATTTTTATTTCCGATAATTGATTCATATATTCTTCAGTACTTAATTGATAATTTAGTCATGTGTACATTTGGTTATTCATCTTCGATATTTTTTATACTTATTTCTGCAAAAGTTAAAGTTTTGTGGTGTGCTTGTTTTAATGAAAGCTTGACAAGAAGCAATAATCTCTTTCGCTCACTGTTCAGGTGTTTTGTAATAAATTTTTCGATTTTGGAAATGGGATTGACACTTATAAAACATACAAAAATAGCTTGAATTTTGAAAAAGAAATAAACTGCGTTTATTTAATTAAAATTGACATAGTGTTTGAAAAATTACCAAACTGGATCGGCTGGGACTCGAACCCGGATCTCTTGGTTACCTGCCAAGCGCCTTACCAACTAGGCCACCGATCACTTGTTCGAGTGCCACTCCAATTCAGTAATCAATCAAACACAACCTCTCTCTAATGCGAGACGCAGTTTTTTATACTTTTAATTTTAAATGTTATTGAGTGCCGTTGAAACATTATTAGTGTATGGCGGATTTTTATCCGTATTTAAACATACACCAATATTCATATGTTCACTCAATGTCCAGCTTTGGCTGATACTTGAACACTCGATGTACTTTGGCAAATGGCCAATTCATTATGTTAATTAAAATTGACATAGTGTTTGAAAAATTACCAGACTGGATCGGCTGGAACTCGAACCCGGATCTCTTGGTTAAAAACGAATTTGTAAGAAGATAAAGCAGTTGTTGCACGGAAGATTATTGCTTCTTATCGAGCATTCATTAATACTTGCAGACCAGGGAACTTTGGTAGAAATAGGTATAAAAAAAATTGAATATGAATAACTAAATGTACACATGGCTAAATTACCAATTAAATAAGTACTGAAAAATATATGAATCATTATCGGAAATGAAAAATTTACATTTTCATGATGAAAATAAACATAAAGATAAAAAATATAGTATAATAATCAATAATACTAATGCAATATTTATAATACCGATCAATAATAATGCAATATAATCGACCATATTTTTTTCTTCCTTACATGGCTTGGATATCACACATATTTCGAAAAAACGCAAAAAGAAGTATCCCCTAATTTTTGGTGCTCTTTCTATTTATGATGGCAAAAATTTGATACATTGAACTATTTAGGCTATACAAGAAAATTTACCCTCATTTTCACCCCTCCAGCCCCTCTTATGAACCCGGCCCTGGTTTAACCTATATAGCTGAATAGGTCCTTCAAAGAGTAACATTCCGTCAATTTAAAGTTTTCCTCTATCTCTTACAGTTTTCGTGATATTCTAAGAAATACAATTGAACTCCTAACTTTAGGGGCTAGTTTCACCCCGTAGACGTGGACGATGGCCGATAAAAAAAAATACGGGTCCCTTATTTTTGCCCATTCTACACACCAGCGAAATTTCATCAAAATCCCGAATTTCACTCTGGGTGCATCTCCTTGTAAGTAAATTCTATAATAACCATTGTGTTTAGATTAATTGTATTTATTAGTAGATTATCAAACCGCTTAATATAGAGTATAAGTATTGTTTGCATATTGAGGTTATGTACTTTTTATTTCTTGCCTTTATCTTACCAGTTGACAAGGGATATTGAATGGGAAATTACGAATATGACATTGAATTTTGATCTTGATCTTAAAGTCAAGGTCATAATCGGATGTGCGATGAAAAATGCTAAGAATTTTTTCCTCATAATTTATCCCAAAATTGCTTTTCCGCTGAGATTTTCGACCATTTTCATATTTTTACTAGCCTGTATAAACCGCATGAATTTTATATTGCATTACATAATTATGTCCCATTCAATATTCTTCTTGCCCCATTCAATGAGAATGGAATTACTGAATGGGACAAAAACCTAATTTTTTCAAACAAAAAAATTTACTGTTATCTAAAAAGAATAAAATTTTTTTTAGTTTAAAACATAAAGCAATATTTGATGTATCTTATGCCGCAAAAATTGAAATATTTGATTACTTGGTTTTGAAGTAAAAACGATTTTTTAAAAAAATGTCCCATTCATTAAGTCTCGCCCCTACATGTTACAGAGCTAAACTATTTTAGATAAATATAGATTACGTTATGTAAGGTCTGCCAGGGTCGATAGGATCCAAAAGTGTCAAAAATAAACTAACCGATCGATTTTGAAAATTTTTTCACTGTTAGGAAGCTAAGCTATTTTAGATAGATATAAATTACGTTATGTAAGGTCCGCCAGGGTCCATGGGACCCAAAAGTGGTAAAAATAAACTAACCGACCGATTTTGAAAATTTTTTTTCACTGTTAGAGAACTAAACTGTTTTAAATAGATATACATTACGTTATGTAAGGGCCGACAGCGTCAGTGGGACATAAAAGTCTCAAAAATAAAATAACTGACCGATTTTGAAAATTTTTTCAAAATTTCCGAAATAAACTATAGGTATTAGATAGGTACAGGTTGTGTTATCTGTGATCTGTGATTACTTTATGTAAGGTCCTTGGTGGACCTTACATAAAGTAATTTATATTTATCTAAAATAGTTTAGCTCTGTAACAGTGAAAAAATTTTCAAAATCGGTCAGTTAGTTTATTTTTGACACTTCTGGATCCTATGGACCCTGGCAGACCTTACATAACGGAATCTATATTTATCTAAAACAGTTTAGCAGTTTAACAGTTTAACAGTGAAAAAATTTTCAAAATCGATCAGGCAGTTTATTTTTGACACTTTTGGGTCCTATGGACCCAGGCGGACCTTACATAACGTAATCGATATTTCTCTAAAATAGTTTAGCTCTGTAACAGTGAAAAAATTTTCAAAATCGGTCAGTTAGTTTATTTTTGACACTTTTGGGTCCTGTGGACCCTGGCGGACCTTACATAATGTATTCTAAATCTATCTAAAATAGTTTAGCTCTGTAACAGTGAAGAAATTTTTAAAATTGGTCGTTTAGTTTATTTTTTACAATTATGGGATCAGTAAATCCTGGCGAAACTCATACAAGTCTAGTACTCTAACAGTAAGAAAAGGGTTCTAAGGATCTCATATAACTTATGGCAGTCCGTAAGCTTCTTGCGGACATCATTTAATTAATTAATTCAAATACTTTAACTTACTAACTGTGAAAAAATTTTTAAAATCGATTGGTTAATTAATTTCTGGCCTTTTTAGGTCCCGAAAACCTTGACCTCACATAAAATACCTTAAATCCATTTGAAATGGTTTAATTTTTTAACATTATTAACTATTATTAGTGAAAAAATTTTCAAAATCGATTCAAAATATTTTTCCGTGCATACATATGTACATTGTACATATTTTGTTTTGTTTCATATTTAATATTATATCATAACATAATCTTCAATTTCTTGTTTACTTAAAAATTCAATAAAAAAAAAAAAAAATTCTTCATTACATTAGCTTAGAAAATCTGTTTAATTTACATTTTTAACATGAGATAGAACCATGCTAATTATAATGCAATAAATGAGAAACAAAACTCTATACATGTATGTGTGTTATAACACATGTATGTGAATAGACTTCACTTGTTCTCACAAAATTCTTTAATAAAAAAGCGAAATATTTTTATACTTCATGAAGAACTGAGATATAAATATAAATTACTTATTAGACTAACAAAGAAAGAAAACTAATAATATAATGGTGAAAATTTACATTTTCTCGAAAAATACTTAAAATAGAAAGAAAATTATAAGAATATTTTCTTCATAATTTTTTTTTTCCTTTTCAACGATGTAAAAATCGAACTGTCTTATGATAGGATCGAATGATAAAAAATGGCCAGAAAACCTACTTCTGGGCATCCGACGTGTCTGGCTAACGAACTTAGCCGAGCGAATTCAGAATCCAGTCCGCACACAAAATTTCATAAGCATTAGACGTTTCGTTCGAGAGTTATCGTGGCGACATATATATATATATATATACATACATATATATATATATATATATATATATATATATATATATATATATATATATATATATATATATATATAAATTTTAGTGAATATCATTTTCGTATTCTAGGGACCTCAAAACACATTTCTGTTATGATCCCGGGCTTAGGTCCCGTCATGACACCTACTGTAATAGCGTATTTCCAGTTTCACTTTTGGAAATTCGCTAAAAACGAAATATATACAAAATAAAAATATCAAATGAAAATATAACAAAAAACTTAAATAAGTAAAAAATGTCTGGTTATTTTATACTATTTCCGATAAGTTCCACTGATTTATTACAATGAATTCAACGAACGTGTGTAAATGTACCGATAATATATGAGTGTCATTTACCTATTATTGTTAATATAGAAATCCATAAGTAACTATAGGTATACATGTATAACTAGTTGCAGAGTTTTTGAGGTATCAAAGTCCAACAAAAAGGAAAGATGCATTTTTAGTAAGAGATATACATATTTTATTATATTAAGAAGATAAAATACTTTTGCAATAAAGATGGATATAGAGTAATTATGTCTAATCTCCCCCTATTAGTTGTTACATCTCTCACTCAGGTAATATTGAACGATAATACAATGTATAAAAATACACTACGTTGTAAAAAAAAGTAATCGATTTTGAAATAGTTTGCTTATTTATATAGTAATGCAATGATGTACCTACTTAAATCAGTAATTTTAAATTAAATAAATAATATTAAGAAATTACCTTTACTAACTCTGAATACTTCGAAGTAATAGTATATTGTGCAATAAGTGCGGGAGATTGTCGATTGCCCACGAAAGCGAAGTTGAGCGCACGAACGTAGTGAGTGCGCTCATTCGCTTGAGTGGGGCAATCGACAATCCCGCACGAGTTGCACATACTATTTTTTATTACGAATTTCACATACTTTTTTCATACTTATTAAAAATTAAACGTTTCTAAACTACAAGAAATATGTAATATAATTAAAACTAGAAATACCTATGATAAGAAATTTAATGTTTCAAAACGACTTAACGCTACCAATTTTAAAATATTAAATACTAACAGGAAAATTTTTTATGAAAAATACCCTTAAATAGTAATAATAACATATTTTGGTATTTATAAATACGATTTTTTTAATGGTGTAGACCCTTACTTTCATTTATTTAACGGAGTACTGTAGTAAAATTGGAAGTGGACTTTAGTCGCTCAGAAACTTTGCAACTACCTATATGTCTGCGTCGTTTGTGAAATATTAAAGTAGTGTAGAATGTGTTCTTGCCACTTGTTCTATCTTTTTAACTGTGGACACAAAGAATGAAAAAATTACAATTCGTAACATCTGATAAGAACCTTTAAGGAAAACTATTTCAGTCAATTTGGATCGATAACGTTAAGAAATATAGGCAACCGAATTATCATGTTACCGAATCCGATTGTAGGCGTGTTCGATACGCCCTTGGCCATTTTATATGTTTACTTTATTCTGGCTTATATTTACTTATATATTATTATATGTAGTTTGAAACACATGTGCTTCTCTAATAATTATTTTTTTCTGTATCTACTATAAAACGATGCGACTCCAAAGAATAAAAACTTGGTAATGTGTCTTTTTACAAAAGTTGCATAACTATCGTAAAAATTTTGACCATCCTAGAAAAACAAAGGTAGTTAAGAAACTATTAGCGTCTTTTTTATATGTCTGGTATTAAAAAAAACGCCGTGAGCAGCGAGGCCCCATCACGCAAGTCGAAATTTTCCCTTCATCTTCGGTATTGAATGTCTACAAGCGAAATATAATTGAAAGTCTACAAACGATTTGTCATTTTGGTGCTTTCAAAACTGATGATGAGTGTCCGGTTGTTCGGGGCTTTAAAAAAAAGTTTTAAGTTTTAAGGGCTGAATCCCAGTAAATTTAAATTTTGTGCCGATAGCAGTTAGCAGGAAAAAAGCCAACACAATTCGTACGAGGGCATTCCTACCCATGCTCTTCCACCAATTGCCTTTGTGTTTTATTTTTAAATATTAAAAAAGGAGCTTAAATAGTAAACTGGAAGGCCTTTATGAAGATATTTTTTTTCAAAAAAAATCAAAAATTTCTTTTCTATAAATAATAGAAATCCAAAATTCCTACTTTATAAATAAACAGTGACTATAATAACATTTTTAAATTACTTAATATTTGTGTATTGCATTTGTTATAAAAGAGAGTTCATTTTTTTTTTAAAATTTTTTAACATTACTATTCGCCTGCTTGTATTAGAATAGAATTAATGAATTTAAAGCACATTTAACAATACCATTGAATTCCGATGTCAAAATGGGAGAAGTGGGGGGAAAAGTAATGTGGAATTCCTAAAAGGCACTAGCTGGATACTAACTCAATACACGTACAATATTTCAGCCCTCTAGGTTTCCTTAGAGAGTCTCTAGATGTGTAAGAAAAAAAGCAAAAAAATCAAAGAAATATTGGCGTAAAAATCGTGGGGATAAGGGTTAAAAGTTGAAACCTCCAAAAAGCAGTGGCTGGCTATTAACTTAACCTGTACACAAAATTTCAGCCCTCTAGGTTTATTTGGGGAGATTTTGACCCGAACGAAACTGTTAAAAAACAAGAAAAATCAGGTCCTTTTTGTATAAAAATGGTGGGGGTAAGGGCTAAAAGTTGAGACCCCCAAAAGGCACCCCCTTGATACTAACTCAATCCGAATACAAAATTTCAACCCTCTTGGTTTATTTGGGTGACCTGTGCGAGTGGTACAAACTTCGAAAACGTCAAAAAAGCGTGAAATTGTAGCTTAAAAATGGCGGGAGCGGGGGTAAAATATTAAAGCCTCCAAAAAGCAGACCCTAGGTACGAACTCTATCAACATACCAAATTTCAACCCTCTAAGTTAATTCTGGGGGACTATGGGCGCGTTAGAACCAAACAAAATTCTTTTTTCCCCCTCTACTCCCTCCAAATCATCATAGGAAGCTGAATTTTGGATTTGTTGTAGGTAATTAACCGAAACATTATTTCCAACCAGTTTGGAAAAGTTTTATTGTTTTGTTGCCCCCCACACCCCCTTAAAGGTTGGGTAGGATTCAAAATTTGCCCAAAATTTGACCCCAGTTTGATAGTATGAGGTGCATCGGAAATGAGCCTCACTTACCAAATTTCAGCTCTTAACTTCCATAGAGGGGCCCTACAAATATTAAAAGGTGGCGGGAATATATAAATAAATAAATAAATAAATATATATATATATATATATATATATATATATATATATATATATATATATATATATATATATATAGAATACGATCAGACATTTTTTTCTACAGAATCGTGTTCTACGGGTCCGAAAACGGATAACGCCCCTACTCTCGCCTCTCGCCGTTCTTATCGTATAGGCTATATAAGTCTAATTTTTTCAATGAAAAATTCGACTAAAAATGGATTTAAACGATTTCAATTTTTCACGATTTGGATTTGTTTCGGTTTTAGGTAACTTTTTTGTCCCTCGAGTAAAACAAATATTTTTTGTAATGAAAAATGAATTGTGTACATTTATAAAATTATCTCACGGAAAAGGCGCTGTATCAAAAATTGACACTTTCAGCATTTTCAATTGGATTCTAAAAAAATTTTCAATATCCCATTTGAAAAGTGTTACGATTAAACATAAAACTAAAGTGACTCTGATACTGTGAGATACAGCCAGAAGGTAGTAAGGACAAAGGCGCAAAATGATTCAAATCCCTTTGCTTGTTTCATCAGATATCTCCATGAAATATAGTATTGTTAAAATATCCAAAGCTTTTAAGATGGCGTCTTTTGAAAAAATATTTTTAATTTTTAAACTTCGCATCTTAACGAAAATAATTACTGTGTTATATTATTTATATGCATGGCCCGCTCCGGAGGAGGGGGGGAGGTAGACAACCCAGACATTTGTCCGAGGAGGAAAATTTTAAGGGCTGCAGTTCTATAAAAAGAGGGCGGGATTTTACAACTGACGAGCAAAAATAACAAAAAAAAAGGTCGCCGGTTTTAGCGGAGCGGGGCGGAATTTTTCCCTTTTGCCCGGGGCGACGTGCCAGTATCCTTATTTTTTCAAAATTGTTAAAAAAATGAATTAAAAATTATGTTGAATGTATAGTAAGGGGTAGAGCAGGTAGCGCAATTGCCTGGGACTTGGGTCTAAAAGTGGGGCCTAGCGAAAATGAAAGGAGATTTTCTCGCCCCCAAAAGTGGGAAAGGTCGACGATAAAATGAATATAATGGTCGAAAGGATAAAACGGATTTATAATTTAGAATTAAATAAAAAAACGCCGTGAGCAGCGGAGCCCCATCACGGAAGTCGAATTTTTCCTTTCATCTTCGGTATTGAGTGTCTACAAGCGAAATGTAATTGAAAGTCCACAAGCGATTTGTCATTTTGGTGGTTTCAAAACTGATGATGAGTGTCCGGTTGATCGGGACTTTAAAAAAAGGTTTTAAGTTTTTAAGGGCTGAATCTCAGTAAATTTCAATTTTGTGCCCGTAACAGTTAACAGGGAAAAAGCCAACACAATTCGTACGAGGGAATTTCTACCCATGCTTATCCGCCAATTGCCTTTGTGTTTTATTTTTAAATATTAAAAAGGAACTTAAATAGTAAACTGGAAGGCTTTTATGAAGATATTTTTTCTTTCCAAAAAAATCCAAAATTTCTATTTTATAAATAATTAAAATCCCAAATTCTTAATTTATAAATAAACAGTGACTTTAATAACATTTTTAAATTACTTAATATGTATGTATTTCATTTGTTAAAAAATTATATTCACTTTTTTTTAAATTTTTTATAATTACTATTCGCCTACTTGTATTTAGAATAAAAATAATGCATTTATATACATTTAACAATAGCATTCAATTCCGATGTAAAAATGGGAGAAGTGGGGGGAAAAGTAATGTGGATTCCCTAAAAGGTACTAGCTGGATACTAACTGAATACACGTACAAAATTTCAGCCCTCTAGATTTCCTTAGAGAGTCTCTAGACGTGTTCGAAAACAAGCAAAAAAATTAAGGAAATATTGGCGTAAAAATCGTGCGGGTAAGGGTTAAAAGTTGAAACCTCCAAACAACAGTGTCTGGCTATTAGCTTAACCTGTACACAAAAAATTTCAGCCCTCTAAGTTTATTTGGGGAGATTTTGACCCGAACGAAACTGTTAAAAAACAAGAAAAATCATGTTCTTTCGGGTATAAAAATGGTGGGGGTAGGGGTTAAAAGTCGAGACCCCCAAAAGGCACCCCTTTGATACTAGCTCAATTCGAATACAAAATTTCAGCCCTCTAGGTTTATTTGGGTGACCTGTGCGAGTGGTACAAACTTCGAAAACGTCGAAAATGCATGAAATTGTAGCTTAAAAATAAAAATGAGGGGGGTGGGGGTAAAATATTAAAACGTCCAAAAAGCACAACCTAGGTACGAACTTTATCAACACACCGAATTTCAACCCTCTACGTTAATTCTGGGGGGGTTGGGGGCGTGTTAGATCCAGCGAAAATCGTTTTTTCCCCCTCTACTCCCACCAAATCATCCTAGGAAGCTGAATTTTGGATATGTTGTAGATAATTGACCGAAACATTATTTCCAACCGGTTTGGAAAAGTTTTATTGCTTTTCCGCCCCCCAACACCCCCTTAAATGTTGGGTCGGATCCAAAATTTTCCCAAAATTTGACCCCACTTTGATAGTATTGTTGTGCATCGGAATGAGCCCCATTTACCAAATTTGAGCTCTTAACTTCCATAGGGGGGCACTACACATATTAAAAGGTAGCGGGAATATATATATATATATATATATATATATATATATATATATATATATATATATATATATATATATATATATACCAGACATTTTTTTCTACCTATTCGTGTTCTACGGGTCCGAAAACGGATAGCGCCCCTACTCTCGCCTCTCGCCGTTCTTGTCGTATAGTCTGTATTAGTCTAATTTTTCAAGGAAAAATTCGACTAAAAATAAATAATGACATACACGTACATAACAAAACTCTTCAAAACAAATATTGTATTTTTAATTAAAAAAAGGAAAAAAACAAGAGCATCGTTTCCAAGTAAAATTCAATTCAACTTTTCTAAATTACTGATTAACAATTTAATATTAAAAATAAAATTGCAAGAAACCGCAGGAGAAACTAAGAAGAAGAGAAAACATTTTGTTTATCATTTTATTTTGTTCACTTACTCTCTGTTACTACGGTGAAGGTTTCCAGTTATACTGTTTCAACAAAGTAAATTAGATTATTATTACATAGATTATTTAGTCAAAAATAACTTTTGTAATTTTTATCTTAATTATCACATTATTAAGACTTTTCTAAAACTGACATCTCTTAAGTTTAACTATTATAGATCATAAAAATTACGGAAGGTATATAGGCAAAAATATAGGCCTCTAAAAGTTGAGAAACTGCCTTCTGTAGCCCCCTGTTACAACATAAACCTAAACCGTTTTTAGTTAGGGCTGATATAAATGAACAATACTTTATAGGGAGCAGTTACATGAACTCAAAAGAAAGTCACAGAAAAATCTTTACAGAATAATGACAAAATAATAATCGGAAACCCTAACCCACGCATTTAAATATCGCAAAAGGAAATACGTAAATAATACATTTCATATTCTGTAACCCATTTTACAAAACTCTCCTGGGAAACATCTTGATTTAAGTTTCAGTGACCATGTTCTCCTAAAAATCATATTAAAAATAGCAAGGAGAGGTGCAAAATTTTGAAAATTAAGGAAGGTAATTGGTAGGTACATCTCTGGGGAATTAACTTAGAAAAAAATTATCTTTCGCTTTTATTCGTTTGAATTAGTTTTTTAGTTTTGCTACAGAACTATTCATAAGAAATATAGAAATATAACTCCACATTCTATTTATACCATTTAGCATTTTTTTCCTACAATTAGACACCACAGTCGAAAAAATACTTTAAAGGGTTAACGTTAATTTTTCCTCATACCCTACCAGTCACACCCAAGTTGTCCTAGCACACTCGATCACGTACTATTGAGTATTATTTAACGAAATCATGTCAATATAAATAATAGTAAATATATGAAATATAATTTTAAAACAAATTTTTGAATAAACTCGTTTATAATAAGCGTAACTATCTAATTTGCCAGCTTCCATCTTCCGAAATTTTTGAATTATCCTGCTTTTATATAACATTAGATTTTAAATGGAAAGTATTAATTACTTAGGTAGAAAATTTAAATCTATAGGAAAACTATATTTAAAACATAATAAATTCTTAAACAACAAATAAATAAATACGTATCTGCACAAAATTTATCTATGTCAATAATTTATTTACACAACTTTTGCTATACCTATATCTAAGTATTAGCTTTCAAACAGCTTTTAAGCCAGCTAGACTATACTTACTGAATTTGTATGTTCGTTCTGATTCGTGTTTTATGGAGTTAATTGCAGGCTTTTTATTTTAAAATAACCTGGATGAATGTAATTACATTTTTAGTATGTTTTCTAATTTAAAATTGCACATAAAAATATATTTACACATTTTGAAATGTTTAATTTTATTATCATATTCTACCTGTTTATTTTTATTCTATTTTTAATAACATCTTTTTAAGAACACATTCAAAACTTAATTATGGATATTACTTTTGTTATTGTATATAAAGGTACACATACCTATACATTTAATGCATTGTTCATTACATATTAAGCTCCATTCATATCTACAGACACTGAACGTCACAGACACGTATCGTGGCAGACACGACAAATATTGTTTAATGCTTTTCTTATGGGTGTATTCATAAGAAAAATGTATGTATGTATGAATGTTTTCATAAGAAAAATATTAAAGAATATTTTTCGTGTCTGCCACGATACTTGTCTGTGACGTTTAGTGTCTGTAGATATGAATGGACATTTAGGCATAAGTTTGTAATTGTATAAGTTACTAAAGACAAGTGTCTTAAATGTAAATTTATTAATAATTTTTACCTAAAATGAATTTAATGAAAGATTATTAATTTTTATAGAATTTTGTTTTATTTAAACTAGGTAACAAATTAATAAATTGTCTAAAAATAAGAATTCTATGAATTACAAAGTTGCAGTTTTACTAATTCAGCTATTACGGCGATTCTCATGGTAAGACTTGCACCTGGGACTATAACAAAAATTTGTTTTGAGGTCTCTGGAAGCCGAAAATGACTCACTAAAATTTATATATATAGTACATATTCTGAATATTACCGCTCTCAATAGTTCCACTTCTCTAATTTGAAACTCAAGTCATACTCCCCACTCTACCACGTAATATAATATTTATTTCCCAAGAGCTGAGAGTCAAAAAGTTTGTTTTGTTTATATTTACCCAGTGAACATAGAATGTAAATGTGATGTAACAAGGAAATAACAAGTTACGCAACTTTTTTGACTTATGGGTGACATAACAATTATATAAAATTAGAGTTTTACGTTATATCCCTAATTGGTACCTGTACGTTACGTAACAGTTACGTGCAATTGTGACTGTAATAAAATGTCACATTTGTGACTGCTATGTTACGTTTAGATGATGTATCAAGGTTGCTTCGATAAAACGTCACAGCGTGACTTTTATGTTATGTCTTCGCAACCTAACAATGTTACTTTAATAAAACCTCACAGAACTGACTCTTATGTTATGTTTTTGTGACGTATCAACGTTACTTTATTGAAATGTCACAATCATAACTCTTTTGTTATGTCCCGATGACCTAACAATGTTACTTTGAACAAAACGTCACAACTGGGGGCCAAGTCTTGAATTTAGATATCACATAACACATGTGGAAAAATGACGTCATGTGAGAAATTAACACATTTTTTTCCAGTTGCAAGTCTTGAATATTTTATCACAAAATTTAGTGGTTATTAATTTCACAGTGATATAATTATCAACAGAAATATAACCACATCTATATAGGTTGTGCTATTTTGTTTTCACATGGGATACTAATTAATTTTTTAAGTAAAATGCAAATGTTATCAGCAGATTTTTGGAAAACTCACGTCTTTTCGTAAATTTTAAGTTATTACAACTCAAATCTGTTAAATTTATTAAAATTTTACTGAATTTTAACCAAATACTTTTTTAAAATTTGAATATTTTGAACATTTATTTAACACTTATCGTTAGTCTATTGGTGGTGAATGTAGGTCTAGATTTTTAACCCTCCTATTTTATCAATTCTTTAAAATTTAGGTATTTGACCATATTTTACTTTTGAACTGACTTCAGTTTTTCTAAAACAACCAGTAAATCTAGATAAATTCCAAGAAAATATTTTTTATATACACATAAATAAAACAAAAAAATAAGAAACAAAAAAGGCTGTATTTACATGGAAATTTTCTCTAGGCGTTCCTTCCGATTTGCGCTTTGAATACGAACTTTATATGTTTCTCCATAAAAATCTAGAAATATATAAGAGCGTTTTCATTTACCTGTGGAAAATGCCTTTAAGAGGTAATATTAACCCCTAAAATTGGGACTTCAAGAGAATAGTTGCGAAATTTCGTATACATAATTAAAATGATTGAATGAGAATAATTTTAGAAAAATCGTTATAATAAATAACGAAATTTACCTTTACTAGAATGTTTAACGAATGAGCAGAAGTTTTGCAAGTTTAAATTAATAATATTATGCATCTTAAATGAGCTGTTTTGTAACTAAGAATAAGAAAAAAAATATTCATTTTTTTATAGGTAACTAAGAAAAGAAATTGTTAATTAATAAAATTGTGCATTTTGTGACAGTTTGAAATGTCAAATATTGTTTTTCTGATTTGACATTGCAAAAAATTTTATAAAATTTGTAATTTCCATAGTTATATGTAGTTATATTTAACACATGTGCTACGTGATTTGTACGCGTTAAGTATATTTTCACAGTATCACGCAAGAATTTCGAGACTTGCTTTTTGTTGATATCACATGTGGTATGTGAAATTTCAAATGTGATAAAAATAACAACAGTGAAATTGTGATATATTTATCACATTTTCAAGACTTGGCCCCCAGTACTCTTATGTTATGTTTTTGTGACGTATTAACTACAGGTATCTTTAAATTGATAACTCCTCGCGAACTGATACATTTAAAATTAATATGGTAACAAAACATTTCACAAAAGTGACAAGTGAAATGTTTTATTAATATTGACATGTCACAAAAACATAACAAAAGAGTCATGATTGTGACATTTCATTAAAAAAACGTTAATACGTCGTTAAAACAGTTAATTTTGTTATTAATTTAAAAATTAAACTCTTATGAAAATTCTTGTAAGGCTTTATTTACTATTTTGTGATATATATTAATATATAACGATGAGAATAAATAAGTCAGTTTGGTCTAGTGGTTAAGACTGTCGATAATTTAAATGATGCTTCAGCTTGGATAACGGTTCGAATCCTGTAACAGTCAACAAAAAAAAAGAAAAAAAAACAGTAATAATTTAGGTGTATGTATTTGAACAAAGTTGGTAATATGTGATGTAATGTTAATAAGAAACAAAAAAGGGGAATTTTGAATTTGCTTATTGCAAAAGAAGGCGTAAGGCGTATTTTTATCTATAAGGTAACATCAAAGTTATATTTTCCTGAAACGTAACAAGAACATAACAATGTTACGTCACATTGTTACGTTTATAAGTGGGAAATTGTAAGTTACATGTGAGTCATATGTGACTCATATTTTATGTAACAGGTGACTTTCAGTTCTGTCACTTTGACATAAAATTTACAGAAAAATGTTCACTGGGTAAGTAAAAGAAAAATTATCTAAATTAAGTAAACATAGTGAGACAAGTTTGTAGGTAATATCATTATTCAGCTAACTAATCAGCCATGTTGTTAAAAAAGTACTGAGCAAAGAGTTGTTAAAAAAGTCTTGTAAAAAATAAACACGAGGTTAAAACTGTTCTCTAGGATCCTGAGAACCCAAAAAATGCTAAAAATAAACGGCTGGATGAAACTTGACCAAATTTTTTTCCAAAGTTATTGAGACTTCAAAACAAATTAACACAAGTTTAGAAAATTTCTGCAGAGCTCTGAGATTTCAGAAAAGTCGGAAATTAAAGTGCTCTGAAAATTATCAATATTCCTATCTATGAAAAGATCTCAAGGTATGAAAATTAGACACGCTATCAAAATATGAGTATAGCTACTTTGGAATTGTTGGGCGAGCGGGGCAAAGCACTGTGAGAAACTGATTTTGCAAAAAATTTCTGAATATCTGATTTAAAAGTAAGGAGATTGAAGTTGAAATTGACTGCCTCAGCTCAATAGCACGCAAATGATTGGATTGATTTTGACAAAATTTTAGGAAGATTAGGTACGCTATTGAAATATAAATATGAATGCTTCAGAATCATTGGGCGAGAGCAGCGAAGCACTATATGTAATTGATTTTGTACAAAATTTCAGATTATTGAATTGAAATGAATGTGTGATCAAAATTGTCTGTCGGTGCCATAAAACAGAGCCTAAATTAAACAGTTGAAAAAACCCTGACAAAATTTCGCTCAAGTACCTACTATTCGGGGCTCCGAAAGAGATGAAAATGAGGTTACAATTCCAGAGCCTTGGTGCTTCAAAGAAGGGCCTAAAATAGAAATACTTCTAAAACTATTATTACGAGTAATTACATAGGGGTCTTACGTAGAGTTGCGGAAATTAGCCGTGCTATTGAAATATGAAGAATTTTTGCGTGATGCATGTGCATGGTAAAAATAGTTTTTTTTTTTTCTGTAGAAATAAGACATTTTCCCAGAATAAAAGGTATTCTAGAGATTGAGTCAGGTAATAAATTATCACTACACCCAAATTTTATCAAACTACGTCCAGTAGTTTTTGCGTGATGCGTAAACAGACAGACAAAAGATTTATAAATCGCTGCTTTGATATCCAAATCGATAACTATTTACAATACCAGTACAATTTTTAAAAAATATTCCATGTACAGGCACGGTCCCGTTACAGTTTTATTATAGGAATATTGTATATATAATTATATAAATTTATTGAAGGTCATTTTCGGGTTCTGGTCACCTCAGAACACATTTGTCATTGTTTCGGATCTAAATCTTACCATGCGAATCGCCGTAATAGCTGAATTTTTAGAATAAAAATTCACTAAAAAACAATTTTTTTATTCGTTAAAATACATAGGTTTCCCTTACACGTTCATTACTTCAAATATATAATTACAAGAAAAAAGAATGACATGTTCCAGTTAATGAAATTTTAATTTCAAAAGAGGGTCTATACTTTTTTTGATTACAAACAAACTCTATTTATTTTACAGTAATAAAATATTTAGCAAGTAAAGTACAAAACGTACAATGGAATGTTACAAGTATTTTTTAAAATATTTGATAATATCTCACAAAAAAAGATTTAACACATAACTGTTTTTAAAATTAAAACGCATAAGGTAAGTAAAGATGGTACATTATTTAAAACGTATACTATGTTTCAGAAAAAATTAAACAGCTTGAATTAAAATTGTTAATTAAAAGGATTAAATGTTAGTACCTTCGATGATTTTAAAGACCTAGCAATATAAATGAATGGTAAAGAAATGTCTAGCCAAACAAAATTATACTCTACTAATCAAATGACCTACAAAAGGTGATCTTTAACGGTGACGGAGCAGTCGGAAAAGAAAAATTCATCTAGAAGATACATTCTCGCAGGAAAAGTTACCTTGATATCATTGTATCAAAGTAACTTTTAATTATCGGTTTTAATTAAGGTAACTTATCGATGGATATTTAAAGCTGTTGTTCAAGATGATTTTTGTAAGAATTTCAAATTTTGGAAACAAAGAATTAATTATCGCAACTTTCATCCTCTATAGCAGCATGTATACATTCAATACTCAAGTAACTACGTGTAGAATTAAATTCTAGACGATAAAATATAAATTTTATATTATAAAAATTATGGTTCATTATTTTTGTCAGTAAATACTAATATTATTTACTGACTGAAAGTCACTGGGTTCTAGGGGCTCCCAAAACAAATTTCGATCACAATCCTGCGCTTAATATGCCTGCTAAATTAACAATACAGCAATTCCTTAAAAAACTTTTCTTGATGAAAAGGAATGTACTTCAATGTTTATATGTATACGTTATATGTTTTAAACGTATAGCTATATTTACTTGGACATTCAAAGGTGAAATATCTTTTTTTCCTAAAGAATGAAGTATTATTAATTATTCTGGTACTGACATTTTGTAACCTTTGTACAAAACATATAGCCAGCCGTACGTGTACTGCTTGTTTAAAATGAAAAAAGATTCATTAACACATTGCATATACAGTGTGTTTCAGGGTAGTGAGAACATATAAATCTTAACATGAGAAAAAATTATGGGATTAGAATGCGCTAAAACAGAAGAATAATCTAAACAAAAGTATCCATTTTTGTATTAAATAGTATTATTGTTAATTAAGGGGATATTCGCTAAAAAAAAGAAATCTATTTTTTTTCTTTCTAAGTATGTTTCTTAAGGTGTTAAAAATATTCTCCTAAAATTTTATTTTAAAAAAATGAAAAATCAAAAAGTTATGGGCACTTTATAGCATGTACTTTACTATAATTCAATTTAAAAAAAAAAATTTAATGTTTTTTTCTCGGAAGTACATGTCTCGCCATGGTTCCTCCTATATCTCAAAAAGTATTTGAGATATCAACAAAAACAAAGTACATTTTATTCCTCGATACCGCCATTTTGGCAGGGACTACGACCTTTTGATTCCGTAATATATTTTCAAAATGGCGGCTGTTTATATTCGAGAAAAAGCGGTGATTTTTAAAAATTCATTTTCAAAATGAGATTTCTCACTGGTTTTTTTTCCTTAGATTCTAGTTAGTACTATAACTGTATATGTAAAATTCTAGATTTTTTGATTTTGGTTCACTGGAGATTTCAGAACGCGAAGAACCATCAAGATGGAAAAATCTCGCTGTATCGACTTCAAAGTCATTTATACTCAGCTCATTCTAGAATTTTTTTTTAATTTCTTTGTAATGTCTTGAGATTACAATGTTGTATATTTAGTTTTTTAATAAAATATTTATTTATAAAAAAAAATAATAATAAAGGTCGATTTTTGATGTTTTTTAGCGAATCTCCCTTTAATAGATATTTGAATGTCAGATAAATGGTTCGATTCGGTAACAGTACGTATTACCCCTCTATAAAATTTTTGTTAAATTGTTAAACGACAGGATATAAAAAAATGCTGTTCTGTAAGCAATTCTTTTCTGAAAACAACATCCAACAATATTTTTCTGCAAATAACATCCAAAAGTATCGTGATAAACAAAAGCTTTAAATACGCTAATTACTGTGGATATTAATAATATTCATCATTCCGATTTTTTATTTTTTATGAATTCAATATTTTGACGTCTTAATTTGTCAGTTTTTAAATAATTGAATACACTGTAATTGATAATAATGTTTTTTTTTTTTTTTTTATAAAAAACGTTGACAACATTTTTATTTTTTATTACTCATGCGGGAGAAGTACTAACTTGGCGCACACATTTCTGTACGCAAAAAAGCTGTTTGCCCACTGTATTCTTCCCGCATACTTTTTTGCGTGTGGAAAGTAACTTTCCACACGCAAATTGCAAAACACGCAAAGCCGCCTCTTAATTTTTCATTTAATAATTATTTCTATAGAAACCACCAACAAAGTAATTTAAAAGATAATTAATTCAGAAGAAAAAGACGAACACTTAAAAATATTATTTTCAGAAGTAATAAAAATGTCAAAAATTGTGATAATAATAGAAAAAAGTAGGTGAAATTCGTAATAAAAATAGTATGTGCAGCTCGTGCGGGATTGTCGATTGCCCCACTCAAGCGAATGAGCGCACTCGCTACGTTCGTGCGCTCAACTTCGCTTTCGTGGGCAATCGACAATTTCCCGCATTTATTGCACAATATACTATTGTGAGCCAATATCATTTTAATTTTTTCTAACAATAATAATATACTTAATAAATCTCTAACACTGACTGACTGACTGACTGACAGACAACGCACAGCTTAAACCGTTGGGTTTAGAAGCATAAAATTCTTATACAAGGAACTCATAGGAGTTCCTTATATAATGTAGGTGAGCATTAAGACAGGATTTTTGAAAATTCGTTGCCTGAGCGGGTTAAATAGGGGAAAATTTTTATGGAAATTCGTCATTTTTGAATGTAGAGCTATATAAAAATATGTTACTATGGCTATTAAAGTAAATGATATCTCTTTAATAAATCTTGAACACTGACTGACATCCTGAGATGTTGCGGATAGTAAATCCTATCGAGTGCGTATACGGTTAGTAATAAATATTAATTGAAAAGTTTGCGGGGCTTACAGTGTTGTCTATATTTTTTTAAGGTATTAGAAATTTTTTTTTTAGATAAAATATTTTGAGGCGATTTTATATATAAACAATAGGTAATTATGGATACCTATATACGGGTAATACCCTCTTACATCGGTATATTTTAGATATATACATTTGTAGCATGTATACATTTCTTGTCACAACTTGTTGGTACGATTTTAATTTTATGTATTGTGTAAGGTATTTTTTGATGCTATAAGTACTCGTAAATGATTAGGTGTATAAATTGTCTTTTTTCTTCCCCTAAAATGTGAGAGGCAACACATTGTGAAAGAGGCAAAAAATATGTTTTTAACGTAGTTGCTCTGAGATAGTCAGGTACAAAAGTATATCTCAGTAGCAGGGCTAAGAGGGTACGGTGACACAGTAGAACCCCAATTTTCCGGACTACTTTTTAACGGTGTTAAGAACCGTGTAGTTTGGGGTCCTACCGTACCTCGTGTATGGATTGACGTTTGACCCGGCATGTACCGAGTACATGTATTAAAATTTGTTGTTGACATTTGACCCCAACACGCGCTCATACTGTTGACCTTGAAATTCCTAAGACAAGTCATCATCACTTCGACAAAATAAATTCAAGTTAACCCATTATGCGTCATCACAATTTGGTAATAACGATTTGAATTTGTATTAACCCATTACCCGCCAACACTAACGTAGTTTTTGAATGCAAATCTAACGCATGCCCAAACTGAATTTTAGTACACGACGCATACGCACACTGAATTTTAGAACGCGACGTATGCGCAGACTGAATTTTAGGCCACAACTTGATAGATGGGGTACACTACCGCGTCAAAAATGTGGGGTTACCCTAAGTCGGGGGTGGCCCCAAACTTTTGACGCGGTATGTACTTAAATTTTTGGGACACTGGCGTGTCAAAACTGCGGACTCCCTGACTAAAGAGGTGTCCGATCACTTTTTGAAGCGTACTGTGCTTAATACGTGCAAATCTTCGCCTTTAACCTCGCTTAATTGCGTCATCTTAAACGAAAATCGGGAGGCCGCTAAATTTTGTGGGAGCACTGTACCAAGTGCTGGACGCTGGTTAAGATTTTAAAACTAACTTCAGACTCTGGGGTCCAGACTCCAGATTTCTGACCGCTACTGTACTTCTGAAAATTGGGTGTCAACTGTACCTCAGGGGAATTTTTTGAATATTTAACCGTGGAAAATCTTCTTAGGTCCAGGAATTTTTATCAGTTTTAAAATAAAGAAACAACCAATATCTAAATGTTTGTTTTAGCTGAATGTTTATTTTAATTGACCTTGAAAGCAGATTGTAAAACATCATTTAAGAATTTGAGTATAACACAAAACTATTTCCCACATAATTTATAAATCAAATGAAAATTATGTTAATACCTACACACCTATATTTTATGTACACATCCTGTAAATTAATAATATATTTTTAATGTAACATCATTCTAATTCTTATTAGAATATCATTTATGATTGAATATAAAATCTACTTATAAAATAATTTATCAGTATTGAAAAAAATTTGCTTAATCAGCAGAAATCATTATATATCATTTAAATACTGATTCAAATTTATATTAGAGTATAATATTATTGTATTTATTCATATTTTAAACAGAATAAAATTTAAATTTTTGGTTTTAAATTACTATAATTTAAACACGTCGCTTAATATAAAAATTATAACAGTATTGAGTTGCTAAATTTTTATAGATTAGTAGGTATATTAGAGAATTCACATTTAAAATCAAAATTTTTTATAAACTAGAAAATTTTGAATTTGCTACTTTATCACTGACACACATATACATACATATATAAATATAACGGGTGTATATTTACTATTTTTGATGAATATTTTAGTACACAGGATGTATCATATATGTAAAAATATATGTTTTATCAGTTCCTGAGTAATAAAATATTGTCCTGTACGTAAACATTCCATGGTCTGCTCATCCAAACCCGCGAATCGTTTTGGAAGGAACACTTGAGCATCTGCCAGTTCCGCCGCAGCCGCTGACCCATATCGAGTTTCCATGCGTCGTACGTCGAGAATTTTCCATGTTCCATACGGCTTGGGTGTAGATAGTGATTTGAATGGTTTACCAGCACCAAGTTTATTCAACTTCTTCAAAACCGGATCCATTGTTTCATCAGTGGCAGTAACATTGGTCCACAGATCACTTATACTTAACTCTACACCGTGTTGTTCAGACATTTTGCCAATACACTGCCAGTTTCAGTTTCAGCACATCGCTTAAATAATTTATGAGTTGCGACCACCACCACCACCACTACCACCACCACCACCACCACCGCCGCCACTAGCACCACCACCATCGCCGCCACCATCACCACCACCCCGCCATCACACAACCGCCCCACAAACACCACAACCACCACACAACCGCCACAACCGCAACACAACCACCACATTTGTGTGTTAGGTAACCACCGCGATATAATTTGCTGAGTTATACTCCAGCTCATACACCTTATCATGGTTAAAGGGTATAAAATAGTTGAACTTACATAAAATATTTTCTATTTACCGGTGGTTGTCAAAGAGTTAACATCTCTTTCACTGAAAATTATACTTTCGTGATAAAACAATTGCATTTCGAAACATGTTAATTTACAATTCAGAGCAGTCCACCGCTAGTCAACATAGCAAGGGACTTTCGAAATCTAAGATCATTAAACTATTTTGATGCGATTTTTGCATTAAACTATTTTGAGGCGTCTAGCCTTTCTACTTATCTCAGCAAAAAATCTTTTTTTATCAAAAATTAAATAATGTATTAATATTCTTCAGTTATTATATTTGTATACCACTTGTTTTTTGAATTTCCGCGCGCTTATGTTGTAGCAATTTAAAAAAATTGTTGAAAAAGCGTTGTACGAACGTTGTAGAATGATGTTTTTAAATTATATTTCAAAAACGGCGTGGTCAGTAACTTTTATTTCTTATTAAATATAGTTTGTAATTTTGAATTAAATAACATATTAAATTTTTATCAAATTCCTTTGACACATTTTTATTTTATTCAAAAAAATAGAGTTTTCCCATAAGAGCCCATGTTAAAATTAGAGAACTTTGAAAACGTTTTTCTCAAAATTGGGGTGGTCAATTTTTTTTCGGTAAGGGCTCGTATTATTGGTATTGGATTAAATAAATATCTTACAGTCAGTCAGTCAAATTTTCAATAATTTTAATTTAAAATAAGTTAAAATTTTTGTACTTTTTTAAAATAACGCTTTTTTGTAACTTAACACTAATTTGTATTAACAGCTGATGGTTAATAGAGAATGCACCGATACAATTTGTTTTTAAATCTTTTTACTTTGCTTTATTAACGTTTTAAGTTTTGAAAATATAAGTACGGTCCTGTCAGCACCGCAAGATTTCGAACATTAGTAATAAAATAAAGAGCTACTGACCATAACAAATTTTCCTACGTTAAAATTTATAAGTATGTTCTTAGTTGTTTAAAACATCTGTACTACTAAAACACATACTCACATACAGCCATAGAATAAGAAGACATGAACCCTACGAGTAATTAAGTTTTTAACCGTTTGTTCTATGTCAGTGAAAGGAAAAAATGTCAAGCTTTTTATTATTACAACTCAGTACATAACAAGCACATTAGTACCTATATATGTACCTATGTATAATATGTATATATCATAGTTTGTTTTTTATGTTTCGAATATGAACATCATTTTTCCTTCTCTGTTTTGCAAAATAGAAAAAAAATGTGTAAAACAGAGAAAGAAATATGGTGAGCATATTCCAAACAAAATAAACAAATTATATACATATATTTTTTAGTGCTTGGAACGAAAGTGTAATATGTATGTTATAGAAAAAAAATTTGCTATTTAATAATAAATAATTAACATAAATGCTTACAGAGACGTAAACCCAATAAATTTTAAAAACAATTTTTTATAAAAATAGGAATACATATTTCGCTAGTTTTCGTTCAGTTGGTGAAGTTGATAGCTTTGCGACATAAAAAGAATATGTTCAATTGATCTAATGCTAAAGAATTACATAAATATTGCTATTTATTGTTTATATAGTCACTCATAGTTTTTTTTTTCTTTATTTTTTTTATATAGGTATACCTATATAAAAATAATAATGATATTTAACTCATGTGTATAAAGTCCCATAAGAATATTGTAGTTTTTTCACTTTTACCATGGAAAAAGTTAGGACAAATTTTTACAGCGAATTTAGGACTTAGGAATTTTTACAGCGAATTGCCGGGTAAGCATATGTGATTTCGGCCCAGCGGCTTTTTCGGCTATTCTTTTTCGTGATTGTTGCTTATGGTGAGTAATGTTAAAATTTTTGTTCTTCAAAACTACTGAAGGTAATTAAATGAAATTAACAGAGAACGTTGACATAAAGCAGCTTTATATTATATAATTTTTTTACATTCGTATGACGTTATTTACTACATTAAAATAATAATTGAATTTTTGAGGGTGCGTGTTTTATACCAATCCCTTGAGTGACACCTACCAAAAAAATATATGTTATTTGGCTCTAACATAGTTATCGTGTGTAGAAATTTCAGCAAGGTCAGATTGGTGGAAGGTTTCTTAAAAAAATATAAATTCAGGTCTTTAATTCTCTCGAGAAACTTAATAGCATTTTCTATTTCACAATCGCATCATTTCGTCTTCGAGCATTTACCATGAATGTATAAATTATATTAATGAATGTAGGTATTATATAAATCATATGTATTTTAATTTTAATTACTTAAGTTCAACCATATTATGATGTAATGTAACAGATATATTGTTAATTTATTTTATGTAACTGTATATAATTGTATGTATCATCAAACCAAAGCTCCTTTGTAATGGACAAAATGTCTTTGCAAATAAACTTTATTATTATTATTATTATTATAAATTCAGGTTAAGGAACAATAAGACTCAAGGGGTTGGTCTAAAACGCGCACCCTCAAAAACTCAATTATTATTTTAATGTAGTAAATGACGTCATACGAATCTAAAAAAATTATATAATATAAAGCTGCTTTTTGTTAACATTCTCTGTTAATTTCATCGAATTATCTTCAATTGTTTTGAAGAAAAAAACATTTTAAAATTAAGGGTTGTTACCCCCATAAATCTGACAATATAGGGGGTACAGGTCTAATACCTATACTTTCGAACATTACTCACCATAAGCAACAATCACGAAAAAGAATAGCCGAAAAAGCCGCTGGGCCGAAATCACATATGCTTACCCGGCGGTGTATTTCCGTTTGCGTGTTCAATAGGAGGCATTGTTTCCTCGAAACAAGCACGTTTTTGTAACGCTAGACTCTTCTTCCAAACACGTGTCTAATTCAAGTCTCCCGTCCATTCGCTAAATGCGTACGGGTTTGTAACGCACTTTGTTCTTTCAAACACGTGTTCAGGGAAACGCTATGATTAGAAGATTAGTCACTAGCGCTGGCAGCCGACATTAATAGTCATAAAAGTCACATATTTGAGCCTAGTAGAAAAATTACCACAGAGGGTCTAGTGAATAAAAAAAGTAAATAGTTTAGATTTTTTGAAGTGACACTCACGTTGTTAGAAAGAATATAATATTATAAGCTTGTACTTTTTAAAAGACTTTTCTATTCTTCTGAGCTATGAATTTTTCAAATATTCAAACTGAATTTATGTCCAATTGATAAAATGGTAACTTTTATAAATTTTTATAAAGAATCATGTTATCGACAACGAAAAGCTATAAGCTCTGATAACACAAAAAAAATTATTACTTGAACCTAATAATGTCAATTATTTGATAAATTAGTTTTTACCTGAAGATGACGAGACCAGAGATAAAAAATCAGGCCAAGAAAAAAAGGAAGGTGTTTTTAAGACGTGTCAGAAAATACTGAATTTTCTTGTTGGTAAAAGTTCTATCATTTCTTGTTCCCAATCATTTTATTTAATTGGTTTGTTGACTATAATATTAGCATACGTTTTTTTTCACTATTGTTTTCATTCTTCGTAATTTTTCTACAGGGCAGTAGAAAATATTTTGTCAACTTTGTTACTTTGAACACGCGTTTGGAAGAACAGTCTTCATTACAAAGCCGTGTGCATTTAGAGGACGGGAGACTTGAATTGTACATGTTGTTGCGTTGACGGGAGTACTAGCCTTTTCTGTAGGGATTAAATTAGATGTTATCGGTAGCGGTGAAAACCCCACAGAAAGGCCGGGGTTCGAACTCCTGATCACTAGGTAGACTTGCGGGAATTTAAGGGTGTACACTGTTTTCTCAATAAAATAACGGAGTTCAACTTAACAATTTTATTAACAAAACTAATAAATAAAAGATACAAGAAACAAAATAGGAACATGAATAAAACTTATGAAACAAAATAGGAATAGTTTCCCCGAATAAATAAGTAAACATTTGTGACCAAAAGATAAAATAAAAGCGAAGAAGGCTCACCTGGACCCAAGTTTTTCCCATTGTTTAATTACAAGCTTTTGCTATTGGCCACCAAAACAAACTTCCCAATTACCCCTGCTAGCAACTAGCCACCAGCTCCAATGCTCTTCTCTACTCCATACTGTTGTCTAGACTTCTCCTTGACTTCTTCCCGACTTCTCCGTCGACTTCCCTCTGGCTTCTCGCCGACTTCTCCCCAACTTCTCTCTTCGACTACTCTCCCCCGATTATCATTTTTACGTTTCTTTTTATATTATTGTTTGACCCAGATAATTAAGTCATTTTTACCAGAGTCAGCAGAAAGTATGGATTAGTAAATTGTCGATATTTTTTGGTTGTTTGTTTTGGTTTACTGGCCCGTTCACAACTTGTGTCTAAACAAATGGCTACCGATTGCAACATTACTCCCCCCTTCGAAAAAGATGGTTACTCCAATGAGGAACCAGCCTTTTCCGAGAGTGTAGCCATTTGTCCGTGTGTCCTTCGATGAATCAACCCTTACACTTAAAATACAAATTACATTGTATCTCTGAAAAGCAAAATTAAGTAAATATATACATAGTAAATACAATAGGTGTCTTACATTAATTATTTCACTTAGTGCCTCTATTTCCACTTAGCGTCTCTAACATTGTCTTCTTCGTAGTTAGTTCACTTTCACCCACACACTCACGCTCGTTTCGTTTCGTTGTACATTCCACTATTCTCCACATTGGTCGTTCCTCCGCAGGCCTTTGACTGCGCGTATGGTACGGAAGTAGTCGATATGTGTAGAACTTCCCTTACTCTGGTTTCGTCTTCTTCTTCTAATGACTCCTGGTCACTGGCTGACTAGATGATGTACATCCTTCACAATATTCCTTCATCTTGTTCATCGTCGCCCAGTATAATTTACTTTGTGACAACGCGATTGCTCTCGCAAACTCTTGATGACTCGCATATGGTTGGTCGTAATGTACCTCTATTCCTTGTCATCCCATTATCTTTGGAATTATTAACTTGAAATTTCTGCCCCTAATTTTTCGCAATTTGTAAAGAAGGCCCTCTACGTCCAAAAAGTATGCTCCAAAAATTTGTGCTCCTATGTTGAGGTAGTTAACCCTTCGACTTCCTTGTGATACGTCATCTACTTTGTGTGCTTGATGTAGCGTTTCGGTATATTCTTCCCCCTCCCCTACTGTAGTCTTCGTGGATATTTTAATTGGTTTGAACTTTGTTGTCCTCAACACCCTTGATCAATACCCTTGCTGCTGTGCTCCCGTGTATATATTTTCCCCATGACTCGATTATGATCTGCGTCCCCGGCTGGAATCCACGCTGTACTCCAATGGTAACACACTCGGATCATGGAGGAATTTCCACGTCATATTTCAATTGGATAGGGAGCCGGCCGGACTCCGTTTCCTTGTTAACGGTCGACTGTGACTGTAACGTTGAGTGGTCCCTTATTGAAGCCTTCTGTGAATTTCCAAACGTTGAATTCCGAAGATAGCTGTTCGAGGATTCTTTAGGGTAACTTTTATTTGTGTTCCCTAACACACTTGTAACAGTACTCCCATTTTTGGCAGCTTCCCAATTTGAATTGTTTCCTCTATTATAATTCTTTTTCCTCGCTGCAGTGTATACCCTAACACCCATGTTAGTCTATATAGCTGGACCCCCCATATTTGTCTTGTCCGCCCCTATAGAACGGCTCCCCGTATATTTGTAATCCGTCTCTGTGGAACGGCCCCCCGTATATTTGTTGTCCGTCTCTGTAGATCGGCCCCCCGTATATTTGTTGTCCGTCTCTGTAGAACGGCTCCCCGTATATTTGTTGTCCGCCTCTGTAGTGCGGCTCCCCGTATTTTTGGTAAGTATCCTCTACATCACATACATAGCCCGTTGGTCCCGATAATGGTCTTCACCCATGAAGTCGATGCTGGTTTGATTCTCGTACGTAAATTTTCTTCCCAGTAGCTCGTCGATAGCAAGTGGCAAATTACACACAACAAGAGTAGTATGTAACTTTAGGTTTTCCATCTCCAAATCAACATCAGAAGTCCCATAAATTGGAAATTTGAGTCCCGTAACTCCAGTTAGAGTAAAAGTTGGCAATTCCAGTTGCAGTTGTAGTCCCATCCCCCTTAGTGCATTATATTTCAATATTATAACATAATGGATCCAGTATCTACTATTTGCAAAGGCCCATAAAATAAACTTTGGCATTTCAACAACTATGTATGGTATTGTTGAACGTGGTGTGGTTGAAAGCTCTGGTGCCGCCCTTGAACGTTGTCGTCCTGCTGTGGTTGCTGATGATTCTTCCTTTAGTTTTCCCAGCTGATCCTTTTCTTAATTTCCCGGTTGATTCACACATGAATCTACTTTTAATTTCCCTGATTAATTAACCCTTTTTCCCGTATATTAACCCTTATTGATTTATTTCCCTTTTTTTCCAGATCCTACATGATTTAATTTCCCCCCATTGATTCACCATTTTTCCCGTAGATTAACTCTTATTAATAGTATTTCCCTTTTTTTCAGTTCCCATATGATTTAATTTTCCCTCCACTGATTCACCATTTTTCCCGTTTATCCCGTTTATTTTATTCCCACTATATTTCCATTTTCGTTCCTTCCAAAACATTGTTCTTATATTCTTCCAATTAAAACTATTTGATTTTTCAATCCCTCGTATATTTTTCACTTGCATCCTGACATCCCCATGTTGATTAAATTCCACTGGTACTTACAACAGTACCCCCAATAAAATTGAAAATTAAGACCCAGTGACCCAGTTATAGTGCTAATTAGTGCCATGACCCGCATAATTCTAACTTTTGCCCAATAGTACCCATTATGCTTTGCCCAGTTGACTATTAACTACGATAATTATTTTTCCCAATTACAAAAAAAATATTTCCAATACTCGTCCCTCTTACTAAAATTAGAACTACAAAATTATATATATTACCCCTTAATATTATTAATTCATATTCCCAACATAAGCAATTTAAAAAAAGAATTATATAAGACGTGAAGCACTTCCGCATTAGTTTGCAAAAAGAAAATAAAAAAAAAATGTTTTTATTAAAAATGGTGCAATGATTGTGCTATTTTATCCATTAATTACTACAACTAAGCACATAGTTCCCCCTTTCCTATTATAATAAATCGTCTTACAAAACTGATATCTATTCGTAAAAAAAAAATTATACATTTAATTATTCCCCAAAGCAAGAAAACATTAATTCTTGAATTATTAATTTTTATATACAATCTATTATTATTATTTTTTTTTTTTTTTTTTTTGAAATTGTATGTGTCTGCAAATACACTGTCGTTACATCTGGACAAAAATTTTTTGCTGTCCGTGCATAATTGAAAGAAGCAAGTATGAGTACATATTAACCATGTACGTACGACAGTCACGAGACACAGTGTCGTATTGCTAATCGCTACTAGTACATACTGCTTGTTTTTATAAATAATTTAATAGCTGATTAAACAATACATTAAATTATTAATTATTATATTACCTACAGAATTATGTATGTGAACTTGAATTTTTTTTTTTTTTTTTTGCTGACTAATCACAACAAAAAAACTTTATTCTTTTCAACAATAAAATAATTTCTTTTGCACAGTAAATAATTAAATGAATTTAACACTTATGATTGTCGGATAATTGTAGTAATTAACAGATAACTCGTTGCTTCTTCCCCAAATTTACCCAATTACCACATTTAAAAAAAGAAAAGGACCCAAAAATTTCCGCAAATTTTCCGTAGTTTCTGTTTTGCTAATAATCCCACCGCTGCCACCATTTGTTGCGCTGACGGGGGAACTAGCCTTTTCTGTAGGGATTAAATTAGATGTTATCGGTAGCGGTGAAAACCCCACAGAAAGACCGGGGTTCGAACTCTTGATCACTACAGTAGACTTGCGGGAATTTAAGGGTGTACACTGTTTTCTCAATAAAATAACGGAGTTCAACTTAACAATTTTATTAACAAAACCAATAAATAAAAGATACAAGAAACAAAATAGGGACATGAATGAAACTTATGAAACAAAATCGGAATCGTTTCCCCGAATAAATAAGTAAAAATTTGTGACCAAAAGATAAAATAAAAGCGAAGGAATCAGGACTCACCTGGACCCAAGTTTTTCCCATTGTTTAATTACAAGCTTTTGCTATTGGCCACCAAAACAAACTTCTCAATTACGACCTTGAGTATGTTAAATTACTCTTAGTAGCCCATTTCCCTGCTAGTTAATAGCCAGCCCCTGCTAGCAACTAGCCACCAGCTCCAATGCTCTTCTCTACTCCATACTGTTCTCTAGACTTCTCCTTGACTTCTTCCCGACTTCTCCGTCGACTTCCCTCTAGCTTCTCGCCGACTTCTCCCCAACTTCTCTCTTCGACTACTCTCCCCCGATTATCATTTTTACGTTTCTTTTTATATTATTATTTGACCTACATAATTACGTCATTTTTACCAGAGTCAGCAGAAAGTATGGATTAGTAAATTGTCGATATTTTTTGGTTGTTTGTTTTGGTTTACTGGCCTCCTTAACAACTTGTGTCTAAACAAATGGCTACCGATTGCAACAACGTGTTTCGAGTGTTACAAAACCGTACGGATTTCGAGGCAACGGTGCCTCCTAATGAACACGCAAACGGAAATACGTCGAATCCGGAGAGACCCTTTAACTGATTTCAGAGACATAGTAACAATGTATTAAATAATAATATGAATTATACTAATTTATTTTATTCATTTAATTATCTTACCGAATTACACTTAAGTTTTATATTTTTTCTGAAAGAATTTGTGTTTTCTACAACTCAAATTTCTTGCCTAAAAGCAATTTAACTCGAAGAACTGTCAACCGAAAAATGCTTCAGCTACGCTAGCGTGTTTTTGTTAGATGACAGTTCTTCTGGTTAAATTGCTAGGCAACAAATTTTCGTTAGACAAACCCAAATTTATTCGAAAAAATCATAAACATTAAAAATGAAAGGACCAGTAATTTATATTGAGTACGAAAGATATTTAAGTACACGTTAAAAAGAGACAAATATTATAAATAGCATGTAAATTGCCGATATATATTTCTCTTTCTAAGGTACCCTAGACTTTAAAATTAAAATTGAAATGTAGTCAGCCATGTTTCATATTGCAAATTTGAAAAAATAGTATAAAAATTTTCACTATTTTTACTTTTTAAATTGCGTTTTTTTAAAGAAAATATTATGGCAACTTGTTCTGCTTACAAATGTAAAAACCCTATTAGAAAAAAAGCACAAGAAATAACATTTCACCGATAAGATTTTTTTGACATATTTTTGACATATATTAGTCGTCTCTTTGAAAAAATATTTGCGTATATACATTTTATGTTAAATAATAATTTAATATTACATATCAAGTATGCAAAAGATGTAAAGCTCACATAAAGTTCACTTATGATAAATTGACCACTTTTCTTAGGTGAATTCAATAGTAAATGTTGTCAACTTATTTAAAATGAATTTCTACATACATATATAAACATTTAATTTTGAAAAAATAGAAACCTCTCGTGTAATAATAAGTGATAAATATACGGATTTTGGTAGTTTTCGTCCAAAAAAGTTAGCTGTCGTCCACATGTAGGCTAGTTTTCGACCATTTTGGTTAAGAATTGTTATAAAAAAATTAATTTTAATAAAAAGCAAATGCCAATGAGAGAAATTCTAAAAAATGCTCATGCTCATGCTCATGCTCATGCTCATGCTCATGCTCATACTCATACTCATACTCATACTCCACTTGCTCATACTTACTTTGCTTCATTTGCTTACAATAATTTTCGTATACCTTTTCCAACAATTTTTGGGATGACTTTTCGAGAGGGTGTTATTAGTGACCATAAACTTTCAAGATGTTAAATTATTTTATTGCTTACAACAAATACCATCCTATGTTTACTCCAATTGTATTTAAATTTGTTACCTGTTTTACAAGCGACGGTTTCTTTTTGTATTCGCATAGATAAGTAGGTAAAATGCTGCGAACAATACTGCTGATTATTGCCGTACTTGAAAAGTCATCTCATTTAAATATTGAAAAACTATACTTACGTACTAAATTATATACCTACATTTTTTCAAAGTCTCCGTTGAAATGTACTCACAATTATTGTCAATAGTCTTATGAAGGGTCATCTTTTGTTATATTTTTTACAACTTGGGCTAGTGAAGGTACATATTTGTACAGATTAATTTCTTTTATTTAATAAAAACAGGTAAATTTTTAAGAAATTGTTCTAAATAGATATTTATGATAATTGTTATTTTCTTATTTTTAATATGAATTTATATAAATACAAAATCCTTATATAGAGTCTATGTCAGACTAAACTTTTTTAGTTAGTTAGGCTAAAGTTATATAATATTATGATAATAATTATTCATTCAATCATTTGTTGAAACGTCTATCATTATGTGTGTGGAAATATTTGGATAACTAGTAGCTTTTCCTATAAATTAATATATATATATATATATATATATATACCATTTTTCACGAAGAAACAGCCATTCGAAAAATCGTTAAAAATTTAGAATTTTTTTTTTTTTGATCCTTTAATTTTTTCCGCTAGTGTACTTTGATCGAATAGGTTTTTGAACAAAGATTGAATACCTACGTGGAATAGGTCTACGAAATTTTGGTAGGTTATAAATCGAAAAATACGAATTACAAAAGTTACAAAATTAATATAAAAGTTGTAAAATTACAAAATTAATACAACAGTTGTAAAAAATATAACAAAAGATGACCCTTCATAAAACTATTGACAGTAATTGTGAGTACATTTCAAAGGAGACTTTGAAAAAATGTAGGTATATAATTTATGTACGTAAGTATAGTTTTTCAATATTTAAATGAGATGACTTTTCAAGTACGGCAATAATCAGCAGTATTGTTCGCAGCATGTTACCTACTTATCTATATGAACGCAAAAAGAAACCGTCGCTTGTAAAACAGGTAACAAATTTAAATACAATTGGAGTGAACATAGGGTGGTATTTGTTGTAAGCAATAAAATAATTTAACATCTTGAAAGTTTACGGTCACTAATAACACCCTCTCGAAAAGTCATCCCAAAAATTGTTGGAAAAGGTATACGAAAATTATTGCAAGCAAATGAAGCAAAGTAAGTATGAGCAAGTGGAGTATGAGTATGAGTATGAGTATGAGCATGAGCATGAGCATGAGCATGAGCATGAGCATGAGCATTTTTTAGAATTTCTCTCAATATGTATTCAGGACCTCTTAACCTCCTTCTTGTTGTTAGACCTTTTTATTTTATTTTATTTTATTGTTTTTTTGACGCTAAGTTATCAAAAGGTTCGAAAAAATCTACATAGAAAAATAAATGGACGAAAACTAAAAAGTACAATTTAATGTAGTTTTCAGTTTTCGTCCATATAATTTAAACTTTTGTAATTCATTCAACGCAAATAATTGAGTGTATGAAAATTAAATCTTTAATCAAGCAGTCAATATTAATTGTCTAAAACTAAGCTTTTTACTATTTCACAATATTTAGCTAGATTGATAAATAAAATAAATTTCATTTGTTTCCGTTCTCGTCCAAGTGGTCGAAAACTGTATTTTTTAAGGCATTGGTAATTCAATAACCGTTCACTAAAATTTTACTACTTAACTTTAAAGTACATATAGTTTTTACTTCATATTACGTTCAATTTGTTTTAAACATTAGTATAAAAACAAAAAATAAAACTTAATCATGCCATAACAGTATTAAAACTTACCGTAAAACTTCGTCATACCAATATTTTTTTTTTCTTTTTATATATTCACACACTGTCTCCGCAACATGAAAACAAGTGATTGATTGATAATTTTTTTAAAATACGGAACTCTAGCAAGTGAGTGTTTTTTTATCGATGTTGTCACTGGTTATGAATCAGGCTTGTAAAAAATACAAACATGTTCGGTTATTTGTTTTTTATTACTATTATATTCTATTGTACAGTAAAATGCACGAATACTGGACCTGGACGGCAAACTAGCAAAAGCTACCCTATTATATTTATTAATATAACTTTTGGACAAAAATAAATGATGGTTATTATTTCTTTTCTAACGAGTCCCCAGAAGGAAATCTTAGTTATTACAACTGCTATTATAGAGAGACTTGAGCTACGATTGTAACAGAAATTTGCTTTTGGGCGCTTATGACCCGCAAATGATATTAGCTAAGTTTTTGACCGACATTTCTTCAAATTGAAGAGATTTTGCGACATTTTTTTACACCATTCAAAGAAGAGAAAAAAATCTCACAAAAAAGGTTTTTGAAGTTACTACTCTATGTGACTGGTTTCCGAGAAAACTTGGTAAACAGAAATTCGTTATGTTATGCAGGGATATTTTATTTCATTCATTTATATTATTGGAATCGCGTTTTAAATGATATTAGTATCAAGAGGAAAAAACATAACACGTAGCTTCGAAAAAATATTTTTGTAATAAAACTTGACATTTCATTGTTCTGTCCTGTATGCTTTATTTTATAGTGAAAACTGATCGAGTTTTATAGTAGGGTTACCTACTGTTCATGGAATTTACAAAAATAAATCCTTCAATCAATTAATTAAATTTCAAGAATATTTTATCACCGTTGTTATAACGAATAGGTAGATAGTAATAGGTAGGTAGTACCTACCTATTACTAGGTACCCAAATATGCATAACAAAATATATGGCATGTTTGTTTACTTAATTTTGTAATACAATTTTTACTCACATGTAACTATACATAGTACTATTTTTACCAAATGAAAATGATTTCATTCAATAGGAATGTACGTATAACAACATAGCAGACATGCTTGTAATATAGCTATCTCTTACAAGATCTACTACCAAATGTATTGAAAAAGGATGATAAAAATTATAATACCTTTGATAAATAACAAAATTTCATTTTTAAATTCCAAAGCCATGAATCATTTGCATTTGATAAAAATGCGACTATACGTCTCTCCTCTCATGAGTATTAGGTATGTGTTCGTCGTATGTGCCCATATTAAAGTGAATGAGGTAGTAATTTTGGGACGGGAATCAGTATATTGTACACAAAAGCTTTTGTACACTAAACTAGCAAACTAGAAAATTAAACATTATTAATTCAACAGCTTATATCCCGTATGATTTTCGTATACGGGATGTTTTAGGTAAATATTTAAAAACTATTAAAACCCTTGTAATAATTTTCATAGTAACAACTTTTATTCTTTATTAATTTTTCTTTACGTAAGTAAGAAAAAGCGGTGTCAACTGTAACATAACCCATTATGACTATTATTTGTGTAAATGAATAATCTATTATACCGACTGAGGTTTTAAACAGCTTGTTCCTACTGACCAATTTTACTACAGTTAAGTAGAAAAAATACCCGCGACAAATACGGTACTTGACTGTATTCAAAATTTGTTTTAAATGTTGAATAATTTTATGTATTGTCCTTAAATATATTCAATTTTAGTAGTGATAGATAAAAATATTCTTTAGTTACTTAAAAATTCGATTTCGAAAATGATAAATTTTTAGCCTTCATTTAAATGGTTAAAAACGCAGTGATATTTGAAAATGACGTCATTTTTTAATAGCAGATCTTATTACTGTAGTTACGGTTTGTCTATGACAAATTGCATTTTCATTGTGACATTTTTACAATTCTAATTGACCAAGAGAAGTTGTTTTTCTTTGTAATTTATTTTGAAATTTTTGGTTTGCAATTAATTTTGCACTCAAAAAAGTTTGTTGGAAGGAATACATCGTCACTTAATACGTAAAATATCCTTATCAACTTGTTTTAAATATTATGTTAAAAATGCTTTTATTTTTGCTACAATTTTATTGTTTGCTACAATTAATGCTACAATTTTAAAGTTACGTTTTCTTAAAGTGCATTTAATACTTGTAGAGCTTCATGAAAATCTTACGATGATGATAAATGAAGAAGATAACAAAGTAGAAAGTTGTAAATACCACTAAAACTGAGCATGATGACTGCTGAATATTGTGTACAAATTTGAAACCGTGTTGACAAGTGTTGATATGAATGAAAGCGACATCTGTTTAAGTTAAATCGTGACATCATTGCATACGTCACTACGCCAAATCGTTTTTCCCGCCAATTTGTTCATTTAAAATTGAACAATGGTTTTCTTGAAGATTTTTAAAAATTTAACAAAAATTAACTAATTTATATGTAAGAACAAAGCATTTAGAATCATTTCTCAATTGCAGTCAAGTACCCTATTAATTTTTATCTAAAGAATATAGAAAAAAGTTTGCATACAGGTTATTTAAATAATATGTAAAGTTCTAAAGAATAAAGTTGTTTTTTTCTAATCAAATTTTTTTAATTAAGTAATTGTAATCTGAAATTGAAGGAATAATTAAAACTAGCTGCGGCCCGCGGTTTCACCAGCGTAGATATATTTGAATTATAGATCAAATTATTAGGCAAATTTTAAATTAGGTATTCGGAAATTCTGTGAAAATCAATTATTTATTTTTCCTAGCTCCACTCGTCAACCAACCCTAAAGTAGCCATCGTCATATTTTAATAGCATTGTTAATATCCGCATCGTCATGTAGATAGTCGTTTCAATAGTTTTAGTAGTATTTCAATTTTAGGCCTTCCTTAGGGCACCAGTACGTTAGGAAACAATTTTAACTTCAGTTTCATTTTTTTCAGAGATTTCAATAATATTTGATCAAAAGTTTGTCAAAATTCTACCAGCTTTTTAATTCGGGTTCTATTTGATGGCACTGACAGACAATTTTGACCACAGGTTCATTTAAATTTGATACTCTGAAATTCTGTATAAAATTATTAGTTCTTTATAGTGCTTCGCTTCACTCAGCTCACGATTGTATATTAACCATATATTCATATTTCAATAGCATTTGTAATTTTCATAAAATATTGTCCAAATCCAACTACCGTATTTTCCGGCGTATAACGCGCACCCCAATTTTTGAATAATTTTTTCAATTTTTTGTATGTTCGTCGTATAAGGCGCACCCCAACTTTGATAATAAAATATGTAATGAATCATATACCTAACTAAAATAATTTTATTACATAAACTTGTATAGAATAATTTGCAAAAATTTTATTTTTTTTTATTTATTCTCTTATTAAAGGACCCCGCAATTATTAGGTGTAAATTAGGTTTCCGTCAAATTGTCTAATTTTTTGATATATTACTCTATACATCCTCCCGATCAAAAGTTCCAATGGGCATAAAGTCCCAAGGACTCGAAATTTTGAGCTACTGACCTTCAAAGTTCAACGTCTTGCCTATGTAATAATTCACAGGTGCTATCATTCAAGTAGTGGGATCAAATAGTGGATTAATACCAGGTTAACATGTTTAATATTTCTCACCCTGTCACGGATGGTAGTAGGAAGAATGACTATGAGACATATTCATCCTCCCTTACGCTAGGGGTTGATTTAGGAGTAGAAAGGGGGGTGGCATCCGCATAAGCTCAAAAGCAACTATTTGAAATGATTTTTTTATATGCAAAATAAATCTCATTATTATTTCTCATTATCAATTCACTCAATAATTCGTTCTCACCCTTGCACGAGGGGTGGACGAGAGATAGACAAGAAATAGATATAGGGGTGGAAGAGTGTGGAAACCGCGAACACGCAAAGTTCAGCTATAAAAAATGATTTTTTAAGCACAATATAACTCTAAACATTATTTCTAATAATCTTGCTGTTGAGTGACTCTTCAACGTCGCATTGTCACCCCTTGCACGAGGTGGATGAAGAGGGTGGAAACCGCGAACAATTAAGGATCAGCTATAACAAATGTAATATTTATCAAAAGAGAAAAATCTCTGAACATTTTTTTCATTCAATTATGTATTTAACCATCTTTTTATTCAAGTCATTATCATCCCTTGCATAAGGGTTCATTTTAGGGGTCGTGCACTCTGTCATACTTTTCTACGCAACCCTAAGGTATTGCACCATTTTAATATTCAAAATAATTTTTTTTTTAATCACCATTTTTTTAATTATGCCACCTCCTTTCTACACTTAAATCAACCCCTAGCGTAAGGGAGGATAAATATGTCTCATAGTCATTCTTCCTATTACCATCCATGACAGGGTGAGAAATATTCAACATATTAACCTAGTAATAATCCACAGATCTCACTACTCAAATGATAGCACCTGTGAATTATTACATAGGCAAGACGTTGAACTTTGAAGGTCAGTAGCTCAAAATTTCGAGTCCTTGGGACTTTATGCCCATTGGAACTTTTGACCGGGAGGATGTATAGAGTAATATATCAAAAAATTAGACAATTTGACGGAAACCTAATTTAAACCTAATAATTGCGGTGTCCTTTGTATTCACACTGAAAAAATTTGTGTTAAAATTAACACATTTCACATGTCCAGAACGGTTCACTCAATTTTTTGTGTTATTTTAACACAAAGCATATGTGTCAAATCTTTACACAAGATTTGTATCAATGAATTAACACACAAAAGGACATACATTTTGTATTAATTTTACACAATTACTTAGTTATAATTTTACCACAATTATGTGTAAAATTAACTGATTTAGAATCTAGAAGTTCACTCAATAAATGTGTAGGTATATTATTTTATTAAGTTAGTATTTTTTTATTTATTTATTATATAAATGAAAGGAAATAGTAAAAAATAATTTTTCAGTACTTAAACTTTTTTATTTAATATTTCTACAAAGTTGTGTTCTGATGAAAATAATGTTGAAGCAATACCCAAAAATTGTGAAGATCGTTGTCAAACTGAACGTGGAAGGCAAAATGGAACGACTACTCTTCCTTCTTTACCTGATTTTCTTTGTCCTTTAAATGTGTTCTGGAACGCCGAATATTCGATAATTTTTTAATTAATTGAAGTAAATTCTGCATACAAAGAAAAAAATTCAATCTATAATATTTTTAATTAACTTATCAATATTAATAGATTTGAGCATTACTTTATGGTATTCCATATTTGTAAATAATAAACAAATATTTTACTTCGCAAAAATACCACTTTTATTTTGAAACTGTGACAATATTGTTTCGAACCATCAGTTCATTTTCAAACAGAATATGAAGAAAATTCATTCTGTTTGAAAATGAACTGACGGTTCGAAACAATATTGTCACAGTTTCAAAATAAAAGTGGTATTTTTGCGAAGTAAAATATTTGTTTATTATTAACTTATCAATATTTAATATCTAAATATTTAAAACCAATTTAACCTTAGGAATACGCTTTTGATTTTGAAATATTCTGTCTGCTTCTATACATAGATATGTTTCTGTTGAACGCACGTCGCACACTGTCCAATACTGCAATGATTATGGCATTGATGCTATACCGATGGGACCGATGATATCAGTTACCACTACCCCCGCTCTTATAACTAAAGCAATTGATGCGAGCGAAACCAGTTTATTGGTGTTGAGAATACACAAATAAGTGCATTTATGACATTCTTTCGCATTTTACACAAACATTATGTTATTTGTGTGTTGTTAAAACAGATTAACATTTTAATTCTGTTAAAACAAAATTTTTGTTTATATTTTCATTTAACACAAACACTAAATGTTACATTAACACAGGGTTGGGTTACTTATTTAACACAAAAGTTTTAACCACTAGTTTTTTTTTAAGCAGAACACAAATTTTGTAACTGTGTTATTGTTAAATTTTATTTTATTTTTTTATTTATTTGATAACTCACTTTTGAGTTATTGACAGAAGAATATATAACATACATATATCGTGCGTTCAGTCGAAGATTACACATAGGAAATCCAGCAGATGTTGTTTCTATGGAAATTAACAATAACGCTTCATTTTTTTTTTTTTTTCAAAATTTTCTCAGAATATTTTAAAATAAATCATTTGCAATTAAAAGTAAAATTTAATTATTAGTATACTTCAAATGGAGGAAAAATTAAAGGAAGAGAAATGTTGGCTCTTTTTCAGGTCAAATATCTTTATAGATAATTTGTTAATTTTTGTTTCTTAAATAAATTATTCAATAAAATTTGCTATCCAATAATATGAATGTGTAATTTTTAACTAAACACCAATACTTTTTGATAATAATTGCATTTCTATAGGAACGCTATTGATTACCATTGAAATTTTCCCTATGTGTAATTTTGATGTGAACAGTCCACAGACCAGTGAACATATTATATATTATATTATATAGACTGATAATATAAATGTGTAATTGAGGCAACCACATACGACCAAGTATTCTGTTATATAGTAATGGATTTGTGTCCGTAGTTACGGTTTCAAATAATTATTGTCAAAATATAATATTGATAATAAAATTTTACTTTTTTGAGAAGAAACTGCAAAATTTTGAAAGAAAAAAGTGATATTCGCTTTATTTTCAAAATACGTACGTATACAGGTTATGTCCTGCAATAATTGTAGTCGCATTTGCTCAAAAATTAACATTATATTATTTCATTTAATTTCACCCGTCTCACCCTTGTTACCTGCTTCAAAAAAATGCCTAGAAACTGGCTTTACACTTTGTCTAGTAGTATAATAGAATAGTGTTGATTGGTCTGTGGAACAGTCGTATACTTATAGACCAAGAGCCCGTATGGTATGAAAATCCCCGTTGTCGAACACCTTCATAATTTAAGTGTAATTAGAAAGTTAATATACCCAAAAATATAAAAACGTCAGTCGCCCGTAATTAATTCTGGACAAATTGTCGTAATTAATGTCAAATTTGTTAAAAAAATTGTTAATTAATAAAAAAATTGTCAAATAATTTCAAAAAATTGATAATATAATGTTAAACAGTAAACAGTTTTTTCTTAGCTACAAAATAATACAGTTGAAGACCCCACGACTCTTTGTCTATATGTGTTTTGTACAAATATACGAAAAAAGGACGTTACTTCCGTCATAAAACATCCTAATAAAATTTATAAGGAACACAACTAAATATTTATTTCAGGCAATTTCCTCCACTCTTCTTTATATATTAGTAATTTTTATTGAGAAATCTTCTAAAAATGTCGCAGTATTTTATAAACTTCAGATGACAGATAAATAATCACAACCAAAGCATGCTTTAACATATAATAAGTTTTTCTATACATAATTTTTTTATTTAAAGTGTAGACGCCAGGTTTATAAATTCGATTTTTATCGATATTTAGGAATTTTAGCAGTAGTACGTAAAGCTTTTTATGCAACTTGTACATACTTTGACTTTATGAACTCGCCTTTTTTTATTGGTCTCGCTCGCAAGTCCTGAACGTTCAGCCATAAACACCGCTCGTTCATAAAGATCTTCATTATGTACTTGCCGCATAAATAGCTCCTCTTTTAATTCAGAATTGCAAAAAAAATTTTTCGTACAAACTAAGGTGCAAATAGAAACATATAGAAAAATCGAAGAGATTGTAAGGTAAATGACCCAAAATCAGACAGTGTCCTAAAATCAGACATGTTTATATTATTTTAAAGAATTTAAAAAAATATCTGTTTTTAAAACGTCCGGTTTGTATTTAAGAGGTATCTATGAACATTAAATAATACAGTAGACTCTCGATAACTTTCCGATTACGGGGCTGTAGGGGTAGAAAATTCTTGGAAATGGAAAGTTATCGAATGCCACCACTCTTTAATCTATATACATGCGGTACATACCTATACAACACTATATGCAATGTGCCAATATTTATCAAAATGGCCGACACTGGTTTCGATTTTAACAGTTTTAACAGAGATATAATTGAAAGATATGAAATTAATTATGAAAACTGATTATAAAGATAGAAAATCCTGATAAATTTAGAAAAATTTCATCATCTACATTCAAACAGATTCACATAATTTATCAAAACTATTACTTTCTGAAGGCATATTTTCATTTATTTTTAAACTTATTCAACACATTTTCAAAAAAATTGCACTATTATTACATTTATTAAGTTGATGTAAATAAAAAATATAAGTAGTTTCCGGTAGAAATCTGGGAATAGTTTTATGGAATTTAAAATTGTGATCATGACTTACATGGACATTGATTTACATCATGTGATTGCGTTATTGTAAATCATAACCATTATAACCAGAATTATAACACATGTACACATGTTTCGAGAAAATTCGAAATATTAATGGCGCAGTAACGCACTGTTGCAATAAATTTTATTTATAAATTTATATTAAAATTTTATTTTATATTACAATTTTATATTATTGGACACGTCAATATTATATCTTAGAGCAATTTCACTTATAAATTATAACATATTACATTTTTTTATCTAATTTTTTTAGAACATTTGATTTGTAAACCGCTTTATAATTTATAAACTTTCTTTCTGGACTTAATTTATTTATCGTAGCTATTATACGATTGCATTTTATTAAATTTTTAATACTAAAACTATTAGAATGTCATTAAAAGCTTCTCAAAATAACGTAATACATAATATCCATAATACGTAAGAAGTGTCAGCATCTATGAGATCTTAGCTGAAACTTCATACAGAGTTCTGACTTAACCACTGTGTGAGTGTGTGCCACTGTATGATACATACATAGTTATTTCTGAATATCACTAGATACGCAAAATCATGAATTGAGATGACTTGATGTACATGATGTACATATAAATAACCTTACTGCGTACGTACCTAACAGTTGTGTGGAGAGGACACCATGTTAGTGTTAGTGAGTGTACGTGTGAAGGGGAAAGGATTAATGCGGAAAGTTAACGAGAGGAAAGTTATCGAGAGTCTACTGTACTACAATTTTTATATATATTTTTTTTTTTTTTTTTTTTTTTAACAAATACAATACTAAAATTAATGATCAATTAGTTATTTTGCGAAATGTCAGAAATGGTAGGTATAAGTGACTGATTCCTTATAAGACAAGTACAAAAACCGCAAATTTCAAATTATAGTAAATTATGATTTTCACATTAAAATGGTATAATAAATGAATATTCTAATAAAAAGTTAGTGAAATATAGTGTATCGAATTTAGGATCCGTAAATTTAAGTCTTGCCCAAATTTCGTCAATGGGAAAAGTATTATTTTTAAAAAAATTGAGAAAAGAAGTAAGCAGAAGAGGAAAAAAACAAAAAAGTGAAGAAAACGAGGAAAGAAAAATCAATAAAATAAGAACGTGATTAAAATTACGGGATCCAGTCTCAAATAAAAGTAACAATGTGAGTATATGAAATACAAATAGTCAAAAGTAAAGGATAAAATTAATTGATTTTAACGAAATGGTGGGAAAAAATAACCTACCAAAACATATGAGTTAGGAACTTTTTTATATTAGCAGAACTTGGAAAAGTACATTATTAAATAATATGTACGTGCAATAAATAAAGCAATTTTTCAATAAATTATACTTAAATGCATCTTTATCAAATTTTTTTTATTTCAGCTAAAATATTTATAGTCGAAATTATGGACAGCAACTCTTGAATTTAAAAACACTGTCCAAAATAAGTTAAAAAAGGTGTCGAATCTAGAGCTAAGTTCTTATAGTAGATGTCGAAATTAGGTGTCATTGCAGTAGCACAAAAATTCTTATTTTTTGTATTTTATGTACTTTTCTATTTCTCTATTTTTTGTATTTTTCTATTTTTCTTAAATGGCAGTCTAAAATAAATATTTTGATCTAGCTGCTGACAAAAGACTTTTAGTCCTTTCAACGATTTCTAATTATTCTATGAAAATATGGTTGGTTGCTTCCTTAAAGTGTCGGGATTTGGGACATTTACCTTATTTTATTTTGATACAAAAAAATTCCTGAAATAAGGTTAAAATTTTTTAATATTAAATAAGATAACATTTCGAATATTAGTTATTTAATTATATCTTTAAAACTACAGTTAAGAAATCTGACGAAATTCCAAGTATATTGTAGAATGTTGCTTTACTATATTTTTAATCAAAACGGTGAGAACCTTTTATCATCTATATTTAAAAATGCGGTTTTGCGATACAGTTACGGTAAAATACAATAGAGTATGATGTATAAGACTATAACAGAGATAAAATGCAAAATTTGATAATTATTATCTCTGAATCTAGAAAGACAATTACGTTCTAAACGGAAAAACATAATCTATAAATATGCAAAGTTTGAGAAAGTTCCTAAGGAAACGCCCTATGCGTCGCAGCTATACCTTACTATATATACCATACACGTTAATGCTCCTGTTAAAATTTACATATAAATCGTAAAATCGTTTTTTACATTTAAAATGAATTTTCTCAAGCATGAGATTCCTTTTAATCGTATCATTATACTACTCCAGAAAATGGTATATTCTAATATTCTATAGTTATAGTAATATCATTAAAGTCGTTTCCGAGAAAGAAAGGATATATATATATATATATATATATATATATATATATATATATATATATATATATATATACGCAAAAGATAGCGCATTTAGTAGTAGGTATAGAATTAAAAAAAAAAATTAAATTTTTCGTAAAGGATTTATTCATTTTTCTAGAAACGAATCAACAGCGGAATTGATTGTATGATTATTGATTTTTAAACGGAAAAAACTGTCTTTTAATTTAGCTGCAACAATTTTTTATGCCATTTATGAGAGGAAACCACATTAGGAGATGAAAAAAAAATCGATTTTTTTATTGTATAAATAGTTAGCTCAACTATCCAAGAATATGCTGGTAAAATTCCAAAGCGAAATTCGCATTTATTTAGATTCTATGAGCATCGAACCGAGCGCTCATCGGGTACAGGCTACAGGCTCGAGTGCACAGCAGCTAGGGCGGAGCATAACCTCCGGTAGTCGCTTTACTTACTAAGCCTATTAGGAAGAGGGAGGATTAATATATGGTGCTAGGATCGCACATTTATCGGTAAGCATTTTACATTATTGTTAGCTTCAATAAATTTCTAGTTTTCGAGAATTTTCTTTTCAAAAGCATTTTTCTTTTAAATAACTATTTTCACATTTGCAGGATGTCTAACTCAAAAAGTAATGAACCGATTACTATGAAAATTAATAGTATGATTCTTTATAAAATTAAAAAATATATAAACCAACTTTTGAGATGATATCATGATTTTAAGGCTGTTTTTTTTTTGCATAATTAGGGAAAAAAGCTGGTGAAAATTGAAGTAAATTTTTCCAACGCCTGCAAAATTTTTAATTTTCATTATTTTCATTTGCATTGAGGTTCATATTCTCAGAAACGTTTTGATGAAAATTAGAATGGCTACACGTCCCGCAATTGTAGAACTCTACTTACGACCTTCAGCGGACATCAGTGCGAAACTTTATTTTTTGCTGAAATTATTCAAAAAAATTCACAAAAGTTGTTCGAAATATGAATAAAATTATGTCAAAATTTAATTAAATTCTAATTAATTCTTCCCACCCAAAAAAATCAGTGAAAATGAGTCTCCTAATGTGGTTTTCCCCCTTAAACAAAGCTAGTCTCACTAAAGTTATTCATTAATTTTATTTTTTTACTTTACTGGCCCGGTTACATTTCTTGTCATAATATTCTGAATATTTCAACAAAAATTTTCTAAAATCGATGAAAGAATGGGATAATTATGCCCAAAATAACAGCTAAAATTTCAATCACTCCATGACAGCTTCGGTCAGTTCTAATAAAATTTATCTATATTGAAAGCACAAGTACAAATATATTCAACTGAAAGCTGCCCAAAGAGTGTTTCCCAACCGCCAATCGCGAGCCGCGAAAGTATTTTACTGGTCCGCAGAAAGATGTGCGAATTACATTGAATTTGAACAAAATAGATGTATATATTTATTATATTTTTGCTTGAAATAAAAAAGGAAATAGTAGGACTAGGTTTATGCATAAAGAAGGTTTTCAGTAATAAAAAAATTCCATGTTTTGCAATTTAGTATTTTTATTTATAGCACATAATAGCATATACGTATGTCTAGCATAATATAGCACAACCTTTTTAGTTTTAAATAAAAAAAAGAAAACGGCCGAGCTAATTTTATGGACAAATGATCGGCCAAATAGTCGGAAAACGACATTTCATGTTACATGGTCCAGTGTTATTTTAGTTAATGGCGGAAGTGACTCCAGGGTAAAAGAATTCTATTTAAAATGAAACTACTTTTAAAAATTTCCGTAATACTTAAGAAAGTGTTGATATTTATCTGAAATATTATAATACCACAGACAAAATCGGCTTTAGATTTCTAACTATAAATTAAAATATATTAAAAAAAATATTTAAGAACTGTAACCAATTTTAATCACGAATGTTTTCTTGATATTTTATTTGATATAAGGTAAAAGCCCCTATACCGGAACGCGTTCAGTAGCCGAACAGTTTTGATATTTTATATATTAATGAAGTTATTTCTGAAAAAAAAAACGATAAATATTAAAACTGTTCGAGTGCTGAACGCGTTCCTGTATAGGAGCTTTTACATTAGGTATATTAGTTATAGTTGGAAATTTAAAGTCGGTTTTGTTTGTGCAACCGAATCTGTTATTATTTCTGGTGTTTTTATCGTATGACGTACGTAATTTACCAAAGATGAGACCCCTCCCAATCGCATTATTATCTACGCCAAAAAAATAGTATAAAATCATTAGATTCTTTTCCAAGAAAAAATACATATACACAATACATACACATACACAAAGATTCCTCGTTTAATAGTATAAGATTTATATTGCAATACTGTTATTGATTTTTGTTTAAAACCTGAATTTGCTACAATGTCATTTCATTTTATGCAAAATATCTAGTATACTTTTGTTCACAACAATTTTATCCCATGTTAAAATTTATATGCTTCTAGTTGCTTGAAACAGTCTGTATAATAAAATTATGGGTAGAGGATTTTCAACAATATAGTACGGTATTCAACAGTATAGATGCTGCGACAGGGGTATTATTATGTATAAACTAGAAATTTTGGATTTTTTTGGAAAGAAAAAATATCTTCATAAAGGCCTTCCAGTTTGCTATTTAAGTTCCTTTTTTAAGATTTAAAAATAAAACACAACGGAAATTGGCGGATACGCATGGATAGGAATGCCCTCGTACGAATTCTGTTAGCTTTTTCCCTGCTAACTGCTATAGGCACAAAATTGAAATTTACTGAGATTCAGCCCTTAAAAACTTAAAACCTTTTTTTAAAGCCCCGGTCAACCGGACACTCATTGTCAGTTTAGAAACCACCAAAATGACAAATCGCTTGTACACTTTCAACTACATTTCGTTTGTAGACATTCAATAACGAAGATGAAATGAAAAATTCGACTTCCGTAATGGGGCCCCTCTGTTAACGGCGTCTTTAATAATTAGGGCAACGAAAAATGTATTTTGACCTTTACAGTATATTTTTGTTGTAGATCAAATTAACTAAAGTTGGTCTGAGGTCATTAACAAATAAAGCAAAATTAAACGTACATATTTATGTTACTATAGTCACTCGAATGTAAAAATAACAAAAAGGAAAAGCGACAAAAGACTGGATCCGTCTAATTTTTGATTATGTCAGACCAACTTTTTTTTAAGTTATTATATCATCTTAAAATGAATAATAGATAATGGATAATACGTAGATTAAGGTAGAGTTTCTCAGATTTATTTTCTCCGTAAACATATTTCAAAATTTCAAATAAAATAATAAATTTTTTGCGACTACCATAGAACACTAGAAGCAAACTAATATCGAAAAAGTGTAGCTCGCTTGGTGTCATTTGTTGGTCTGACACAGCTTAAGGTATTTAGTCAGTCGGTATCGGTCACCGAAACCACTACGATTGTTATGTATTGTAAGACCAATTGTTACTTTGCTAGATGTTGCTCTATCTCATAATACGTGTTTTGTAGTTGTCTGTGTGTGAATACGCACACAGAAGTAAACATCAAACCAACACCACTAAAAGCGGTGTGTACCCACACAACATAGTAATGAGAAGTGGTATATATATATATATATATATATATATATATATATATATATATATATATTATATATATATATATATATATATGTATATATATATATATATGTATATATATATATATATATGTATGTATATATATATATATACATATATATACATATATATATTATATAGACATATATATATATATATATATATATATATATATATATATATATCCGCGCGATAACTCTCGAACGAAAAGTCCCTCTTCCGAAATACTATTTTTTAGTCAGGCAAAGTTTCCCTACAGGCTTATTTTCCAAGTCATAGAAAATTCCAGGTTAAGTGAATCAGCCTGTATATATTCTATATATTTTTAAATTGTCCTCAAAACGTTAAGAAAAACGATATCTTTTTAACCAAAAAAAGTTTTATGAAAAAGTTTTTAAAACGTTACAGAACGTTTATTGTCCACAAAAAAAATGCGGTTATGCTTTTCAGCCGCCATATTGAAGCCATTATTGTGTGAGGTCAATCATACCACCCATATTTGAAAAGTAGAGTTCATACTCTTTCATTTGAGCTATTGTACACCTACTTTAAGCATCACAAATTTTGGCCAGCGGAGGTCTCCCGTTCAGTATATATTCCCGTCACTTTTTAATATGTGTAGGGCCCCTCTATGGGAGTCAAGAGCTGAAATTTGGTAAGTGGGGCTCATTCCAAAGCACAACAATACTATCAAAGTGGGGTCAAATTTTGGATCCGATCCAAATTTTAAGGGGGTGGTGGGGGACGGTAAAACAATAAAAGTTTTCCAACCCGGTTGGAAATAAAGTTTCGGTTAATTATCTACAACATATCCAAAATTCAGCTTCCTAGGATGATTTGAAGGGAGTAGAGGCGGAAAAAAAGTATTTTGGCTGGATCTAACGCGCCCACAGCCCCCCAGAATTAACGCAGAGGGCACAAAATTGAAATTTACTGAGATTCAGCCCTTAAAAACTTAAAACCTTTTTTTAAAGCCCCGATCAACCGAACACTCATCATCAGTTTTTGAAACCACCAAAATGACAAATCGCTTGTGGACTTTCAATTACATTTCGCTTGTAGACATTCAATACCGTAGATGAAGTGAAAAATTCAACTTCCGTGATGGGGCTCCGCTGCTTACGGCATTTTGTTAAAATTACTATTCGCCTGCTCTGTATTAAAATAAAAATAATGCACTTAGAACACATTTAACAATACCATTGAATTCCGAAGTAAAAATGGGAGAATTGAGGGGGGGGGGTATGTAATATGGAATCCCTAAAAGGCACTAGCTGGATACTAACTCAATACACCTACAGAATTTCAGCCCCCCACGTTTCCTTAGATAGTCTCTAGACGTGTTAGAAAAAAGCAAAAAATTTAAGGAAATATTGGCGTCAAAATCGTGGGGGTAAGGGTTAAAAGCCGAGACCCCTAAAAGGCACCCCTTTGATACTAACTGAATCCGAATAAAAAATTTCAGGCCTCTAAATTTATTTGGGTGACCTGTGCAAGTGGTACAAACTTCGAAAACGTCAAAAAACCATGAAATTGTAGCTTAAAAATGAGGAGGGTGGGGGGTAAAGTATTAAAACCTCCAAAAAGCACAACCTAAGTAGGAAATTTATCAATAAACCAAATTTCAACCCTCTGCGTTAATTCTGAGGGCTGTGGGCGTGCTAGATCTAGCAAGAATACTTTTTCCCCCCTCAACTGCCACCAAATCAACCTAGGAAGCTGAATTTTGGATATATTGTAGATAATTGACCCAGACATTATATCCAACCGGTTCGGGAAAGGTTGATTGTTTTACCGCCCCTCACCACCCCCTTAAATGTTGGGTCGGATCCAAAATTTACCCAAAATTTGACCCCACTTTTATATTATTGTTGTGCATCGGAATGAGCCCCACTTACCAAATTGCAGCTCTTAACTTCCATAAGGGGGCCCTACACATATTAAAAGGTAGCGGGATATATATATATATATATATATATATATATATATATATATATATATATATATATATATATATATATATATATACAAAATGGTCCAGAATTATGTACCGTAACTGGTGGAGCTCGTAGTACGTTCAAAAATAATAGTACCTTTTCATGTACACTTTTTTTCAAAACTCAATAATTTGGGAGATACAACTCTATAAAGGGATGAAACGAAAACCATTGTTTCTTAAATATTTTCCAAACGCTTTTGAATAACGGATTGATATTTTAGGGGTACTTATTTTACGTTAGAAGGATTAAATTTATCTCAACATTTATTCCACCACCCATGACTAACGGGTGGTTTTGGGTGGTAGGTGTGAGTTATCACGTCTTTTCTTTTTTAATTTGCAATTATTTAAACAAAATCCCTGATGATATAATTCCTCAGACAATTTCACGCAAAAAAGGTATACTTGTTACATTTCGATAAATATTACCGTTTTCGAGTAATTTAAAGTAGAAGTATCTATTTCCAAATTATCCCCTAATCACATGTGATCGAATAATTGATACCATAAATTTAATTATCTTAATGTTCATACGCGCCCCTAGAATATGAATCCAGTAATCAAAAGCGCCTAAAAAAATTTTAAAAAAATGAAGTCAGTTTCGTTCCACCCCTCTATATTTTACCCCCCTGCTTTGTCGCCCTTATTACTGAGTCTTGGAAAAAAGTGTAGATGAAAAGCTACTACTATTTTTGAACATACTATCGGCCCCAGCAATTACGGTACATAATTCTGGACCACCCTGTATATATATATATATATATATATATATATATATATATATATATATATATATATATATATATATATATATATATCAGACATTTTGTTCTACAGAATCGTGTTGTACGGGTCCGAAAACGGATAGCGCCCCTACTATCGCCTTTCGCCGTTCTTATCGTATAGACATTAATTTTTTCAAGGAAAAATTTGACTAAAAAGAACATTGTTTAAGTTATAGTCAGTAATTAAGATCTGTAATTTTTTTAAAAATAATTTTTTTCTTTTCAAATATTCAAATTTGTTGCCTAAGTGTTGCTGCCTAACCTAATTTATTTCCAGCTTTGCTGACGGCTATTTTTACTTGAAGAATCTTTTCGTTAAATAGCTAGGTAAGAAATTTTGGCTAGACAAGTACAAATTTATCGTGTAACATTCAGTGAAAAACATTTGTTTTGTTTAGAGTTTTTGTTTAGAGTTTGTGTTAGTTTAGTTAATTTATTTTTAAAATTTTATCTGCATTCACGGTATTCATTTCGTTTAAAAATAAATGTAAATGTAAAAATAAAAATTTTCTGATAATAATTATTGTTGTTTTGCCTAAAATAAAAAAAAAAAAAAAAACGAAAACCGATTATTTCATAAAAAAAGACCGGTTATTTCAAAAACCGGTTATTTTGAGCGGTTTAAACCGTTCGGTTAAACAGAGCATAAAAGAAACTGAAATAACCAAAAACCGGTTATTTTTGAAAAACCGCCATCCCTATCTTATACTTTTGACGAGATACTGTGCCGCCGTACTGTCATAACTCTCTACTCGTTTGAAATATCCATAACTTGTTTCACTTAAACCTTCAAAAATTTCGTTATTTTTTTACTACGACCTACCGTTACTTATGATCAAAGTTTAGAATAACGAAAAATATGAAGAAGTGCTGACATAAGAAATTCTCATGTTACATAAGTGCGGAATGTTTAAATGTGATTTGTACTAAGTTCCAAGCTTCTTAATAAATGCGCCATCTTACCGACCTCAATGCGCACTCTTACACGACCGGTCGTGTAAGAGTGCGCATTTCCCATTTTGTGAATTTTTTTTAATAACTTGATCGGTATTGAGTTTATAATAAAAATCCTTTATCACAGCGTTAACTAATCATTAAGGTACTAGAATAAAAACAATTTACTTGTATAACATTTTCCGTTATTTTTTTATAGCCACCTAAATGTTAAGTGCGCCGTCTTTCACGACACTACCCTATAAATGAAATTTCAATTCAATCGGAGATATCCGGTAATACATTTGTCTATATCTTTTATACTAATTTTTGCTACTTTTGACTCTCAGATATACAACTTCCAATCTTCCATATCGTCAAAAATTCGTTTAAAAGGTAACTTTTTAAGCCAAAAAGATTATGCAAAAAATTTCAGTTCAATCAATAAAGGTATGCGATTTGAGAACTCCAGCCAAAATTTTTTCATTTTCATCAAAAGCTACAGACATTTGGAAGTTCGTTTTATTTTTCCTATAATATAATATATATGAAATCTTCTATTTGTTTGAAATTTTTCATATTTTTCGGTTTATAAACTTCGGTGACAAAAAGGGAGGAGGAGAAAATAGTTTTGAAGTGTGTAAACGAAGCCCTTTGCCCCTTTCATATGACATCCCTATTAACTATATGATAACTTTCTTTCGAATAAAAATAAAAATATTTCTATAATTATTTGACCTGTAATAGACGTATAGACAAACAATTTCTATCAGGGTACCAAATTTCAGTTTAATAGTAGGAGTGGTTACTGAGAAAAATGTGACATACAAACAGACATTGTACTTTAACCATAAGGGTTCCTTTTTTATTTTACCTTTTTCTACGGAACCTTAAAAATGATTACGAGTAATAGAGTCAATTTAAACTTTTACTTTATCTCTTATACCGTTTCAAAATATTTGAAAAATTAAATTTGTATTCCAATTCTTGAAGGGTAGTTTCAGCTCTTAGAATGATGTTACTGCATTCAGGAGAATTACGTGTTCTTTATTTTTTTCTGTAACTAATTATAATTAATATAATTATTTACAATTATTTATAGATTTAAGTTATAATAACATTTTAAAAAAAATTAACGTCAGTATTATTCTATTTTTGGATATCAGTTTCAATATTTTAACACACTGTTTGAAATTCCATACATCAAACGATAGGTATAAATAAAATATATCAAACAACTAACAATACATATTAATAACACCAACTGCTAGTCTGTTGTTTTAGTTGTTACCGAGCTATGTATCTCTCATAAATGCCGTTTATTTATTTATAAATAAGGTAAAAACCATTATCAAACAACATATTTCACATACGTATATGAACATGGTTCGAGCTCGCCATGCCGCCCAGTTTCATTTTATACGACATAAATATGCAAATAAAATATTTAAATTTCATAAATGTGAACGGTGATCACCATCATCACCACAAAAGCACGTATTAAAATTGGAAAAATCCGTTATGTGCAAAACACGGGTAAAATAATTTCAATACCTACTAAAATAAATAATATCTAGATATTCTGGAGTTAAATAACTGACAATACATACGAAGATGAATTAAAATTATTTTATGTGATTAAAACATTCAGATTAATTCTCCAAACCTAGCGACAACTTATCAAATTGTCTTAACTCATCACTTTTAAAAAAATAATAAGCAAGCTTGGTATTCTTATTTGAAAAAAAGAACGAGCAACGACTTTTGTTCTGTAATATACTGTAATATGGATATAATATTTTAGCGAGTTTCCATTCTGGCAATTCACCTATTATAGCAGGTGTCATGACGCGACTTGAGCCCAGGACTATAACAAATACTATTTGGGCTCAGATACTATTACTTGAGATCCCCAGAAACGTACACATCCATCAAATAAGCTACATCAGCGCCTCCACACGGCTGTCCAAACGATGCATAGAATTATAATATGAATATTATATTATTCATATCATAATTTTTCTTTTCTAAAATTCTAGTTATACAGAACATGTAAAATATATATGTATTTTAATACTTTATGCTTAACAACCATCATAATAACATATATCGTCGGGGATAGTGCAAATACGCGTAACTAGCATTGGGTAATTCCGCGTATCTGACAAATGTAGCCAATTTAAAAATTCGCAGGCAGTGAACGCAGGAACCTGATTAGCAACTACCTCTTTGATAGATACTTTGTTCGACTAACGGAGAGCAAGGAATCGCCCAATAGCAATACCGCAGATCCACTGCCGGCATGTGGCAATCCCGCGTATATGGTCAATTCTAATGTAGATACGCATTCTTTACCTATGGTATATACGCGGATTTGCGCTATCCCCGACGATATAAACTATTAGAACAAAAATGTAATTAACTTCCCATTTAGCAGTTATACTATGCATAATCTCTGTTCGGGCATTATTTTTATTCTTTGCAATATTTTATTGTATTGAAATTAATTAGGAGAGAACGTTTAAACACCGAGGAAAACAAAGCAATGTTTAAAATTTGTCGTAAATACGAAGACATATTAAATTTTATAAAAACAGACAGTTGCAAACAAAATTAAGCACGAAATTAAAACGACTGACTATTTACCAATCCACAAAAAATTTTATCGATACCCGTATGTTCATAGGGACGAAGTAAAAACTCAGATAGACAAAATGCCACAGCAGGGAATAATTAGAACTAGTTATTCACCCTGGAGTAGTCCAATTTGGATTGTCCCAAAGAAACAAGGCGAGAGCGGGAAACAGAAATGGAGGTTAGTAATCAATTACCCTAAGTTAAATTATAGGAGACCAATATCTCATTCCGAACATTACATATACATATACTAGTCAAACTATTACATATACTGTGTGAATCTTTTGAGAAATGCCATTTTTATTACAGCTAGACCGTTTATTTAATCGAAAAATTGTTCCAATAAGAGTTGTAGATATCGACGGGGGCAACCGATTGATATAATCAGGAGCTTTATAGCTCTTATGGTTTTCGAGCTATGATACAAACTTATAGATATTTAAATGAGACTATATATTAATTTTTCCATAAAACTGATCTAATGCATTAATTAACAACATAAATGAACAAAAAAAAATTTTTACCCAAGTATAATTTTTTCATTTTTCTTTAATTTATCAGTCAGGCGGTAAAAATTCGCATATGTACTTGAGGCTACTTCAACCGATAGTGTTCTGGTTGGTTACATTTCCATTACATCCAAGAAAAGAACCTTTTCCAGTACCATTTCTATCATACAAATTTGATTGTAATAAAAATGGCAACTCTCAAAAAACTCACAAGGTACACTGGACAAACAGGTACCTCACCACTTTAAATTTAGCATCTGGTTTTCACCAGATTGAGGTACATCCGCGTGCTATATAGAAAAGATAGTCTTCATAGTAAAACATGAGCATTACGAGTGCGTACGTATGCCCTTTCGGTTAAAAAAAGCTCCATTAATCTTTCAACGGATTATGGATAACGTTTTACAGGATTTACAGGAAACTTCATGTCTAGTATTTATGGACAACAATATTGTTAAATCGACATCATTACAAGAACATGTAATTAATTTGGACACAGTGTTTAGTACGATAAAAAACTAAATACCCCTGTCACAGCATCTGCATAACATAGCGAATTTCCAAATATATGACATTGGCGGATCTCATCTAACAAGGAAATGCACCCAGACTAAAATTCGGAATTTTGATGAAACTTTGCTGGTGTGTAGAATAAGCAAAAATAAGGGACCCGTAAATTTTTTTTATCTGCCATTTTCCACGTTGAAACAGGTCCCTAAATTTGGGGGTTTAAATCGTATTTCTTAAGATATCTCGAAAACTATAAGAGATAGAGGAAAACTTTAAATTGACGAAATATTACTCTTTGAACGAACTCCTCGTAAGAAGATAAAGGCAGTTGTTGAACGGAAGATTATTGCTTCTTATTGAACATTCGTTAGCATTTGCAGACCAGAGAACTTTGGTAGAAATAGATATAAAAAATATCGAATATTAGTAACCAAATGTACACATGGCTAATTTACCAATTAAGTTAGTACTGAAAAATATATGAATCATTATCAGAAAGTAAAAATTTACATTTTCATGATGAAAATCAACATAAAAATTAAAAAATTGGTAATTCCATGGTCACTTACATTACAATTTGATTTAAAATTGGGATTAAAATCTTTTGAATTTTCGTATTTAATGAGTAAATCCACTAAAATCTAGTCAAATTAAATTTAATACGATTTGAACTTTTAAACAAAGGAAATCAAACCACAAAAAATGCATATAGATTTTTTTTATACAAGATAAAGTAGGTGGTTACTTACATTACTCAAAAAGGAACATAATTTTTCATCTTGTACACAATGAGAATTTTCTGTTCTATTTTGATAACAAAAAAACAGCTTCATTTAAGTAAATTTAAACAAATAATGTTTCAATAAATTATTTTAATAATAAATTTCATAAAATATTATATATTTTTGATAAAAATGTAACTTTTAATCGGTTACTTACATTACACCTCTTTGGTCACTTACAGTACAGTCACTTTAAAACAAGTTTTATTAAAAAGTAAGTGGTTTATTAATTTGATTTTTTGGAAAATATGATAGATAACAAAGAAAAAAGTTTATTTTTAGTAATAAAAAAACTTCTGTCGGTTCTGATAGCCTCCATTAGGGGAGACAGGGGCATGTACTAACAGATTTTACTTTTTTACATATTAAACGGAAATTAAACTAGTTAGCGATTTTTTTTTATAAACGTTATGAATCATCAACTATCTGTCTATAATTTTTGATAAAAAAAAACTTACATATCCCTTGTACTTTCTATGGAAAAACCCATTTTCTTAAAAAATGTGTTTGTTAATACTTACCCCACTTTTGGGGCAAGTTTTAACAACGTTGGGGTAAGTATTAACATTAGAGTTTTAATATGATTGTAGATATGTAGATATGTACTGATAGGAAATAAAACAAAGTATCATATTTAACGTGTTTATTATTAGAAAGGAATTAATTTGACATAGAAAATTCTTATTTTAGATTTACCTTTACTTAATTAGTTAAAGTTAATCATTATTTTAATTTTTTTCTGAGGCAATAGTTAGTCAGTCCTTATTAAGTAGCAAATTACGTCACTTTGACTTTGATAACGAAACAAAAATTGCTAAATTTTCAGTCTTCGATAGACAACCACAATCGTTTAATATCTTCTATATTAAAAAATATTTACTTATTAAAAAATTAGTCTTCGTCTTATTTAACATTATTATAATTCTTGAAATATATGATAACTCAGATCAAGCAAAACTTTTCCTCTGCTTCACTGCAGAAAAGATATAAAAATTAAAACCATTTAAATTTAACACTCACATATGTACACACACATACATGCAAACATATTTGGCAATGTCACGAAAAAAATTTTGGTAACCTCAAAGCATGAAAATGACGATATTTGGATTTTGAAATCGGGATGAATACAATAACCTCCTTATAGGGAAATTAAAAACATAGTCTTTGTTGCATAAAATTTAAACGAGTTAAATGTTAACATGTTAATACTTACCCCATGCATTTTGTTAATACTTGCCCCGAAGGTAAATTTTTTACAAATTTAAAATTTTAAAAAGAATACGTTGATAATGCGGTAAAATTTAAACAAAATACAATACCAGATGGAGTATGCTACCGTTTGAAATAAATTTAGTTTCTCTTAGGTATACAATCATGCTTCAAATCAAAAAACCGTCGACTTAAAAATGTTCTTTTACCTAATAAAATCTACGCCTTACTCACAACTTTGTTTTGCGGAAACCGGCCGAAGACGGATTGGTCACAACGTGTCCGTGGTCATCTACTGATGACAGCAACCGGACGTACTTAATTTTTTCGCCCGTAGTTTGGCGGAAAATGGCCTGTTCATACTTACCTCCGTTAATACTAGCCCCTGTCTCCCTACTCGAATTCGTAGCTTGACAAAAATTCAAAATAATACTCAAAACGAATATAGTAATTATTTAAGCATAAAGAAAAAGGTAAATTTAGCTGTATTTTAATAGTCATTTGAAAAAAATCACAAGTTACAATATTTTTTTTTTATTAAGTAATAAATTTTTAAGCTAAATTTACAAAATAAAAACAATTAAAGGTAAAAAAATTTAAAAAAACGTTGTATATCAGAGATTTATTCTTCTGAGTATCAAGTAGGCATGATTTTGATTAATTATTTTCATTTTTTATTTTTTACTAAAATTCCATCATTTCATGGAATTGCCCAAATATAAAACGTATTTGCAATCAATAATAATGCAATATAACCCTTTCGGTCCCTACGTCCATTGTAATGGACACAAATTTAAATCTGTATTTATATGATGACGTTACCTATTTTTGGAATTTATTTTGTTTTAAAATGTAAGTAGAATATCGTATTTTTATTTCAAGTGATTTGTATCGACATTTTTTAAAAACCTATTGAATCACTAGCGTTTTATAAATATGCATTACGGAGCAGTCTTCGCAAGTTGTCAAATGTAAGTATAAAAATAAATATATTTAGTCAAAAATCGTCAGTTGTTTATATAATTGTAATAAATAAGCATTAGAAAATTTAAAGATAACAATAAAAGATGTCATGTAATAGCACATTAATATATTATTTAATTTATTTTAACACCTTTATGACATTTTGTCCATTACAATAGACATTCTAGATTTTTGCGATATGGACTTAGAAAATTTCAAATATACAAAAAATGGTTTTAGACGATCCTATTTAAGATGTTGAGCAAAGAAAAAATTTTTTATACTATTTAATATGTTGAGCAAAGACAAAAAATCGGGACTGACGGGGATAATCTACCCTATTTTTTTCTTCCTCATATGGCTTGGATACCAAACATATTTCGAAAAAACGCAAAACTATGTGTCCCTTATTTTTTGGTGCTCTTTCTACTTATGATGACAAAAATTTGATATATTGAACCATTCAAGCTGTACAAGAAAATTTACCCCCATTTTCACCCCTCCAGCCCCTCTTATTAATCCGACCCTGATTTAACTTATACAGGTGAATAGGTCTTTCAAAGAGTAATATTTCGTCAATTTAAAGTTTTTCTCTAACTCTTATAGTTTTCGAGATATTTTAAGAAATACGATTTAAACCCCCAAATTTAGGGGCTTCATTCACCCCCTAAACGTGGAAGATGGCCGATCAAAAAAATACGGGTCCCTTATTTTTGCCTGTTCTACACACCAGCGAAGTTTCATCAAAATCCCAAATTTCACTATGGATGCATCTCCTTGTATGACCTATACCCATTTAAAATAGTTTAGCTTTCTAACAGTGAAACAATTTTCAAAATCAGCTCAGTAGTTAATTTTTGGCGCTTTTGGGTCCTCAGGATCCTAACGGATCTCATATAGTGAAGCATATATTATGCATTTAACAATACATTATTACATTACATAACTACAGTTTTCGATTTTTTTTCTAGGTATGCAAATATACCCGGATTTTTATTTTTAGACGATTGCGTCATCAATGAGTTCAACCCTTCAAAATGACGTTATATGGATTTTAAACCAATAACTGAATATAAAATTGTTAATACACCTTAAAAAATTCTTTCTCGATTCCACATTATGTGTTAGAAAAAGATAATAAATATAATAATCTAATCCAACCTCTTTAAATGAAACAATTGAAATACGAATGATAACAAAATAAATAATTTATCAGGATGCGACCTACGTCGTTACCTATTTTCAGTAACACGGCAGAAGTAAATGTAATTATAGTGAGTTGTCTGCCAAAAGCTTACTAAGATTTTAAAATACTTTAAATATAGGTACAGTAACGTTTAATTAGATTTTGCCGTACAAATGGTTTAAATAGTTATAAATTATAGCTCTTTAATCACAAACAAATCAACCAAATTTTTCAGTCTTCCCTAACCTTTTTTCTATCAATAACAACACACTCACATTTTATTTTAAAACTACTTATTTTTTTAGCTTATCCTACTTCTTCACTTGACCTAGTAATGTAGGTACTTCTAAATAGTTTATGAATTATTTTATCGACTAGAATTCAACTATTTTAATAAAATTTCGAAAGGAAAATTCCGCTATTACAACAACTGTCATAAGGAAACTTGAGTTCACGACTATGATTGAAATTTGATTTGAGTTCACGACTATTTTGAGGTCACTAGAAGCCAAAAACCTTATATATATATATATATATATATATATATATATATATATATATATATATATATATATATATATATATATATATATATATATATCAGTCTTACCTAAACTTTTGTTTATCAATAACAACCCACATATATTTTATTTTAAAAAGGCTTATTTTTTATGCTTATTGTACGTTTTCACTTGAGCTAATGGTGTACTTAAATGTTCAATAATTATTTATTGTAGGAAAAGTCAATTGTTTTAACGAAAATTCAGCTACTACAGCCACTGTCATATGAGAGACATGAGCCCGGGACTATAATAGAAATTTACTTTGAGATCTGTAAAATCCAATATATAGGTATATATAGCTATTCTAATATAGCTGTAGCAGCTATATTATGTAAAGTCCCCTGGACCTTGAGGACCCAGAAAGTGCCTAAGGTAGACTAGTCGACGGATTTTGAAATTTTTTTCACTATTGTAAATTGATTTTGAAATTTTTTCGCTGTTAGAAAGCTAAATTATTAAAGACTGACATAGTATATGTCAGGTTACTAGGGTTCTGCAAATCTAAAAAGCGTCTAAAATACACGGCTGGAATAATCTTAAGTAAATTTTTTTTTCAAATACTGTTGAGATCTAAAAGAGGTATAGGCAAGGTCCAAGAGAAAAATTGTAACGGTATTTGTAGAGAGGCTTCAAGATATAACTATGCCGCGCTACTGAAATATAAAAATAATTGGAGTAGAAATGTCATTCGGCTGGGAGTCGATGGGTCAGGTCACTGTTCTGAGAGTCTTATTTGAATGGAATGTGTTGCCATTTTCAAACTGTATTGGAATAAAATCGGATGGGTATAGTACTGGGTGGAATTTGAGAGTTTATATATATATATATATATATATATATATATATATATATATATATATGTGTGTATATATATATATAGCGAAAAAGTAGAATAATTTAAAAAAAATAAGCAGTTTTAAAATAAAATGTGAGTGTGTCGTTGATAGAAAATAATTTAGGTAAGACTGAAAAATCTTGTTGATTTGTTTCTGATTAAAGGGATATAATTTATAACTATGTGTACGGCAAAATCTAATCAAACGTTTACCATTACGTTGAGCCTTACTGTACCTATATTTAAAATATTTGAAAATCTTATTAAAAGTAACTTTTAGCAGGCAACTCATTATAATTACGTTTTCTTCTGCCGTGTTACTGAAAATAGGTAACGACGTAGGTCGCATCCTAATAAATTATTTATTTTGTTATCGTTCGTATTTCAATTGTTTCTTTTAAAGAGGTTGGATTAGGTTATTATATTATCTTTTTCTAACACATAATGTGGAATCGAGAAAGAATTTTTTAAGGTGTATTAAAAATTTTATATGCAGTTATTGGTTTAAAATCTATATGGCGTCATTGTGAAGGGTTGAACTAATTGATGACGCAATCGTCTAAAAATAAAAATACAGGTATATATATATAAATTATATTCTCTCTCTAAAGGAGAACATTATACAAGAATTTCCTTTCCATAACGTAATCTTAAAAAATCTGGCTAATTTTAATGAGACAGAGCTATCGTTATTATAACACATATATACATATTGAATAACTAACTAGCACTTGTTTTACCTAGAAAAGAATTGCTTAAACGACAAAGCATTTATTGTAAAAAAAATCAGCAAATTTCTTACAAGGAAAGGTTTCCAGGTTCCCGCCTCCGACTTCAATGCTGCTGAAATATGTTATTCTACGTCGAAATCTAAGAGACACGTATTTTCTTTTATCGGCGGAAAAACGGTTTGAAGGGGAGAAAACGCCCTTCAAAAATTGGGGTAAAAATTTAATTTTTCAAATATCTTGAAAACAGTAAGAGACAGTAAGAAAAACTTTAAATACGATAGTCCAACTTCAGAACCACTTATCGTGACATTATTACCCACCGTCAGTGTGTTAATATTAAAAATGAGTGTATGTAAACTAGTATGTAATTTAAGAGGGTGACTCACCCCCTCTCCAATGTTGCTCAAACTAAATTTTGAATTCGAGAATTTCATTTCTACGTTATTCTAATTGTCTTAAACTATTTAGAAGTAATTGTCTAAAATTACTTCTAAATAAAAAACGACTTCAACATTGTAAAATATTCTTTTAAAAACTATATACATTGATTTGAGTAATGTATACAAATAATAATTATTTTATTTATATAACTGTTTTCAGACCATTTTCCAATGAAGACAAAATGTAACGTGAGTTACCGTAACGTAAGTTATCGACATTGATATAGGATTTTAATAATAAAGTCTTCTACAGACAGGAAAATTTTGACAAACTTATCATCTTCTATATAACACACACAGGTTGAATATAAAAAAAAATTATTCTTGTAACTTTGAATCGGGAGCAGAAAAAAGGAATTGACTCGAAAGTAAATTTTGTACTGTCCCTTTTTTGTAACGTGAGTTACCAAAATGTTTAAATTATTATTTCAGTTGTGGACAACCCAAAAGCTTTAAAAAAATGATGGTAAAAGCAGATCATCATGCTAATACTAGAAAAAATTCCAATTAAAAAATGTTTTAACTTAGTGTTGTTATAATACAAAAACTCTTAAATTTTGATTCACTTAGTAACGTCAGTTACCGTGGACACACCCAGACGTGAAATAGACTTTTTAGGACATGTTGTAACTAACCCAGGGATTGAGCTAAATTCAGATAAAATTCGAGTTATTTAAAAATTCCCATCCCGAAAACTTAAATCATTCCTTGGACTTTCAGACTACTACAGAAAGTTTATTAAAGACTTCGCTAATTTGACGAAACACATGACTAAGTGTCTAAAAAAGGCGAAACTGTCAAACATATACATTAGGTGCTTCGACACCTGTAAGGATCTCCTTCTGTAAAATCTGCTGACAATTTTATCCTCGCTAATCGCTGAATTTTCCGCTTTTTAACCACTACGGAGGTTGCAAGGAAGGCGGCGCCATTTAAAAGAACAGACTTAACTTTGATATGACCTTGAACAGTGACCTCGATCCTAAGGCCATCGAATGCGCCGTAAAAAGTGCTGGAGATTTTGTCATCACCATTTATCCCAAAAATGCTTTCTCGCTGAGATTTTTAACTGTTTTCACACTTTTGATACCCTGTATTTTATTGTATAAATATTCTGTATATTATTGTATAATATTATTATACAGATACGTATGACCTAATATTTTTGTTGCTACTGCCTATAGATATACAAATCGATCGACAGCTATAAGCGTAAAAGTTTCAAAACTCAAAATTAGATGTAATAACTGCAACAATTATTACTGTTCAGTTCACAAACTCTTGTAACTTAAGAAAAAATCATATAAAACAAATACCTGTATGCCAACCAAGTTCCTATAGTCCGTTTTCGAGATAATAAATCCAAAAGATGTTACAAGAGCACTAATTTAATTTTATGGAACAAGTTAATTTTCCACGTGAAGTGAGACTTTCCATTCCTTTTAATTTATCAAGTTTGTAAGGGATATTAAATTTTTAACAAATTACTTACGTCCTAAACAAGTATGTTTCCGAAATTGTAAAAATCCGTCAACACAACGACAAACGCCTTCAATGCAGCTGCTACTGGCTACTTTCATTGAACATTGTTCGTCCATCAAGCAATCGTATCCCAACAAGGTTGCTGCAAAAAAGAAAAATTATTATAAGAAACATTAAACTAATACGATTTAGTATATTAAAATAGTATATTGTACAATAAGTGCGGAAAACTGTCGATTGCCCACGAAAGCGAAGTTGAGCGCACTCACTACGTTCGTGCGCTCATTCGCTCGAGTGGGCAATCGACAATCCCACACGAGTTGCACATACTATTTTTTATTACGAATTTCACATACTTTTTCATATTATTATTCTTATTATTATTATTATTATTATTATTATTATTATTATTATTTTTGACATTTTTATTACTTTTTAAAATAAAATTTTTGAGTGTTTGTCATTTTTTTCTGAATTAAATATTGTCTAAATTACTTTGTTTGTGGTTTCTATAGAAATAATTATGAAATATTTATTAAATGAAAAATCAAGAAACGGCTTTGCGTGTTTTGATTAAATTTTGCGTGTTAGTAGTAGAAATATGGGGATTCTGAGCCCTCCTCCCCTCCTCCCGATTTTTTGACTGACCTTGGGAGGAGGTAGCTCGATCAGGGCGGTTCTAAAAACCTCCAGCGGTGGGTGGAGGGATGTTTTGGTCTCAAACCTAACTGAACCCTGGTGAACTTAGCTTAACCTAAGAACTTAAAATTCCTCTAATAGATGGCGCAGTCACCTTTAAGCTCTGTAAATTGCAAGTTTTCACTACTAGATGGTGGTCGTGGTCTGGATACTAGAGATTACCAACAGATGACGTAGCCACCTTTGAACTCTGTAAATTCCAAGTTTCACTAATAGATTGCGCTAAACACAATATGCTAGCGAGTTTTAAAAAGTGTATGATAAAAATAATTACACCTGATTAATAGAGACCATCAGAAAATAAAAAAAATAGTAAGTGTTCGCATATTTATGAATGCACTCTTTGGGAGTAACTCTCTGGGAGTGTCTCTTTGGGAGTATTGAGTGTGGTTGGTGGGAATGCTGTAGGTGGGTCGGGATTCAGAGCTCCCGTTGCACGTAGGCCACCAAATACGGGCCCATTGTACCCCACGGCATCCAAGAGGGACTAGCTAGTGCCTAGTCCCTCATAGAAACTCAGGATTGCACTACAGTCTGCAGTCCTGATGTCCTCGGAACTCAGTATTGGAGATCCCAGATACTTGCATCTCAAGGATGACAATGCTTCACAAGAGCATAGAACATGGGACGAAGATTTGTCCTCCAAACCGCACCTTCGGCAGAGAGGACTTTCCACTAATCCCATGATATGCAGGTGCTTTCTCAGGACGTTGTGCCCCGTGAGTATACCTGTTAAACGGCTCAGCTGTACCCTGCTTAGAGATAGTAATTCCTTTCTCCGTTTTAAACTGGGCAGTACTATAAGCTCTCGGGCCTGTCTGGCCGTTTTACACACTTCCCAGAGATGGGCGTGCTGCCTTTTAGCCCAGTCATCCACAGCATACCTCACTTTATGGAATGATATTCCTAGGGCCGGCTCTGGACCTATTAAAGGTTGAGTCGAGCCTCGTTTAGCTAAATCATCTGCTCTCTCATTTCCATCTATTCCCGTATGGCCTGGTACCCATACCAAGGTCACTGGGCAATGGACCGAGAGTTGATCCAACGTTTCTTGGCACACGTGCACCAATCTTGACGTTGTCTTAGCGCTATTAAGGGCGTTGAGAGCAGCCTGGCTGTCCGAGCATATGCTTACGCTATGTCCCTTCCAGCCGGGCCTACTTTGTATCAATTTCGCACAGGCTGAAATGGCAAACACTTCAGCCTGGAAAACCGTTGATTCTTTTCCCAAGGGGTAGGTTAGTCGGGTTCGGGGTCCGAAAACGCCTGCACTTGTACCTTCCGCCATCTTGGACCCGTCGGTATACCAGACTACTCCTCTGACTCTTTGGGAGTAACTCCTTGGGAGTGAGCTCTGTGGGAGTAACTCTTTGGGAGTAACTCTTTGGGAGTGACTCTTTGGGAGTAACTCCTTGGGAGTGACTCTTTGGGAGTGACTCTTTGGGACTAGCCCTTTGGGATTAGCTCTTTGGGAGTAACTCTTTGAGAGTAGCTCTTTGAGAGTAACTCTTGGGGAGTAACTCTTTGGGACTGACTCCTAGTAGTAGGAATATGGGCATTCGAAAGCCACCACCCCACCGCTCCGGTGGTGGTATGTAACCTATGCGGCGGTCAGTGGGTGGCTCCCGAATGCCCATATCTCTACTACTAGGAGTCACTCCCAAAGAGTCACCCCCCCAAGAGTTACTCCCAAGGAGTTATTCCCAAAGAGTTACTATCAAAGAGTCACTACCAAAGAGTTACTCCCAAGGAGTTACTCCCGAAGAGTTACTATCAAAGAGTCACTACCAAAGAGTTACTCCCAAAGAGTTACTCCCAACGAGTACTCCCAGAGTTACTCCCAAAGAGTTGCTCCCAAAGAGAAACTCCCAAAGAGTTACTCCCAGTGTTACTCCCAAAAAGTCACTCCCAAAGAGTCACTCCCAAAGAGTCACTCCCAAAGAGTTACTCCTTGGAGCATTTTGCTATCATTTGGTGTCTTTTTGGTGTCATTTGGCGTATTTTGGTGCCATTTGTTGTCTTTTCGGTGTTGGCGTTACGTCAGTTCTGCACTGGTTGTACTGTATAAGATCATGTAATGTGTATTTTCTAAGCTATTAAAAATAGGTAATGTTCCTACATGCCCCCTGAATATAGGCAATAAATTGCATTCTCCCATTGACGTTCTGGCACAACAGAACATATGTACAAGTTTAAGGTATAATATTAAAAATTAGTTTGATTTATTTTTAGGGATGGGTGTAAATAAAAATGATCGGTTTTTTCTTTTAAAAATTTTTTTTATTAAGTATAGTTTAAATAATAGGTACACTATTAGAAATTTATTAATGGGCGAAATACAATAATTACTTTTAACATGTAAACAATAATAAGATTTCTTACAAAAATAATGAAATTTTTTTAATTTAGAAATTTCAAGAAGATCAAACGTTTTGAATTGCAATTTCAAGAAGAACCAACGTTTTGAATTGCAATTTATGAGTTAGCCCGATTGGTCCATGGTTTATTATTCCCAATTGCGGAATGTTCTGCAGCCGCGCGAACATCTGTTTGTTGAGATTATCTAATCTTGCTGGCAAAAATATGTAGCCGATGTCCAATTCTAAAACTGTCTTCATTTTCGATGAATCGAATTTTGATGGTAGTTGACTTGCACCCATTATTATATATATATTTTTCCAGTCTCCAAATCACAAAGTTTAATCCACCGTTTGATAGAACCAAGGTTGTTTAATTGTGTCATGAAATTTGACACCATTTGTTGCACTAAGTCTCTGTTTCCAAATGAAGCACCAGTAGTAATGGAATCCATTTTCACAATAATTAAAAATTTTTTTGCAGCAATAAGTTTTTAATGTTTTAACCAAAGTTTCAAATCAAATTGTGAGCGAAAAAAAAAAATCATACTTCTATTTGTATTCATCAAATTTCTGATGTCATCATATTTGAAGGTTGCGACATACCGATGTCATGGACGTGGAAATAAAATTGCTTTATAATAATATATGTATCAATTACAAAGTGGCCTTTGAGACCGGATGCTTATTAAGAAAAAAAATTATAATTTGTACAATAGCATCCATAAGATTATGAATGCCTTAAATTATTTTTTTATTTTCTGATGGTCTTTATTAATAAAGTGTAATAGTAATTTTATCATTAGTTGACCTAGGTTGGAACTTAGGCAGATTCACCTACCTTATCCGGAGGAGTCCTTCACATTAATATTTATTAAAATAATAAATAGTAAAAATTTTTCAATTTTTTAAATTTATAATGTCAGTGGTAAAATGTTAAAATTTTTGCCAAAGCATACTTTGAGACTATGGAAACAATAATAAATAATCAACATATATATGTATATTTTTAGAATTATATATATATATATATATATATATATATATATATATATATATATATATATATATATATATATATATATATATATAATCATACTCTATATATATAATACCCCAGTCGCAGCCCCTGCATAACATAGCGAATTTCCATTTACAAAAATCCGTTTTTCTGTGATTTTTCACCCTTTGAAGTGATTTTTCTTCTTCTTTCTAACGGTGTAAATAAATGTCCCAAAAATTTTTTAACTTGAGACAATTTTGGCAAAAAACTAATTTTTGTCACTAAAAATTACCAAAAAAACCATGTTCCAGGCTTCTGACATGGCTGGCTAACGAACTTGTCCAACGGTGTGGGACTAAATACAAATATAATACATAAATTTTAGTGAATATTATTTTCTGTTTGTAGGGACCTCAAAACAAATTTCTGCCATAGTCTCGGGCTCAGGTCGCATCATAAGAATGGCTGTAATAGCTAAATTCCATTCTGGAAATTCGCTAAAACCACCCATAAAACCTATAAGTCTAGCAAGTACTTAACACATTAATATTTTTTGTATATATCAACATCTAAAAACATTTCAGTCCCTTTTTGACAATCTTGCCGGAACTTAAACACTTTTTTAAATTTTTTTTATTGTTAAAATTGAAATTTTATTTTAAGGACGGTTAAAATTACTATATTTTACATCAAAATGTCAACACAATCACCCGCTAGTTAATTACCCCTAGACTTGATGCTAGAAAATTGAGAAAAAACAGGTCATATAGATTGTTTTAATTGTAATGATTGAGCTACGAAATTCAAAAGGACATTTTAAAAATGTGTGTATTCGCTATGAGCTTTTGTCTGGAGGGAATCCAGCTTCTCAAAATCGGCTCCAGCGTTCAAGATAGCTTATATATATATATATATATATATATATATATATATATATATATATATATATATATATATATATATATATATATATATATATATATATATGATATATATATATATATATATATATATAATATATATATATAATATATATATATATATAATATATATATATATATATATATATATATATATATATATATATATATATATATATAAATTTTAGTTTTTGTATTCTAGGGACCTCATAACATATTTCTGTTATAGACTCTGCCTCAGATTGCGTCATGAGAGCGGCTGTAATAGCTGAATATCGAGTTTCCTAAAAATCAAAACTGACTGACTGACTGACTGATCGATCAACGCACAGTACAAACCGCTGAGCCTAGAAACGTAAAATTTTGAACAGGGATTTCTTATATAACGTAAGTGAACACTGAGAAGGGATTTTTGGAAATTCATCCCCCAAGGCGGGAAAATAGGGGATGAAAACTTTCATTGACATCTGTAAGTTTTTTAGATAGAAATATGGAAATTTGTGTTAGGTTACTGGTTTGAAATTAAAAGTTTTAGTGCTTTTAAAAATTCAATCCTTAGGGGAGGGGAGTGAAACAAGGGAAGAAACTTTAAATGAAAGTTTGTTATTTTTACAATTAAAAATGTGGAAATTGATATGGTATGGTGTGGTATGGTATGCTGGTGATTTTAAAATTGTTAAAAATTCATTTTTTTAACGTGTAAATCCTAATCCTAATCCTAACTAATATTATAAATGCGAAAGTGAGTTTGTTTGACTTGTTGTCACGCCTCAACGGCTTAACCAGTCAACTTGAAACTTTGCACAGGCATAGCCTGGGAGACGCAGATAGTTATGACTCGGGAAAATATTTCATTCCCGAGGGAACATCTATTCAATTATGACAGTTGACTATTAAAAAGCGGATTATTGGTTTCAAACTTCGTATATTGTTAATAGACGGGATGGAAAAGAACACAGTCTATTTTTAACCCAGGGAAAGCATCTCAATCCCGTGGGAAGTTATATTCCTGTGGGAAAATATATTTTAAATGAAACAAAAAAAGATTCTTTGTGTTTGTTCTTGATCTATTTAAAACGAAACAATGAAATAAAGAGAGCTGACAGTTAAAAAAATTGAAGATTGATTTTAAACTTTGCATATTGTTTACAGAGGGGCAAAAAAGGACACAGATTACTTTCCACCTCGGGTAAATATCTGCTGAATCCTGTGAAAAGTCTTATTCTCGTGGGGAAATATATATAAACGATATAAAAAAGGATCATTGACTTCATTTGAACTTTGCATATTGCTAAAACTGTGTTTTAGTCTACTTTTTATCCGAAGAAAATATTTTATTTTTGTGGCAGAATTCCCAAAGGAAAACCAACAGTTTTCAATAGCGACGCGATGAAAGTACACTTTATACATTTTAACTAGGTGTCATAATTTCAAAAGCCAAGAGTGGAAGGGCTGAGCGGGTTCCAGCACACACTACGTCAGTAGTAAGGATTGGCCGGAGCTGGATCCACCTCCCCACCTCCCGATTTTTTGAGCGACTTCCGGAGGTGGTAGGCTACCGGGGCGGTTCTAGAAGCCTCCGGCGGTGGGTGCAGTAATGTGAACGAAAATTTTTTCTAACCTAAGTGAACCCAACGGAACTTGATACAACCTAACAGAACCCAACGAAATTTGATCTAACCTAACCTAACCTAACATAACCTAACCTAACCTAAAAAAATATTTTCTAACCTAAGTGAACCCAACGGAACTTGCTCCAACCTAACAGAATCCAACGAAATTTGGTGTAACCTAACCTAACCTAACAAAATTTTTTTTAACCTAACCGAAACGTAGAACTGAAAATTTCCCTAATAGATAGCGCAATCACCTTCGAGCCCTGTAGATTCACTACTAGATGGCTCTCGTAGTCTGGATAATAGCGATCCCTGTGTGTAAGTTTGAAAAATTGTTAATAGATGGCGCAGCCACCTTTGAGTCCTGTAAATTCGCTACTAGATGTCGTTGCTCGTCCGGATACTAGCGATCCCTGTGCGCAAGTTTGATAAATTGTCAACAGATTGCACCGAAAATCCTTTTTGATAGTTAAAGATGGCGTTGATAGTCTGAACCACCGCGATCTTGGTACCTTGATTCAAAACGCCATGAAAAGATGGCGTTGCTAGTCTGAACCAAAGGAAACTCTGTACCTTGATTCAAAATTCCATGAAAAGATGGCGTTGCTAGTCTGAACCACTGAGAACTCTTACCTTGATTCAAAATTCCATGAAAAGATGGCGTTGCTAGTCTGAAGCTCCGGGAACTCTGTATCTTGATTCATAATTTTATCATATTTTTATCTAAAAACAGTTTAAACTTGTATAAATTATCAGCTGACGTCATTAGAAGGTAAACTGATATTAATAACGTAGATTTCTGTCTAATACACAAAAATGAATTTTATCACATGATTACATAATTTTATCTGAAAACAGGTTTAAACTTGTATAAATTATCAGCTGACGTCATTAAAAGTTATACTGATATCAAATAGCGACGGTTTCTCTCTAATATGCGAAAATGAATTTTATCATATGATTGTATATTTTTATCTGAAAACAGGTTTATATAGGTTTTCCACTAAATAAAAACACATTTTTTTTATTTTAATAAATTTATTTAAAAGAAATATTTTACAATAAAAATATTTAAATGTTATTACAATAATTTTTGTATGTGGATATACCATTTTCCATGGCGCAAGTTGCTCCGGAATGATGGCCGCATCGAGGACTAGTGTATGTTGATGTTATGATTCCCAACTTGGGAGAAATTGTTATTTCTTCAAAGTTCATGATGGGTGCTGATGGTAGTAGTCGTTTCAAATATCGCACTTTTTCTTCTCCTTTCGTATAAATGATTCGAGTTTCGTGTAGATTGTTTATTAAAATGTATTGTAGTTCCTCGTATTCAATATGTCCATCCATCCAGGAGAACCCATTAAGATTTTTCCACAACCAACGAGCTGTGCGCTGATCTTTTTCGCTTAATCCGCAAAACGGTATTGGTGATTTGAAAATATAGTGTTGTAGTATATAATCTCCACCATAATTTTCTTTGGAAGAATCGAAATTCAACACAGCCAATTCCTTTATGTAGAATTTCCCATTTGTTGAATTTAGAAATTCTTGGAAGTCAACAATTTTCGCATCGATCTTCATTGTGCGTTGTCTAGAGCGAAACTGGTTGATTTATAATCGAATTGCGGTGCTTTTATACACATTTTGTAACAATATTCGTCAATGGATTATACTGAACCACACGATCATGTGATAGAAGACAGAATGCTGGTGTATTCTCTGGCACCTCTTTCAACGTTTTAAATTCAATTCGAATATCCACCGGTCCACTTTTCAATGATTCGTTTTGATGAGAACAATCGACGAATATGACTGGAGCGATATTCTTGAATTCTGTTCTGCTTAAAAGCGTTTCATTCTTCTTACAATCATAATATGCTTGTTGAAATTTCGAGTACATGTGATATGCTACCGCATATCTATCATTACTGAATTCCAGATTCATATCCATGTACGGGTATTTCACAGAATTTAAATAAATTTTAACGTCTAAAAGTTCACAGTGATCGAAAATACTGGAATCTTTATCTTTTTTATTTCGTCGATCCGTTTGTAGAGCGAATATAATGTAACGCGGTTTCTCCAGCTGAGTCGATGTTTTCACCGTCCAAATGTTTTGTCTTGCTTTTGGAATCGTTGGCTGTATATGCATATCCCATGATCGAAAAGCAATTGTAATATCTCGACTATTTTTCACATATTTCAACAACTTCAGTTTCTGTTTATCTTCAACTGTAACGTGTGGAACCATCCATTGAATTTTATGTATATGGAAAGTGACGTCATCCGTTGGTGATATAACTGCATCATGATCCGTCCGAGCCCGAGTCAGAATTAGTTGATGTTTTGCATTGATGATAACTTTCTTGTAATGGTTAAGAAATCCAAACATCCGCGCCAATGGTAGGCAGAAATGGAAGTAGCCTTTTTCCGTTACTTTAATTGTTTCACCCGGACACCATTCGGCGTTGTAGAGTAGTTTGCTTTCATTTTCGTTTAATGCCAAATAATTGATTAATGTTGTTATCGGTCCAACGTACTTGCATTGATCGATTTCCACGTCAGTCAGAAATTCAGTCTTTTTAAAAAATGCAAAAAACTGTTTTTGGCCTTCTTTGGTCGCCATTTTGAGGAACTTCCAACATGATTCAGCTGTTTAAAAATAGTTCATCGAATTCTACGGATCTTTTCCATATTTTCCCTTCCAGGTACTAATTTTAGCAAAAACCAAGGTTTTAATCAGTAATTTTCTTGGACTAAAATAGTGTTATTTGATCATCATCGACGATGTCTTCTTCATTCGTTAAACAGCAGAGACGCTACCAGTGAAAAAATTCAAGTTTTCATCGGACGCGGACAGCACTGATTTCAAGAAAAATGATCTACTGCTACCGAGGAGTATTAGAGCGGTCATCTGTGGTCCAAGTGGATGCGGCAAAACGTCACTTCTTCTATCACTTATCCAGGATCCTAATGGTGTGGCATTTGAAAACATATACATCTATTCCAAATTATTACGCCAACCGAAATATCAATATCTGAAACGAACCATTAAAAGTGTTAAAGGTTTGGGTTACTTTACATACTCTAATAACGATGATGTCATACCACCGAAAGAAGCACGACCAAATTCGCTGGTAATATTCGACGATGTATCTGCGCGGGAGAAAAAAGCCATAATAGAAGAATATTTTAGCCACTCTCGACACTACAATGATGATTGTTTCTACTTGACACAAACGTATACAGCGGCGCCCAGACATCATGTACGGGATAATGCTATTCTTGTTGCAGTCTTCAAACAGGATGATCTCAACCTTAGACATATCTACGATGATCATATTAATTCCAACATGTCGTTCAATCAATTCAAAGAATTATGCAGAGAGTGTTGGCATGATAACTATGGAATTTTAACTATTTGGAAAGAAGATGATATACGAAATGGAAGATATCGAAACAAGTTTTACCATTTCTGGAAAGGATCAACATCCGGAAAATAATATAACCTGTTCTGAATCGACCTGCTGACTGGTCCTAAGCTGATTCTATACTGGTCCTAAGCTGATCCTATACTGGTCCTAATCTGGTACTAAACTGATCCTATACTGGTCCTAAGCTGGTCCTAAGCTAGTCTTATGCTGATCCAAACATTTTTCGAACTGATTTGGTAGCCGGTATAGCAGTTTCGAACTGGTACACCTAAATACGACCATATAAATGCAGCAGTCGCATGCAATAGAGCTTCAGTTCTTGAGAAATCGTTCTAAGAAGCAGTCATCGAGATGGATAAAAAGGCGATTAAAAAGAACATTATAAAAGCGGCAAGCAATATACGTAAAAAATTTAATGCTTTACGATCTGGAAAAGTGGAGTCAAATATGTTGCTTCAAAGTACATTGAAACCAGTCACTACTCCGCTTAAAGAAAAAGCTACAAAGTTAAATGGTAACAAGAAGAAACATCCTATTAAAGTGGAAACAAAAGAAGAAGAGATGCAAGTATCGGATGCGTTCACACCTAAAATTAAAAAGAAAAAATTGGGAAAACAAACGGCAAACCACTATACTCTACCAACAAAGGAAGAAGATATTTCAATACAAGATATTCCAGAAGATGTTTTTGAATCGTATCCAGAAGAGGAAGAACAAAATGTATTTGAAACACCAAAATTCTCCGGATCAGCGCAAAGTGTTGTTCGAAAATTGATGCCAACACCTGAAGAATTGCCAAAAGAGTTTGGACCAATAGCAAGAAAATACTTACAACTATACCTTCAACCCAACAGTGGAATTGATGAGGTATACGGACCGTACAAAAAAGATGATGAATGGATGATTGGAAATCAATCGTTTCAAATAGCTGGTGATGATATAATAATTGGTAATATTGTGTATGAAGGAACACCTGGATTATATCAGTTGATTTTTATGAACGCACCAAAAATTGGTTCATATCATACTAAAGATTTAAATGCGTATAAGCAGATTTTAAAGCAAACAAATGCACACAGACGAAATTACAGTCCAAACCAGCAAATAAAAGGTAGCTCGAGTTATAAATACATAAACATTATTAGCCAGTTGTTCCCAACCAGTTCCGCTAAAAAACATATACCAAGAAAAATATATGATACAAGAAGTCGCGTCGGAAGTGCTCCAAAATCTGCTAGCGTCAGCGGTACTCCAAGATCGGGACATGGCTTGATGCAGTTTAATAATTTTAAAAAAGACTATATATACTGAGACAATGCGAATGAACTGGTCAGTAGACTGCGATTACTAATGGCGCCACAACAAGCTGGACACAGCGGTCACAATAACGAAATAATATTCATCATTGAAGAACTGAAAGAAGCAGATATCATTGAGTGAAAATGGATAAATTCGGTCGTGTGCGTAACAGAAACATAACTATTGACAAATTCGGCCGGGTGCATGATAAAAGCATTAAGAAGCAAATTCTTAAAGACATTGGTTTGAAGATGACGCAATCGGGGAATTATGATTTTAGAAACAGACAACTAACCAATATAAAGGATCCGACTGACGATCAAGATGTGGTGAATCTGAAATTTTTAAAGTTTCGCAACAGAGAAACTTTCTGAATTAACAGAAACAGTCGAAATCACCAAAACAAAGATTGAAAATGCTACGCACCTGCTGACCCAGGCAATGCAGCTTTTTACGCAGAATAAAATATGGATGAATCGAGAAATTTCCGCATTTAATCTTCGAATATCGAGGACTGGAGAACGTCTTGATAAATTACTGAAACCTGCTGAGGACACTGAGACGCAAAATGAGCAAAGCACAAGTGATTCGTGAACTGCATAAGCCAGCGCGAAAAAATTTTCCACGCAGACGTGTGATTGTGAAAGGAATTGACGATCTCTGGCAATGTGATTTAATTGAGATGGGTGCCTACGCTTCAGTGAATAAAAAATTCAATTATCTGTTAACAACAATCGACGTGTTTTCGAAACACGCATGGGCGGTACCCGTTAAAAATAAAATAGGAAAAGAAGTAACAGCCGCTTTTGAGTCGATACTTAAACAAGGACGGAGGTCGGATAACTTGCAAACCGATGATGGCAACAATTTTATAATAAGCTGTTTAAAATGCTCGTGGATAAATACAACATCAACCATTATTCAACATTTTCAACCAAAAAAGCGTCAGTGGTGGAGAGATTTAATAGAACGTTGAAGACTGAAATGTGGAAGATATTTAGTTACAATGGATCGTATCGATGGCTGGATATACTAGACGATTTAATGGACAGTTACAATTCACGGAAACATAGAACAATAAAAATGCGACCGCGTGATGTAACACCAAGCAAGGAGAAATTGCTCCTTTCAACTTTTTACAATCATATAAAAGTTGTGGATCTACCAAAATTCGATAAAGGATATTTACCATCATGGACGACGGAACTTTTTAAAATCAATAAGTTACGATTAACCAATGCGGTTACATATCTGTTAAAAGATTATCATGGTAATCCGATTAAAGGTGGATTTTACCAGGAAGAATTACAAAAAGTTAAATATCCAGACGTATATTTAGTGGAAAAGGTGTTGAAAAAAAAGAAAGATAAAGTATACGTGAAGTGGCTCGGCTTCCCAAGTAGCACCAATAGCTGGATTGATAGCAAAGACTTGGTATGATATCCCCACCACTAAGGAGCAGCGAATACGCATGGTGATGATGGGCCGGAGCAGTTGCAGTATCCCCCACCAACATGGAGCAGTATACAATTATGATGAAGACGATGAGATGAAGCAGTTTCAAGTTTTTGGCGAAGCAATATCGAGTGAAAACACAACAATGAGCGGAAGTCTTCAACACCATATAATAGTGGAGGAATCCATGGCTAGAAATCGATTGTTGAATAAAATGTTGGATAAAGCAATTCGGTTATCTGATTTGGAGATGATCCGATCCATAGCATCAAGAGATCGTGATATTTTTTATCCTGAAAAAATAACATCAGCTATTTAATGGGGTTCGTCTGTGGAAACTTTTGATCTCCTCTTCACACTCACCTTTGACGAATCTGATATTTGAGAAGACCGCCTAGATGGATTCGACACGCTGACGTATTTTCTTATCAAGTCTCTGTTTTCAGATGAAGCATCAGCAGTAATGGATTCCATTGTTGATAATAATTCTTAACACAACAATTGAAAATTTACAACAATATGATTTAATGTTATTAATGTTTTGAACAAAATTGTAATTGAAAAGTTATACTACGGTCTTTTATAGCAGAAAAATAGCATGATGACGTCAGTTATGAGTCAAATTTAGCAGTTTCTTCAGTTTTTATTTTCTTTAAGATTATGTGTGCAGATAAAAATGTCATATTGTAACCGCTGATAACCTATATCGTAAGGAATAGCCTCAATTTTTTTGCATTTTTTAGACCTGCAAATACCGATATATATTCATCTATATTTAGAAAGTACGACTAAAATGATCGATTTTTCACAAAAAGACCGATGATTTTCGTAGCGGCGCGGCGGCTGCAAGTGGTAGAAAATGTTCATTTTACATAGTATTCGATGTAATTAACATATTACAATAAAAAAATTTGAGGCGCGAAACAATTCCTTATTCACTAAAATTTGGTGTTTGTCCGACTCCATTATAAATAAAAATGAATTTATTATTATCAAAGATATACACAAAATATATTAGGTCATCCGGAAAGTTCGTGCCGTTTTCGTGTAAATGACCATCCCGATTTTCTTCAAATGGCCAAAACTGTGGATTTTGAATGCTCAAAAGATGCCGGTTATTCTTGACAGTTTGCCTCGGGTTTCGCTTTATTTCTTGACGCTTTGTTTCATCGTCAGTACACACAGGTTGACCGAAGGGAACTTCATGTTCCAAAGAAAATTTACACTTTTGAAATCTAGCAAACCACTTTCTACAACTTCTGTTAGAAACCGCATCGTCACCACAAACACTACAAATATTTCTCGTTGCGTCAACTGCATTAGTACCTTTTTTAAACTCATATTATATGACATGATGTTCCTTGATGTCTAAGATTGCTCATTATCACTGACAAAAAAAAATTATTTAAACACTCTTTAAAGATACATATTACAAGCAACACTACGGCCCAACACTAACATGTTGTTGCATGTTTCGTTTGCGGTTGTTACTTGAAGAAATATTAATTCATTCGAGCGGCTCCGAAAACGGTACCAACTCTCCGGATTACCTAATACTTAATTTAAACAATGTTATTAATGTCATTTTTATTAATAGATTTGAGCGTTACTTTATGGTATTCCATATTTGTAAATAATAAGCAAATATTTTACTTCACAAAATACCACTTTTATTTTTGAAACTGTAAGAATATTGTTTCAAAAATAAAAGTGGTATTTTGCGAGGTAAAATATTTGTTTATTATTTACAAATATCATTTTTATTTATAAAATAGGAATTTTGAATTTTTCGGAAAGAAAAAAGGACCTCAAAAGTTCTTTCAGTTCATTTTCTAAGATCTCTTTTTAACATTTAAATAATAAAAACATAAAATCCAAACACATTTAGATATCTTAAAAATATCGAAAATGAGAGGAAAATTCGACTCCCGTGATAGGGCTCTAAATAAAACAAACAAATTTTGATTACATACATATAATTTTAATACGCTAATCTTCAAACGGTATTTTTTAAAGTAATAATAAAAATATATCAAATAAAGTTTATTTTAAAAAGTATTTTTTATATATCTTCAAATCTACAATAAGTGGTTAATTTTGACAGGTACCTTGTAAAAGTCGTATTTAGTTTAAATTATCTATTTCTCACAAAAGGGTATAGCTACATAAGCATAGGAAAATGGCCCCCATGGCCGATGTCTGTAATAATATATGTAGTGACATTGGTACCCCAAGTGATTACCAAATACAGGGTCATTGACCCTTAACCTTGACTTGTCCTTGAGATATTAACCAAAATATGTTTTAGTGCTGTAATTTTTCAAACTCAATTTTCTCGAAAACTATAACACCTAGAAAAGCAAAACCGACGCCAAAATTTAGATAACATTTAGGACTATATTATATATTTTTTTGACATTTTTCCCTAAATTTTAAAAGTTCAAAATAATTGCATTAAAAATATTTTTTTATTTTTTAGTATGGTTCTGGTAAACTTACACCTTTCAAAAAAATACAGAATATGGCTTATCTTATCTACTTACACCATGCCAAAATTCATTAAAATCGAAGATGCGCTTTTTGAGTAATAAATAATTTATTGAGTATATGTTATGTATTACGTTAACCGTATAAGAGAATGATTAAAATAATTGCAAAAAAAATAATTATTGATTTTTTTGTACAGTTCTATAGAATACTTACGTCGTTCAAAAAAATGTAGTATATAGCTTAACCTTTCTTTCTACATATACCATACCAAGGCTCAAGTATCTCACAAATATCCTAAATAATATATCACACTTGCAACATGAGCACAGCATCCAACCGTTCGATTACCATTCGGACAATTGCAACAGTACCGGCGAATTCCTTCAATATTGTTAGAATTAGGAAGATAATCAATAAATACCCGATAATTATTATTGTTTATATGCCGTGACCGAACATTTAACTTTATAATATTTGGAGTTTGCTTTGTTTGTAATATATGCAAAACGTTATTCTTGTCGTCCATTATTTCAGCCAGATATGAAACAGCTAATGAAAACTGATAGGAACCTGTAAACAACATTTTTAATTGTACTTCAGTTAGTCTGGGAAAATCTAAAATATTACACGAAGCAAACTCCAAATATTATAAAGTTAAATGTTGGGTCACGGCATAAGTATAAACCATAAATATTATCGGGTACTGTTACAAATTCGCCGGTACTGTTACAATTGTCCGAATGGTAATCGAACTGTTGGATGCTGTGCTCATGTTGCAAGTGTGATATATTATTTAGGATATTTGCGAGATATTTGTCTCGCATTGTACGACCAGCTGAAATATTATCAAAAATATTTTTAAATGAATCGATTAATGTGGTCATAAATGAAAACAGTGATGACGACGATTGAAATCATCAGTAGGTAAAAATAAAAATATGTAGTTTCTATAATCAGAAAATGTTGCCTTTGTGGTTAGTACCTACCATACACTCAATAAATTAATTATTTCTTAAAAAGCGCCTCATCGACTTCGATGAGCCTTGGTATGGTATACGTAGAAAGGTTAAGCTATATACTATATTTTTTTGAACGATGTAAGTATTCTAGAACTGTACAAAAAAATCAATAATTATTTTTTATACAATTATTTTAATCATTCTCTTATACGGTTAACGTAATACATAACATATACTCAATAAATTATTTATTACTCAAAAAGCGCATCTTCAATTTTAATGAAATTTGGCATGGTGTAAGTGGATAAGATCAGCCATATTCTGTATTTTTTTGAAAGGTGTAAGTTTACCAGAACCATACTAAAAAATAAAAAATATTTTTAATGCAATTATTTTAAACTTTTAAAATTTAGGGAAAAACGTCAAAAAAATATATAATGTAGTCTCAAATATTATCTAAATTTTGGCGTCGGTTTTGTTTTTCTAGGTGTTATAGTTTTCGAGAAAATTGAGTTTGAAAAATTACAGCACTAAAACATATTTTGGTTAATATCTCAAGGACAAATCAAGGTTAAGGGTCAATAACCCTGTATTTGGTAATCACTTGGGGTACCAATGTCACTACATATATTATTACAGACATTGGCCATGGGGGCCATTTTCCTATGCTTATGTAGCTATACCCTTTATTGTTTAACAATATTAGCAAAATATTCCTAATAAATACATATAGAGAGACGGCACCAATCATCAATAAATTAATAGCAATAATTTTATTGCAGTAATAAGTACCAATAAAGTTTTTTTCTTTTTTTTAATTCAAAGAAAATAGGGATTACAGACTGATTATCACTAGGTAACAAAAAAAAAAAAAAAACTTGTTTTCCTCGCGAACGAATTTATGTGATTCGTATTCTTCATGTCTTCTATAGTGTAGAAACGTAAATAAAACATTCTAGTCATGTCACAATTGTGTGAAAAGAGTGTTTATTTATTTTTCAATATTTAAACTTATGTTAATGTATTTTTAAAGAAAAAAATTTATGTGGAACTAAAAAACGAAGTTTTTATAATCCTTTTTTGTCCGTCGTTTGTAGTTTGAGGTCGAAGTTTCCCTAATTAAAAACCAGCTTTAGTTTGCAAGAATTGCAGAATTCCATTTTCCTAGATAACGTTTTTCCATAGCATCAATATCTTGATGAAAACGTTATCCGTCTTCAGTACTGACATCTCCCATATTTTTAAGGAAAAAATCTAAATGAGAGTGCAAAAAATGTATTTTCAAGGACAAATTACAACTCAGTTACTCAATTTTATGATAAGATTATAACATTTACTATGTCGACGTATTCAGAAAACGACAGCCAGGTTTCCTTATCTACTTCATTTAAGGTTGAAATAAAAGCTGAGTCCTTTATTAACTTTTTGATATCTGAACCTGCAAATATTCCTTCTTTGATTTTGACAAGCATCGGACGTGTCTGGCTGAAGAACTCAACCATTTTTGGACTTTCAACGTTTTCATCAAATTTCATAAAAATAAAATGTTTCGTTCGAGAATTATAGATTACATTTATACTTTTTAATATGAATTGTCGTTTTCCGAAAACTTGGCCGATCAGGTAATTCAGATAAGTTTTGACACTTTCTTAAACATTATAAAAATGTCTAAAATTTATTTTAAATAGAATTCATTTGGTTTAAAATCTTTTCCGCCATTAGTTAGAATAACATAATGTCGTGTAACATGAAATGTCGTTTTACGACCACTTGGTCGACATGTAATTCAGATAAATATCAACACTTTTTTAAGCATTAGAGAAATGTTTAAAGAAATCCTTAATTTTAAATAGAATTCTTTTTGCCTGGAATCATTTTCGCTATTAATTAGAATAAGACTAGGTCGTGTAATATGAAATGTCGTTTTCCGATCACTTGGTCGACCGTGTAATTTAGATTAATATCGACACTTTTTTAAGCATTAGGGAAATGTTTAAAAGCAATTCTTTAATCGAAACTAATATAATAAAAATAGAAAATTTGTTGGTATGTCTGCAGTAAACTCAAAAGTAATGAACCGATTTTGAAAAATTTTTCACTGCTGAAAGCTAAACTATTTCAGATTAACATATGAGAAAAGTTAACGTGAGGTCAAAATTGTCCGTTATAGGGTATTATATACTTACAAAAAGCTTAAAATAAACAACTAGACGGAACTTGAGCAGTAAGATCACACTGATTATGGGCCACTGGATAGTACGGTTATAGTGATTATGAGCCACTAGGTAGTAAAGTCATAGTGATTATGGATTGTTAGGTAGCAAAATCACACTGATTATGGACCACTGAGTAGTACGGTCATAGTGATTATGAGCCACTAGGTAGTAAAGTCATAGTGATTATGGACTATTGGGTAGTAAGATCACAGTGATTATGGACCATTGGGTGGTAAGGATATAGTGATTATGGACCACTCGGTAACAAAATGTTGATTAAATATCACTAAAATCGCAAAGTAAATTTTGATTCTTTGTAATGTTTGAGCGGAATGGTCTTTTTCAATGCGTGTTGTTTTTGACTTTTATTCACAAATCCTTATATGGGTGGTTCTACTTTTTCGGTCTCAACCGTAAAAAAAAAATAGAGAAAGCCATTTAGTAGATTTCATGCGACTAGAATATAGGAAAGTTATCATAGATTCGGTATCTGCAGATCAGCAGCGCGGTTTCATATTAAAACCAATATTTTCTTGCGAATTACTGAATCCAGACAGAAAAAAATGTTTAAATTAAATTTAAATAATAAAATTTAAATTATTATTTAAATAATATTTATCATATGTTCTCCTAATATCAACTAAAAAAAAACTTAAAAAAGGTGGTTTTTTTTGTCTGATTTGCGAAAAATTGAAGAGTGTTTTGTTGTTTGTGTTTTATGATAAAAAATTGGTTAGGAAAGTTGTCCAAATTAATCAACTTAGGTTAACTAAAAAATTTAGTTGATACACAAAAGAATACTGATATAATAAATATATACTTATTTTATTATGGTATCCTTCTCCACTTTCATGTCTCCCATCGTCACATTCTACCGTGACGAAGGATACATGTGTGACGAAGGATACAATCCGACAAAATCGTTATTAATCGTGAACTGCGATCATTTAGATCGAAAACTTGAGTTTATCGTAATGCTTGCATTATTACAAATAATTTTACGTAAAAACGACTTGAAATTTGTTAAATACATACCAAAAAAGCCGTCACGAAGGATACACTCAATAAACACACACAGACTGTCTTCTTGCTTGATGTAAAAAAAATGACAAGCTCTCAATGTCAATCACTTGATTTGACTTTCGCTTTATGCTCTGTGGTCTTTGGCGTTTCGTTTCATCAAAAAACATGACCCTTTCACCTATTTTTTTTAAGCTGATAGCAATACTTGGCAGTTGTGACGAAGGATTCTCAAATTTTCGCAACAATTTTTCGCCACGCCAAAAAAAAAAAAATTCTGCAAATAAATAAAATTTAACTTTCTAATTACGATGCGTAACAATTTAGCTCTCTTTTTTATTTATAAAATTGTGGGGTTTCGGTAAACTTATCTTTGAAAAACCTTATAGTCCCAAGCAATACGTAATAGGGACATGCGTTTTAGAATTGTAATAAGCGTTTGACACCATTTTTATAATAAAAATTAAATCAAAAATTAAAGTAAATGTAGGTAGGTCATCTAAATAGGAGCTATTAACTTTATTTAAATAAAATAAATGACATTATCTTCATTCTGTATATAGTTTTAACCTTCCTTATTGTGGAGACAACTTTAATTTTTTGTAGGATCTAAAAAGTAGAATCACCCATATATTTTAACCCTTTATCAGCTACTCAATCCCTTCCTTTCGAATGGTACAAAAAATGACTTTCGGCAACATCTCTATTTTAAAGTCGTTTAGCGAGCGAAATAAATCATTATAAATACAAAAAAACAGAATATCTAATTTAAAAGTAATTAAATCCATAATTCAGATATTTTTACGCACACGGAACCGTAGGCCACAGCTATAAAATATGTCTAATAACAGTTGGGAAATATAAAATGTATATTACGCCTGGAAAAACACCAAAAATTTGATCGTCTAGACTAGATTACCCACTTAAAAAGACAAGTACATATAACTACAATAAGTGCAAAACTTTTACTGAATATTATCTGCGTTATCCAAGTATACTATACGGCAGGAGCCCCATTAGTAAATAATTACCCTTCGCTCGAAAATGAGGTTTGGATGGTACTCTTCTGTTGATTTTTTACTTAATTTTATCAATAAAACCCGTAATATAGGTACCATTAAAAAATTATGTTTTAACTTAACTTTTAATATACCATTAAATAATTATTATAATTAACTAGGTATGTGTGTACGTGTATAATACATTATCTCATCCCTACTACAAGTTTTAGAAATTTGACACGTATTATCTCATAAACTAAGGCCGCTATTACATTGTCATAGATATATGTCAAAGATCTCTGATCAAATCTATGATCAAATATTAAGAAGTATCTTTAACTATGGTTACAGAAATTTATATTATAAAAGTTGACTTATTACACTATAATATTTCTTTGATTAAATAAAACTTTGACATATATATATGACAGTGTAATAGCGGCCTAAGCAGGATATTCAAAAAAATTTATTTGTAATAATCCGCATTTAGTTTTTGTTACCGTGGTAACGGAAACCTGCTTTTAGAGTCGCCTGTACTCAGAGAGTTAAAAGATACACTTCCACTTCGTGTTAAACGTGCTAGACGAAAATAAAAGACGTGCAAGTGAATCTCTACCGAAGGATACTATTAAAATTAAAGTATCCAAATTTTGCACCCCGACCATGTTTAAAAATTTTTCTCTCTCTTTAGCTTCCGAGACACAAACATAGTGCTCAACGAAGTACAAAGGGGCTGTTTTATTTATTTTTAAATTTTCGAAATTCGGGCGCCAATCATACGTCTCCTCGTTACAACATAACTTCTTTTTGAATAAACAATGACGTGTTTTACTTAACATTCACCTAATTTGTAAATCGTTGTATCTAAAATTCACAGAATTGTCAATTTATATTAACATTTGTATAATATTGTCTAATTAGGGCGGTAGTAATTTAGGCACCAAACAAAAGATTGCAGATAAATTCCGCACTCATCTTTTGCAATTATCATGATTCTATTTGTATTTTCCGCAATAAACAATTAAAAATAAAACTAATTATTTTTTGACAAAATTATATTTATCTTGTGTGTATAATACATATACAGGGTGTCAATTTAAAAACAAGCTAAGCATTCTATTTTTGGAACGGTAATAGGTAATTAAAATCTGTTAAAGCCGTTTCTAGAACATGAAGGGGGAACCATTATGACCCGCAAGGTTGAAATTTTTACAACCAACCTCTTAGACTCCAGCCACCCCAACCCTATTTTTTTAAATTGTAAGACCCCACTTATGGTACATCATTGGAAAGTTCGTTAAAAATGCTGTTCATTAGTACCAAACACTATCTTAAAATATCGAATATTTTTTGAATATAGGTTAGTTTAATTAGTTTTGACAATATACTTCGACTTTGATATAAAACTAGATGGTAAGGTTAGTTAAGGTTAGGTTATTTTAGTTTAGTTTTGGTAATATGCTTCGATTTTGATATAAAAACTAGATGGTGAGGTTAGTTTAGGTTAGGTTAGTTTGGTTAGCTTTGATAATATATTTTGACGTTTATATAACACTAATTGTAAGTGGTGAGATTAGTTTAGGTTAAGTTAGTTTAGTTAGTTTTAACAATATACTTCTACTTTATATGTATATTCTGGTAAAACTGGCTAAAATAAATACCTTTTTATCCACTTGATTAGCGTTTTTAGTATCTCCCTTTATCCGAGTTTTTAAGAAAAGCGACCCAAATTTTATTAAAATCCATCCAGTAATTTTTGCGTGATGTATGAACAGACACATATACAGAGAAACAGACAGACAGAGAGACAGACGGACAGACAAAAATTTTAATAATCGCTGTTTTCATATCTACATTGATAACTATTTACAGTACCTGCAAAATTTTCAAAAAGTATTCTATGTACAGAAACGGTATTCATATCTTTGTATTATATACGTATAGATAACCTATTAATGGCTTCTTTATTTAAAATGTTAATTTTTGTTCAAATTAAATTGCCCCCAGTTCTAAAAAGTATATATTTAATATATTTAATATTTTATATATATATATATATATATATATATATATATATATATATATATATATATATATATATATATATATATATATATATATATAAATTTTAGTGAATATCATTTTCGTATTCTAGGGACCTCAAAACATATTTCTGTTATAGTCTCGGATTCAGGTTCTACCATCAGATCGGGCGTAATAGCTGAATTTCGAGTTTTTGAAATTCGCTAAAACAATTAACTATTATGTAATATATTATGTAACAACTTAAATTAGCCATATAAGTAAAAATTTTATTAAATTATGTACTCGAAGTGAAAGAAAATTTTTAAAATTATACTTTTACGTGATGTGAAAGATAAAAAAATAGTTCATAATTGTTATATACATAAAATCTCTTGAATAGCTACGAAAAAGCTTACTTTTTTTAACAGAATAAATATTTATGCAAAACTAACGTAGAAAACATTAATTTTAATTATTCAAATGGAGGAAAAATGGTGACATTTTTTTAGAAAGAAACGTACGTAAAAAAAAAACTAACTATGCAGCACAACGTGATACTTACCCTTTGAATATTTTATAAAAATTTTTGTATAAAACATTAAACATCTGGTCAAAAACCTACATATATTAAAATTGTTTGCACATACAAAATTTATATTATCTATACAGATTTGAAAATAGTTTCGGACAAAGATTTCAAATCGCAAGAATTTCATTTTTAAACAAACAAAACGGCCCCAATTAAGAAAATTATTCTGAGACTAGCCGTATGCCCGATGGGATTTCCCATCGACAACATCTTTTTATTAGGTACTCACTTTCTGCTCACTTTTAATGTTTTTCAAAAGCCTAAATCAATATCCACGTTTATAACTTCAAAAATAATGAACTTCCCATATGAACTTTCATTTTCTGTTTTAACGCCTTAGGGAATAAATTTCCAGAAACAACTGACTTTTATTTATAAACAGAAGTCTAGTCGCCAATTTTCATAACTCCTGTGCTTAATTTCGCCCTTCTAAACTCAACAGTTGAGGTTGTGCGTTTTCTGTCAGTCAAAGTTAAAGATTCATTAAATAAGATATTATTTTTTTTAATAGCCATAGTAACATATTTTTATACAATATCTCTAACTTCAAAAATGACGAATTTACATACAAATTTTCATCCCCTATTAAACGCACTTAGGGGACGAATTTTCAAAAATCCTTTCTTAGTGCTCACCTTCGTTACATAGGGAACTCCTGTCCAAAATTTCATTCTTCTAAACCCAACGGTTTAAGCTGTGCGTTGTCTGTCAGTCAGTCAGTGCTAGAAATTTATTAAGTAGATATTTTTAAAAGAACGTTATTTTTAAAGACAACTATTGCGTTAATTTTTAATTAATTTTATGTAGAACAGTTTAATTAATTAAAGGCTAATTTGAATATCTTCTTATAGGAATATACTTAATGTTACGACTCAACTAATTTCACTTACCTAATACTTTGGTATTACAACTTTGATTTTTTTAGACTAACAAAGAATATTAAACCTGCAATTTCTTTCATTTTAACATTTATCATAGTACTTAACAAAGTAACAAACATATTGTAATTATACGTGTCCAATTTAATATTTAGGGGGTAAAACCCCTCTTCAAAAATTTGTTGAAAAATCATATCTTGGTCTTTTTCTCATACTAGCCCTTGAGCGATTTTAATGAAAAGTAGTCAAAAGATTCTATAATTTTTATTATGTCCACCTACAGAAATAATATTTAATTCTACTGGATTTAACTGTACCTATCTTACATTTTGTAACATTTGTTTGACTTATGACAGAATTTAACGTAACGATTATTATTCTTATTTCTATAATAAAACAATTTTTTCTATAAACTTCACACTTTGTTTATTTGACTTAGCTGCACCTGACTCCGAGACCTATTCACCTCTGACTCCATAGAATTAAATGAGGCACCAATAAAATCGGCTCTATTAGCAACGCTAAAATTAAAAACTGCTTAGAATTGAATTATTATTTCATTTAGGATAATAAATTTATTGGTACCTATATGCGTATTTAAGTGTCCTTTTACCAAAAAATTCGAATTTTCATTATTTTGTTTTGAAATCAATCAATATCATTAATATTAATGAATACAAACAAATATTTTTTATGACCGGAACATAACGAATGAATGAAATGCGATATATTATGTTATCTACATTATCAACGGCGCTGTTGTAGTATGACATATATGTAAACCTTAAAGCTATACATATAAATGAAAAATTGGGTTAACTTACATTGTAAGCATGTTGTATCATTGTATTGTATGTAGAACGGTTGGCAAATACATCGTCCCTGCCGACATTGACTTGAGTCCACAGCGAGTAAGCAATCTCGATCGTGACGACACCGACTACCTAAATCTGAGGCCGCCGTTGTCCAATCGCACGATCCACAATACTAAAACAAAACATAAACATAATATATTATTCATGATAGCCAAGGCATACAATATGTATGAATGATATATGTATGTGCATATATCAAGGTGGCATATATATATATATATATATATATATATATATATATATATATATATATATATATATATATATATATATATATATATATATATATATACACATATATATATATATATATATATATATATATATATATATATATATATATATGTGTATGTATGTAAAAAGTATTGTAAGGCCAAAGTCAATAAAGAAAGATAAATTATTAGGTAAACCTACTAGCCATAAATCTAGCCATAAATTATAAACGAAGTTCCATATCTAAGAAAATTATTCGAGATGACATTACTTTATATTATATAAATTATTTTCGATATTGGTTTTGCTACACTTATGTTGCAGAGAAAAGAAACAGTTTGTCAAAAGCATTAAACTTTTCATATTTCCTACTCCATAATTTTTATAAGCAATTTTATTCACTCTTATTTTGCATCTACAGTCCAATAAGAGGAGGAATTTTAGTAGGCGCAACTTTCAGAAGCTTAGAGAAAGCATTATTTGATACACTGGCTAAGTCAGACGTTTTAATTAATATTCTAAGTTTGTACCCTTGAGACATTGTCGCTCAGAATAGTATAATATAAAAATAACAGCAATTATTTCATTTCTGGTACGGGATACGTTAGAAATTGTTTTTATAAAACAGAAAGATTATGCAAGATCCAACCTACCCGGTTACTGGACTACAATAATGGGCCACTAGACAAGTCAGTATACACGTCCATTGTAGGATTTTACAAATGTAGAATTGCTACTGATGCGTAATCGACAACATCAATCAAAGTGACGAAATTTTAAGTTGAAAATTTTTCTTTAATTTTGTTTGTCGTTGGAACTAACATATGTTAGTGCTAACCCACGGCGATTGCGCGATTGCCATGGGAGCATCACTATTTATGCTGTGCCTATTAGTTGCTGTCTTTGTGATAAAATATACATTTTCACCTATTCATTTATTTATATTCGTTTTAAAAAAAAAATAAAATAAAATAAAATAAAAAAGAAATACAGCACACGAGCGAAATTATTTAAAAAGAGTACTGCGTAAATCAAGGGACAAGAATTTATCAACTACACTTATTTATTAATTAACTTCCCATAGGAAGTTATTGTAATCTGTGTGTGTGTGTGTGTTCGTTAGTTCGTTCGTTCGTTCGTGAATTTTTTTCGCCTCGCATATCTCGAGAACAAATGATGATATTAACTCCGGACTAATTTCATTAGATGCGTAATCAAAAAATGAAGACCGAATAAAGTTTCCAGCAAATTCGGATTAGCGGTTTGTTTTTTGTGGTAAAAAAAAAAAAAGAAAAAGAAAAAAAACGAAGTAAGAAACATTTTTTGAAATATATTTTGTCTTGCATATCTTGAGAACAAATGATGTTATAATTTGTTTGATAAGGGTGGAGCCCCCACTTTTAGGTACAGAAGGCGAAGCCTCCGGTATGGTGCAACGGGCAAAGCCTCTATCGGGGCCCAGGGGAGGAGTCGCCTGAAGTGAAAAAAGAATTATTTATGTACAGTAGTCTCTAGTCTTTAAGGACACCCAATGGGAAGTTGACAGTGTGGGTAGACCTGACCCCCAAATTTTTTTCTTTTAATCTCATTTCACATCTTAATAATTTAAAAATGTTCGTATTTTGAGATGTCGCTCACAAGCGAAGAGTCGGATCTAAACGAAGAATAAATAATGCATACGTTTTATCTGAGGGAAAACGATCTCAAAATATAAAATTATTGTTTGGAATTTAAGGTACCTAAAAACGGATTTTTTAAATAAGTACCTTGAAAACGTAAGAGACCAAAGCTTTAAATTAACGCTATTTCTCTTTTTTGAAGGAATCTGTTGTTTTGGAATTTGTTTAAATTACAATTACATTACATTACTTACTTTAAAAAGTGGTTATTGATTCTTATTTGACTAAACTCTTTAACGACAGAATTTTTTTTAAGAGACTAAAATTTTTGTTCGGAACGAAACTTTATCAGCTACGCAACTAGACTGATTCAAATCACTAAGTTATATTTACAGAAGAACGTGTGGCATGATAACAAGCAAAATAAAATTAAATAAATACTTATAACTAATTAGTCATTGAATTTCAAAAACAAGAAATCATGCTTAAGAAATTTTGCTTTCTTTCGGTGAATCCAGAATTCCTCGAAACAAAAAAACAAAAATTAGCAAAAAACCAAGGTACATATTTATATATATATATATATATATATATATATATATATATATATATATATATATATATATATATATATATATATATATACATATATGATTTTATATTGGTTAGTAACAAAAAAAATCACAAAATGATTTAGCACGATAAATTCCACTTCAGTTTACGACTTTCCTTATTTTACGCGATACGTGCTATTAAATAAAATACACATAGTGTAGAGTATGTATGCGACATTCATAAAAATAATTAGTTTCTGTTGTTAAGTACATAAAATGCTTCCAGCTTTGTACCATACATTTCCCTTAATTCAGATAAAAAGCTTCCTGGATTAGAACCAATTTAATCATCTGAAACAAATCAAACGTGTTTTGTTCCTTTTCAAATCCTAAAACTGTAATTATTTTCTTGCCTCCAGATAATTGATGAAATAGGTATTAAATATTTCGTCAATGTATAATACGTTTCACAAAACACAGAACAAATTAAAATTTAATTTTCAATTAAGGCAAGGTTTACTTGAGAGTCGTTAAAAAAAATTGATTTTTTTGCAGAAATTGGTAGCTAATTACGTGTAGAATATGTTCCCAAAGTGATTTTACTGAAAATAATTTTACAACAAGATTCTTGCACATTAACCGAATCCAGCTTTCTATAAAAAAAAAAAAAAATTCAAAAAACGTAGTTCACGCAATAATGAGTATTAAATATAAAATTTTGAAAATACGTTTCTTTATATATATTTTATAATATCTCAGAACTACATTTTTGGAACTGGCGGACACGATAACTCAAAAACTATTCAATGGATCCTTTTTTTTAATCTTTTATTTTAAAGATAATTCAATTCTTCGGCACCTCTACCTAAGTTCCATACACTTTCAATATTTTTTTTATTTTTAAGTTTACTTTAAATAGCGAAAAATAAGATAAAAATCATAATCAAAAGTTCCAACATCCGCCATTTTTTTTCTTTCAGCAATTTATTGATATTATAGGTGGAGGTGCCAGTACTCTTCATATATTTTATAAATCTTTTTTGTTTTTGGATTTCGGTGGTTTATTACCGGCGCTAGGATGTCCGCCAACAAGGCAATGGATTTTCGGATCGTCACACTGCAGTATCTATAAAATGGACAATTTTTTATATTTTTCCTTGAAAAAATTTTTTTATATAGTTTAGTACTTAGTAAATATGTGTACAAAATTTTAAATTGATACTTACGCTCGTTCTTGAGAAAAAAATTCTAGAAAAATACATAATTTTTAAGGACTCTCGAGTAAACCTCCCCTCAAATAGACTTAGCAAGGATAGGTGGATGCTCTCTTCTTAAAGTGGATGAAAATTCATTAAGTTCAGTAAATTTTATTGAATTCGGACCTTTAGTGAAATATGGACTATGCATGAGTAGAATACGCCGATGATAGCCCTAGGTGTTCGTTTTTTGTTAATCCGGATTTGAATTTTTCTTCTGATCATTAAGGCAATTGCATATGCAGTGAAAGAAAAACATATGTACCAAATATCAAAAAAATATGTGGTTCGTTAGTTATGATTTTAGACAAAAATGATTAAAATCGATAAAACACTCTGTAATTCGGTGTAACGGTTGTAAACGCCGTTAGGCCGTTAGACCCCTTAATAACAAGTTTCTAGAATCACCTAGGTGACCCCTATCTACAGTCAACGTTTGTCCATCAATAACAATAAAACACACACACACACACACACACACACATATATATATATATATATATATATATATATATATATATATATATATATATATATATATATATATATATATATATATAGACTGTCACACAAGAGCGTCGGCTGGACTGTTTCAAGAGAAAACTATTAGGAAACTCCACTACTGTACCATTCGTTGAAGGGTAGGATAGACTACTACGCTTTGGGTTTGAGACGCCAGTATTACTTTGTACTGCGATAAGAACACAACATTTCCAAAATGAGGCAATGTTCTTGGGAATTCACAGTAAAAGACTTAAAATGACTTACAAAGCTGCTGCTAAATATATGTACAAGTTAGAAGACTTTGCATGGAAGTAGGTGTTGCGATATAATGGTCAGAAAAGCGGGTATTCTGTAAAAGACGATAAGACCATTTTCAAATTATTTCAACGAAAGCCTTTCGAAAACTCGAAATTCAGCTACTACAGTAGGTGTCATGACGCGACCTAGGCCCGAGACCATAACAGAAATATGTTTTGAGGCCCCTAGAATACGAAAATGATATTCACAAAAATTTATATATATATATATATATATATATATATATATATATATATATATATATATATATATATATTACACATATATATATACATATATATATATATATATATATATATATATATATATATATATATATATATATATATATTATAATGATGGATATGATAAAATAAATATTGTTCGGTGTTAATTTAAAATTTTCAGTTTATTTACAATGTATATTACAAAGTTACATTTAGATGTTGGTATACTGACAATTTGATCCATCGACTCGACTAGCTCAGATAAGTTTACTACATGTTACTCGGTGTTAAAGCTCAAGGGATACTCCCTGTCCCTAAGTTTAGTGCAAGCGACACGAGAGAAAAAAAATGAAATTGAATTAATGACAATGTTAACTTAAATGCTCTTTCAAATGATATGCAACATGACAGGGGTCTTAATGAAAATATTTTTTTCAAAATCCATATAAAGACTGATTTAATTTTTTTTTCAAAAAGTACACAATTTAAAATTGTAAAAATATTTGTATAAATACTTAGTACTGTTCTGAATCATATAGTAAAATATGAATGTGGGATCCTAATGAGTTCATTGTTAAAGAAAAATATTTTTGTTGCTGGTTTTCCACTGTTACCCAATTTTGTCAGGACAATGTGTCTTTAACACTCAGGTAATTTTTATTCGACATTTTTCCAAAAGGTACATAATCTAAAACATTCCAAATATGCCTATAGAAAGTGAATACTATTGCAAAATAATTGGAAATCTATTATATAAAGGAGAAATACCACTCATTCACTCACTCATCTATATAGAAATCTCCAAAACTACAATAGCTACAAACTTGAAATTTGGCATGTAGGTCCCTATTGGGTCGTAGGCGCTCGCTAAGAACGGGTTTTGCAAAATTTTTTGTCTAACCGTTGAAATTTACGAAAAACCGTAAAAAATTAATTTTCTGTTGCTGTATACAGCAGTCTGTGGCCAATTTATCAAAAAATCATAAAAATTTTAGATAGTTGCTAAGTAATTGTAATTTGAGATTTTTGTATATAAGTATTAATAAATATTCCTAGAGATACTATCAATAATATTTTTACCTGTGACTACTATGAAATTACTTATTTACTGTGCAAAATACTATTTGTATCCAATACGGTTTTATTGAGATATTGTAATAATCTGAAATTTTGTAACCTAAGATTCCCAAATATTTTACTAATTTATCATAGAAGATGAAGGATTAAAAATAATAATTCAACATTCTTCCGTAGAATAAATTGTTTCTTTATTTTCTCTACAAAAGATACCGAAAAATTTTTGGAAAAAAGAGAAAATAAAGAAACAGTTTATTCTACGGAAGAATGTAGAATTATTATTTTTAAACCTTCATCTCCTATGATAAATTAGTAAAATATTTGGGAATCTTAGGTTAAAAAATTTCAAACTATTTGTATCCTTTAAAGAAAATAGACAACTGGACTGTCCAGTTATCATCAATTGGCATGTGTGTCTGCTCTTCTCAGCAAATTCCATAAAGATGAAATTTCCATCGAGCCGGGCTCGGTCATCCTGATATTAAAAATGAAATATGGACTTTACTTATCTGTCTTCAGTAGTTTCGAGAAAACGGTAGCAGGTATCAAAAAAATGATAAAACAAAACTATAGGTAAAATTAGTATAAGAACCAAAAAAAATCCTGTGGGACCTGAGAACCCCCAAGAAAGCCTAAAGTAAGCAACTGGACGTATCGTTACCAAATTTTTGGCTCTCCAAAGAAATCCAAAATAAATGGCTGAACGAATCTTGACAAAATTTTTCTCAAATAGTACTGAGTTTCTGAAAAAAGTCAACATGAGGATAACCCCCCCCCCCGTGAGCTTTGCGGACCCAAAAAACCCTCCAAATAAACGACCAAACGGATCTTATCCAAATTTTTCTCAAATATTACAGAGATTCCGAAATAAATTAATGTGAATTCTGAAATATTCTCCAGACCCTGGGATCTCAAAATGTCTCACAAATTACAGTTCTCTTGAAATTGTCACTATGAATATCTAACTACCTACGATAAGATCTCAAGGTATGGAAATTAGACATGTTATTGAAATATGAATATAGCCAATTCAGAATATTTGATTTGAAATTAAGGTGAAGTTGGAATGAATCATCCAGCGCTATCGAATTAAACAACTCTATACTCTAATTAAACCACTTGACTCATTTTGATAAAATTTTATGAAAATTAGACGTACTATAAAAATATGATATGACTTGAAAATATGAATATTTTTGTGTCGTCAAGCGAGGGAAGCGAAGCACATAAGGAACTGATTTTGTACAAAATTTCAAAATATCAAATTTAAATGGACGTGTGGCCACATTGTCCGTCAGTTACATCAAACAGAGAGCAAATTAAAAAGCTGAAGAAATTTGACAATTTTTACTCAAGTACTGTTGAGATCTCTGTGAAAGATGAAACTGACGTTAAAATGATTTCCTGGGGCCTTGGTGCCTTGAAGGGCCTAAAATAGAAGCAATTCTAAAACTGTTGGTATAGGTAACTATACTAAGTTCTTACGGTGCGGAAATTAGCCATGCTAATAAAATATGAAGATAGTCATTTTAGAGTCATTGGGCGAGCAGGGTCAAGTGCTATAAATAATTGATTTTGCACAGAATTTTGGAATATATGATTGAATTCACCTATATAAATTTTACCTATAATTCAGATAATTTTATGCAAGTGAAACCGCGGGTCTCAGCTATATGCATATATATATATATATATATATATATATATATATATATATATATATATATATATATATATATATATATATATATATATTTTAAGATCATTGGACGAACGGAGCGAAACACTAGAAGAAACTGATTTTATAAAGAAATTTAGAATATTTAATTTAAATGTAAAGTGACATCAAAATTAACCCCCAGCACTATCTAATAGGTTGGTATGAACTGCCGCCAAGAAAGGACGTGTTTTCTTGTTAAATAAAAAAAAATTATATTTTTTGTAAAATACATATTTTATAATTTAGTATTCAAGGGAAATTAAGAGTAAAAAAGTGTGATATTGTAAAATTAGTGATAATCAATGCAAAAAGAAAGAAAAAATACTAAAATTAAATTTTCTGTGTGTTATATAAATAAAAGGTTATAAAACTCATTAAAATCACATGAACAGAACTTGTGTACAAAATTAAATAAGTATCTAAATTCAAAACAATTAATTTTAAAATAATAATCGTGCATTTTTTTTTATATTATATACCCACAAACAAAATAAACAAAAAATAAAAATGTCAATTAAAGATGTTCTAGAAGCTATAAAAAAATTAGAAGCCGAATCGAAAAGAGCTAATGAAATACTAGATCAAAAAATTGATAACCTGAAAAGTGAAATCGGTGTGTTTAAAAGCTGTGTAAATAAATTAGAAAATAAAGTTAGTATGCTGGAAAATGAAAACAAAAGGAAACATATTGTTATATATGGAATAGAGAATGTGTCAAAAAATTACGACGAATTGGAACTACAAGTGTTAAATCTGTTTAATGATACACTGAAAGTTGAATGTACTGTTAAAGATATCGATTTTGTTAAAAAAATAAATGGTAAAAACGATAAAATTATTATATTAGTTGGTTTAGTTTCCTGGAGATTGAAAAGATTATTATTCATGAATAGAAGTAACTTAAAAAATTCATCAGTATACATAGATGATGATCTAACTTACGAAATAAGACAAAAAAGAAAAGATTTAATTCCGCAGTTAAAATTGTATCGCCAACAAGGAAAAAAAGCGTATATTAAATATGATAAATTGTACGTAGATGGTCAATTATTTAAAGCTGATTCTGTTCAAAAAATTACTGCAGTAAATGATAAAAAGCGACTTCGAAATGACGATTCACATAATTCAGAGAAATCGAAAAAACCAGATCAAGGTGAAAATAAATCTTCAATTAAGACTTCATCCATTGATAGATATCTTCGTCCACGTTCGCAGTCATGTATGAGCGACGGGTCGGTGGACAGCAATATATAGCAAGTAAGGAAAACAGTGAATGATAAAAATAGTTTTAAAATATGGAATTGTAATGGAATACAAAATTTTTTGAGTCTTCAATCAAAACAACAACAAAAAATGGAGGAATGTGATATTATAATGTTAAGTGAAACGTGGTTATGTAATGATTTCAATTTCAAAATATTAAACGAATTTGCACACTATAATGTAAAAGCTACAAAACCAAAATCAGTGGGCCGACCAAGTGGTGGTATGGTAATATTTATAAATAAAAATATTGAACATGTTTTGATTGAAAGTACGAACTTGTGGATTGTATACAATGTCAAAATTAGTTTAAATTGGTTTATTGTTGTTTATGTTTACTTTAATCCATCATATGATTTAGATATAATTTTAAATTTATTGTTTGATTTGTTAACACAATTATCTGAAAATTATCAGTCACATCCAATAGTTATTTGTGGAGATATGAACTGTCGAATTGGTAATTTGGGACAAGGGTATGATGAAATTTTTGATAATACTATATTATATAATTTTAGGAGCTCCATGGATACTGTTGTCAATAAACGAGGTAAAACAATTGTTCAGTTCATGGCTGATCAAAATTATTTTGTAATAAATGGAAGGAGCGAAAGTGATCAGCTGGGACAATATACCTTTATAAATAAAAATGGATACAGCGTGATTGATCTGGTGTGGGCAAACGACATTGCAGTTACAAAAGTTGTAGACTTTAAAGTATGTGATTTTACCCTCACATCAGATCACTTACCGTGCATTCTGTATATTGATAACAAAACTAAAGCTGCTCTGAATGACGACAGTATCACTGGGACTTCTATTATACACTATTTGAAATGGAACGAATCCCAAAGTAAAATATTTTTTGAAGAAATGGAAAATTTTGAATGTAGCTCTGACGTTGAGGATGTTAGCTCCATTTACACTAATTTAATTCAAAAAATAAAAGACGTATCTGTTACACTAAATATGTGCGTAAATAAAAAACTTTCTAACAGTAACAAAAACAAATACTTTCATTACAGCAAACCATGGTTTGATCAAGATTGTAAAGAGAAAAAAATTCATGTCAGAGGTGTATTCAAATTGGCTAAAAATAACAATTTTGAAAAAGATTTAGTCCAAGTATATACTTATGAGAAAAAACAATATAAAGAACTTCTGAAAACAAAAAAAAGCTATCTACTATGATAAATTACATAATGACCTATCCAATGTAAAAAATAGTGGGGAATTCTGGAAGGCCATAAATAAACTTAGAAAAATAAAAAATACTACAGATTTATCATGTATTAGCGATCAGGTTTGGAGGGAGCACTTTGAACTAATTTATCCAGTTAATTTAGTTAAGGAAGTTGTTTTTTTAGATGTAAAACACCCCTACCTAGATGCAGATATTTCGTTGAATGAGTTAAACAATGCCATCAAAAACGTTAAAAACAACAAAGCACCAGGACCAGATGGTATACCGAATGAATTTATAAAAAATTTACCCGAAAATTGTTTGCGCTTAATACTAAAAATGTTCAATGTCATTCTATCGGAAGAAAAAACACCTCCCGATTGGTCTAGGAGTAAGTTAGTCTTATTGTTTAAAAAAGGATCCAGGGAAGACCCTACCAATTATAGGAGTATAGCTTTGTTGAATTCAATTATGAAAATATTTACAAAAATATTAAGTGATCGCTTGTTAACATGGGCAGAAAGCGCAAATATTTTACCTGATAACCAGGCCGGGTTTAGAAGGGGCAGAAGTTGTCAAGACAATATCTTTATTTTAAACACGTTAATCAACATTTCCGTTGCACGTAGTAAGGGGAAAATGTATAGTTGTTTTGTAGATCTTAGACGCGCCTTTGATACAGTGAATCACAATTTACTTTGGGAAAAATTACGATCTATAGGAGTAAGCCGTAAAATTATTAAAATCATTGAAAGTATATATAAATCAGGAAAACTCTTACTAAACTTGTTAACTCAAAATTTAGAAATTAATCTAACCGTTGGTGTTATGCAAGGGGACTCATTGAGTCCACTGTTATTCATATTATTTCTCAGCGACTTAAAAACTTTCTTTGAGGAGCACAGAGTTATGGGAGTAAAATTAAATAACAGTTACATATCGCATATTCTGTTTGCCGATGACTGCACAATAGTCGCTGAAAACGAGTTGGAACTCCAGCATAGCTTAAATATTTTCTTTAAATATTGTGATATAAACAAACTAAAAATAAATATAGATAAAACTAAAATAATGACATTTCGCAAGAGAGGTAGAGCACAAAAAAATAAATTTTATATAAATAAGGAAAAAATAGAAGAAGTGCAAAATTTTAATTATTTAGGTGTTATTTTTTCCAATTCGGGCTTATTCTTACAACAAGCAGAAAATGCAATAAAAAAAAGCCAAGTTGGCTATTGGCAGTGTTAAATCAATTCTGGTCAAAACTAAATGTAACTCATGGCAATCAAAAATTAAATTACTTGAAACAATAGTGCAAACAACATTATTATACGGCGCCGAAATATGGTCACTAAGACATCTTAACTCACTGGATAAGGTTCAGAGTGCTTTCTTTAAGTCAGTTCTTTGCTTACCCAGATCGACACCCCATTACCTTATCAGAAGTGAAATGCAAAGGACAAGTCTGGCAGTAATTGCTCTGAAATTAATTTTGAACTGGTGGGAAAAGCTTCTAAAACTGCCAGAGCAAAGACTTCTCAAACAGTGTCATAAGCGTCTATTACATTTAGACGAACAAGATCATAACACTGTTAAATACAATTGGGTCTCTCAGCTGAAGCAAATTCTCAATGATTTGGGTTTTAGACATTTGTGGCAACGGCAAGACTCTCAATTAGTGAAGAACCATAAACAAACCATTTTGTCAAAATTTAACGAAAAATGCTATTATGAAGATCAAAGTAGAATACTGAGTTCTAGTTATAACACATTATACAAATATCTAAATTTTGAAGATACCGAATATATAAAGTTAAATGTAAGCATAGACAAATTAAGAGTAGTAGCACAATTGTGACTAATGGGTACATTCCAAATGCGATTTGTGGTAAACGGTTTAATTTACACTTGGTCGACAGATGAAATTTGTAAAATGTGCAACTTAAAAGAAAATGAAAATCTTGAACACTTCATGCTGAGATGCCCAATTTTACAACCAATACGCCAGGCTTCTCTTTCAGCTTATATAAATAATTATTCTGAAAATGTTTTAGCTGATCTGCTATCAACCATCCGCAAGCATAAAATGATACAAATATATTTATTTGTCGTAAATGCTTTAAAATTAAGAAGCTTTATATTAAATGAGTAAAATCTTGTAATGAGTAAAAGCTTGTGAAAGACTGAAATTTTAATTTTGAATAATTGTGGTTTTAATTCTAATATTGATAATTGTTTTTAACTTAAATTTTAATTTTAGTTTTTTGTTTCATAGTATTAATTTATTTTATTAATTTAAAATTTTAGCTTATTATTATGCATGTATTTTTTTTTTTTTTAAATTAATATTATTTATACCAACCTCCCTGTAATACGAAAGTTAAATACAGAATTCTATCTATCTATCTATCTATCTATCTACTATCTAATAGAATTAAGATTAAACGGTTGGATTTTGAAAATATTTTATGAAAATTAAATATGCTATGGAAATATGAATACGGTTAATTTAGGGTTATTAGGCGAGAATTATGCTCAGAATTTTAGAATATCAAATTTGAATGAACCTCGGGGTCAGAATTGTCCGTCAAGGCCATCAAATAAGCCCCAAATTAATTGTGATATTAAAATTGTCCCCTGCTATCTTGGTGCCCCAAGCAACGCCTAAAATGGAAATACTCCTAAAACTACCTATTGATACGGGTATCTAGCTACATAAGGGTGCGGAATTTAGCCATGCTATTGAAATATGAAGATTGCTACTTTAGAATCGTTTGACGAGCGGAGCCAGGTATTATTTCCGAATATCTAATTTAAAATTGATCATTTGACCAATAGTTAAGATAATTTTACGTGGGTGAAACCACGGGTCACAGCTAGTATATTATATAATTGGAAAAACTTCCTAAATCTTTGCCTTCATGATGAAGATTTTAATATAAAAGCTGAGTAGCAGTTTTTAGCAACAGCACAGGGGTAAGGACCATGTGATGAAGTAGGCGATTCAGAAATATTCCTGGAAAACCATTTCAGCATAATCCTCTTGAGTGGAGAAGGCAAAATCTACCTCTGGTATGTTTTCTACTGCGCACTCAAAGAGGTCTTGTGGGGTTTAGATTTGGTTGTCATAATGCCTTTGCAAATTAGCACGAGCTGCCAGAACCGCCTACTTCATCACATGGTCCTTTCCCGTGTACTGTTGCTAAAAGTGCTACTCAGCTTTTATCTTAAAATCTTCCTCATAAAGGCAAAGGTTCGGGAAGTTTTTCCAATTATATATTTCCAATTATTTTACAATAGTATTCACTTTATATAGGCATATTTGGAATGTTTTAGGCTATGTAACTTTTGGAAAAATGTCGAATAACAATTACCTGAGTGTTAAAGATATTTATATTGTCTTGACAAAATTCACGTGTTTTTGGCAAGATTTTGGAAAATTTTCATAACCATATCTCATAAGGGGTTTTCAGATAAAAATTTAAAAATTGGCACTCTTCTTAGTCTAAGTACCTAGTATGAGTACACCAAATTTTAAGAAAATCTGAGGTGGTGTGGAAAAAATTATTTCAAAAGTGTGCTGTTTTGGCATGGAATTGGTCTATTGGTTAAATATTTTGAATGAATGAGTTTGTACTAACTGAATTAAAAGGATTGTGTAGTAATTAATACCATTGCTTCTTTGTTTCAGATTAATTTGAAAATGCCGACTCATTAATGCCGAGTACCCTATTTTTCTCTACAGCACACTCAGATTTTGAAAAATCAGAATTAGATATTTTTTATGTGCTATTTAATAACAGCATTGTATCTGTTATAATAATAAAAAAAAAAAAACAATATTTTGGATAGATGTATTTTGAAAATTAAAAGATTTACATTAAGGACTTTTTAGATATTTAAAGAAAAAGTTTGAGTTTTGACTTTACTTTTCATCCATATGCTCTTATCCCTAATAAATTTTGTAATATTCCAAAAATTTTACTCCAAAAATTTGAGGAATCCGCAGTCAAAATCACGAAACCCTTAAAATTCCATCATGTCTGATCACTTGTCACACTATCATAGTTTCCACATATTTAGACGTATAAAGATGAAATTTAATATTTTTTTGCGGCCCTCAAAAATATTAGATATTTTAACTTGAAAAATTTTCAAAACTCTTAAGCGACCTTTTATTATAAATTTTTTGAGTTAAAATTTGGAGGAATGTTTTATTACTCAATGTACAAACATATGCAGGGATGAGAAAAAAAAAATGTTGAAAAAAAATCGATTTTTGGCCCATTTTCAAATTTTGAAACATTTTGAGCGAACTTTAAAGAATTTTTTATCGAGATAATCTTTTGGTGAGCATTCTTAAATCGAGCTAAATTAACTTTTTTTCCTACGAGACGAAAAAAGAAAAATATATGGTTTTTTTGCGCCACCCTAATATATATATATATATATATATATATATATATATATATATATATATATATATATATATATATATATATATATATATATATATATATACATATTACAAAATTTGTATAAAAACAGTGTTATAATAAAGTTCTTTGAAATTTTCATAAAAAATTTACAATTTAGATAATAATTTTTGAGAATTATAGGTTTATTTTATAAAAATTGAATTTTTATATACTGGTGGCTAGTAAAATCTAAAGGGGGGAGCATTCGTATGCGTACGAATGTGCCCCCTGTCTTGTTGTCCGAATGCACCGTATGCCTTTGCACAAAATTAAAATACAAATTTATACAAATTCTAATTTAGTTTGAGAAATATAACGATACAAGCTCAAAATAAACAATGTTAACATTAATCAATCATCACCATTTTGTCAAAAATATAACAATTCTACTTACAATTACGATATAGATACATATAGATATAGATATAGATATAGATATAGATATAGATATAGATATAGATATAGATATAGATATAGATATAGATATAGATATAGATATAGATATAGATATAGATATAGATATAGATATAGATATAGATATAGATATAGATATAGATATAGATATAGATATAGATATAGATATAGATATAGATATAGATATAGATATAGATATAGATATAGATATAGATATAGATATAGATATAGATATAGATATAGATATAGAATACTTACTAAAATAACAGCGCAGTAGTATATTATAAACACGTAATACTAGTTGCAAATGTTTTGAGCGCCACTGTATATTTGCTGAATGTGTGTATTTTTTATCATGTTTCATTTAAAAAAAAAAAATTAACAGGAATTTGAAAAATGCATCATGTAAAAAAAAAATATAAGTGAAGGGTCATATTTACATTACGTTAATACATACTTGTATGCCTGAAAAAAAACTACCGGACACATTTTGAAAATTTTTTCACTGTTAAGAAACTAAATAGTTTTAAATGGATACCAGGCAATGTTATACGAGGTCCATCAGGATCCTGCGGATCAAAAAACGCCAAAAATCAATTATTCAACCGATTTTGAAAATTTTTCTACGTTAGAAAGCTAAACTATTTTAGATGAATGTAAGTGATGTTAAATGAGGTCCAAAAGACCCTAACGTATCGCCATCAGTTATATTACATGGGGTTCGTTAAGGTCCTTAGAACTCAGAAACGCTAAAACCAAGCTACTCAACCAATTTTGAAAATTTTTTCACTTTTAGAGAGCTAAATTATTTTAGATGGATACAGATTGTTATATGAAATCCGCCAGTGTCCAATATTTGGAAATTCACTGTTATGCAGATGCTGCGACAGGGGAATTTTTTATCGTATATATGTACATTAATAAATATACATATGTATATCAATGCATGTGAGTATACGAGTATAGTAACGAAAAGAAAACGATTTATAAAAATGAGATATAAAAATGAAAAATAATATCGGCCAATAAACTGCTACGATTGCAATACTCTCTATAATATAACCATTTTGTTAGAGAATATAAGATACATAGCTCTACTCTAACCCTGGAAAATAATTGAAAAATTTCGTTATAGATATTACAGATCAATAGTTTCATACGAACATGATTCTTGTCTAAGGCAAGGGAAATGAAATCATATCAATACAATATATCTGTATTATACTCATCATAGAAGGAAATTGTAAATTTTCATGGTTAAACGAATATTGTGATCGGTTTTCGTCTTTTTCCTCTTTTATGCTACTTTCTATTTTCCTCCTTGATTCACAATAAAAATTTCATATCATTAACTTTTTTTCTGGAAATTAATAATATATAAATAGAAATATGTATTAGGTATATTTCATAAACAATAACATGTACAGTAGACTCTCGTTAATTCAAACCTGCGATAATTCGAAACTCTATAATTCAAAAGTATCACGAGTTCCCTACAAAATCTCTTTATATTTCGAACTAAAACAATACATTTTTATACACTTGGTAATTCGAACGAAAAAATCATTGCTACGTAACAAAGCGACGCGTTAATTTGAACTCATCGGCGTCAAACACTCGACAATTCAAAGTTGCAGAGAGAAAGAGACAGAAAGACTGTAAGTACATTTTGAGACGAGTTCAAGTTCATTCATCGCAAAAAATTAAAATTGTTACCTGCGATAATTCGAACCTCTCTATAATTCGTAATATTCGTAGTAAGAGCTCCTCAAGTTTCGAATTAACGAGAGTCGGCTGTATATGATTGTAAATAATCATCAACTATTACTTAATTGAGCTGAAAATTAAATAAATATTTCAGTTCAAAACTAATATTCAATATACAGCAAGATAAAATTATGTTTACCTTTATTCCTTTATTTCAAGATTTTGTAACATAATTCGATCAATATACAATAATAAATTCGATCAATATACAAATAATTGAAAATTCACGCTTTATATATACTAAGATATCCTATGAAGGCAAAGTAATAGTAAATAGGAAAAATAATAAGGAGAGAAGCAGTGGGAAAACGGACGATTTTAGAATTATTATTTTAGGTAGGTCTGAATTTTTCTGTGTTGTAAACATGTAGCTTATGTATACACCAATACCTCGCTTTGCGTCGTTTCAGTTTGCGTTTTTTCGAAGTTGCGTCGCTCCTGAATTAGTGCTAATTTTCACTGTAAGTCATCGTTAGTTGCCTAATTTTATTATTTAAAAAAATACTGTATTATATTAAAATATTGTTTTTTTTTTGCTTGTCGACTGTATTATTTTTGAAGAGACATTTTTCAAAAAGTTGACCACTTTAAATATTGGTTATTTTTAGAATACTCGGGCGTTGCTTACGTATTTCGTGTGCGTTAAATAATTTTTTTTATTTTTTGGAGGTTGTCTTCCCTAAAATGCATTTTTAGAGGGATTTTTGACTAATGAAGAATCAATCTGGCAACACTGAATTTGATAGATACTAAAATAAGAGAGTTTAAATTACGGTACAAAGAGGTTCAAAATCTTATTGTTATCTTGTTATCTTAATGCTATCACTAAAGTCACAAATCGACCCCAAAACATTTGATTTAGTAACAGAGTTGAATTCGACTGTAGCCTTAGTAAAAAGAGCTGCAATGCTAGTTGCTGTTTTTCAGGATTTAAATGGAAATACTTAACACAAATTAGTATTTCACATAAAAGAAAGAAAAAAAACAACAAATATAAATACATACTTAAATAAATTTAGTTTAACCTAATTAAAAATTTAATTTTGTTTTTTATTATTTTATTACTGATGCATATTGGAATAGAATTGCCTAATTATAAATTAATAAAGGTATAATTAAGCTATGTTTTTCTGAAGACTGTTCAGAACACAGTTTAATATGTAATGTTTTTATTTGTTTTAAACAGCTTAAAACATCGTTTAAAATACTTTAATTTCAAACATGTTTTATTTAGATTGTATTTTAAACAGTGTTTAAAACATGTGATTTAAGGGCAGGTAAATCACATGTCATCAATCATCAATTTTTTTTTAATTTTTTTAACTGAATGCATAATATCTCAAGCATATTGTCTCAACATTTGAAGTTGATTGGAGCAAAATTAACGCAGTTATAAGCATTTTTGTTGTTACCTGGCAGATGTTTTGCTCTCTCTCTCTCTCTCTCTCTCTCTATATATATATATATATATATATATATATATATATATATATATATATATATATATATATATATATATATCAGTTATATTATAGAAATTTCAATGCAAATACAAACGTGTTTATACATATACTGTATATTTTGTCAGTGTAGGGTACAAAATTTAGTTTAGCAGTAAGTATTCTATATTAGTTTTAAACAAGAATTTTTAAGTGTTCAAAACTTTAAACCGTTTTCTCCACAGCTCACGTTTTCAAAGTCGGTGCCCCTCATAACTTCAAAACTACAGCACCGATCCCTTTGCAATTTTGAACACAATTTCTGAACATAATTTACGAGGTAGCACTGGAGACTTTTTTCAAATTTGTTAATAATTTTTATTTTACAATAACAAATTAGCCGATTTTTTTCGCAAAAAATCGTGTTTTTCCTTTCTAAGTGTTACAAAAAAGTAAAAAATTGAAATTTCGAAAAACCCTCCCAGCGTTACCTGCGGAAAACTATTATCTAACGAATGAACTTTAATTTTTTTATTCCGGATGATCCAGCACCAAGTTATGAGGGGCACCGTAATTCTACTTTTTTCCGAGACACATTCGAATAATTGCTGTCATTACTGTATTTTTTAATATTTCTTCGTGAAAAATTTTATACAATATTCTTCGTATGTTATACTTTAATGTACCACTAGTTTTAATAAAAAGATTTTAACTGTGTCGTCACAAAAGAATAACAAAACATGCCTTTTTTTGTACAAATTAACCTTACCCCCTCCTTAAAACACTTTGTTTTAAATATGCCAACCCTGACTTTAGGTAATCATATACCACTCAGGAGACCTCATATACATATTTCTGAATTTGGTCTAAATATTTGGCAACATAAAAAAATTGTTTCATTATGAGGAAGCTAAAATATTTTAAATAGCCATAGACTATGGTATTCGAAGTCCGAGTGTTTGCGGCCCAAATCTGCCTAAAATTAACTATCAATTGGACGGCGTATTATAATAGCAAATTAAGCGCCAAAGAGATTAAGGTAAATTTACCTGAACCAATTTGGCGCTTAATCTGTTATTACATAACGCCGTCCAACTGATTTTGAGATTTTTTCACTCGCCAATCTTTAGATATTCACTAGGATATGCAAAATGCTGCGAAAGGGGTATTTTAACATTTAAACGATAAAAACATATATTGCAGTCACATTTAGATATTTTCAAAATATCGAATATGAAGGGTATATTCGACTCGCATAATGAGGCCTGCTTCTCAGCACGGCTTTATTTTATATATAAAGAATCAATGTAGTACAATTATCCCTTCTTTGACAGTGATCATTTTATTCGAAACATGTCATCAAAACATATATATATATATATATATATATATATATATATATATATATATATATATATATATATATATATATATATATATATTACTTCTTACAAAAGAAATTATATATATGTATATATATATATATATATATATATATATATATATATATATATATATATATATATATATACATATATATAATTTCTTTTGTAAGAAGTAACCCAAATAACAAGCTCCTAACATTTGGTTGCCGACTTTTTATACTTATGCCTACAGCATATTTTCATATTCTTTCTCGTCGCTGAGCATAATTCTACACTACATTAAGCTAAAATAAAAAAATCTTTTGCGGATTAATGTGATAATTCCCTCCCTAGTTCTTGTGATGGTAGGCAAGAATTGGCACGGCCGGCATATAGGCTTGCTTAGGTCGGTGCGGATGTCGGAAGCGTGAGGTAGTGGTGTCCTCATCGCGGGAGGGGAATTTAGCATCTCGGGTTCAACACATATGATGGACGTGTGATGCTAAGTACAAATACTACCACTATACCACCCAACCTAAGATGCAAGGTATCGCGTCGAGAGGTGCATGGCAGATGGGGCGATGTGTCGCTAGCGATCCCCTTGGGGCATCAGGTCGAACCATTGTATTATAGACCCTCTGTCAGGGTGTGGACTCTGACAGCGACCTTTAGCACCTAACTTGGCGAGGGAATACAATGGGAACAGAAAAAGAAAAAACATCCGACGGCTCCACTTATGGTGCACTCGAGGAGATCGGTGGAGGCTCATTCAGTGGTGCCCCTGTATCATTTCAGACTTGCGAAGCTAGAGCGGGATTCTCACGAAGAGAAGCCCGCTAGCCAGCAAGAAGAATCTTTTGGAGAGCTAACAGAGAAAGTTAGCTCTCTTAAGATTAAAAGGAAGAATATCTGCGGGGCCCAAAGGAGGCGTCGTAAGAAAATGCGCGAGGCGGCCAAGCAAGATCCTGGTTACTCGCAGGAGACCACACCGCCTGTGTCTGCTTCGGGTAAGAGACCCAGAATGATTGGAGACACACCTGAGGAAGCAAGAAGTCAGGCAAAGGAAATAAAGAGGGCTGAGTACTCGAAGGTGCTACAGTCTGGGCTCAGGATGGCCATCGTCTGCAAAGGCTATCCAGAGGTACATATGATCATGGTCCAACTACAGGGAGCAATCGGCGGACTGGTGTACGACCTTCCCAAAGAGGAGACGGTAGTCCCGAAATTTGTCGATTGTTACCTGACGAAAGGTGCTGCCGTCGTCGTCTGCGATGATGAGTCGTCGTGGGAATGGCTCACCAAGAAGATACCAGAACTGAAGGCATGGGAGGGCACTGAACTCAAAGTAATTTGCAGAACCCTAGTTTCAGTAGGGTTCTGGCTTGGGTTCCTGGCCTACGAGTTACAAACGATGTCCTCCTGAAGCGTCTGGAGCGCCAAAATTATGGAATCAGGACGGTTGGATGGAGCATATAGGAGAGGAAAGAAGAGACGAATGGAGTCCACCTCATCATCAGCATGAAGAAGAGTGAGGCGAATTCCATCATCAAGAAGAAGATCTTCTGCGGAGCTGCCCAGGCCTCATTTTCGGCGGTGGGTGGGGCGGCCACCAGCAGAAAGAAGGAGGAGGCTCGTAAGTAATAAGTAAGTATGATTACTTTTTTACAAGCGAAAATTCAACATAGCGTCGCGGCTAGTAGAGTACTCTACAATAGGATGTCTTCTGGTCGTGTTGACATTTGTCTAATACAAGAACCCTGGTTGAGGCGGGGGGATGTATTAAGAGACTTGATGCCGCTGGGTTTACTTTATTCTGCAGTAGTGCCACAAAAAACCCAGGGCCTGTATACTGATAAAGAACATAAACACATGGGCGTTGCCGAACTTTCTCTCAAGAGACTTGGTAGCGGCACTAGTGAAATACAAAGCGGGAGATACTGAAAGGAAATTTGTTGTCTGCTCAGCATATTTCCCTTATGATAGCGAGGTCCCTCCACCTACGAAGAGGGACTCGAACTGGTGATCAGGTGCGACGCCAAACCCCATAATCGACTATGTGGTAGCACCGATACGAATCGCCGAAGAGAGTCACTCCTCGAATTTCTTAACACAACGGATCTAGAAATCCTGAATAAAGGCGACGAACCCACCTTCTGCAATAGCATTAGACGGGAAGTCATAGATATTACACTAAGATCAATGAGTATTCTGGGGAGGATAGTGGGTTGGAGAGTTTCAATGGAACCGTCACTATCGGATCATCGACACATCGAGTTCAGGATACAGGGAACTCTCCCAGAAGTCCCCTATAAGGACCCTAAGAGAACCGAATGGGGCTCCTACAGGGAACAACTAGCAGGGATGCCGAGCAATGGACTCTTAAGTGAACTCAGCTCTATGGAGAACTTGGAACTCGCAATTGCTTATGTTAGCAAAGCTATTCTAGCCTCCTACGAATACAATTGCTCGCTAATTAAAAGCAGAGCAGTTTACAAAAAACTACAGTACGACGCCGGGAACTGGAGCCGTTATCGGGAGAGTCAGCGCAGGCACAAAAAAGAGATTAGGAAGGCCTCCAGAACACCTTGGAGGACCTTCTGCCAAAACATAAATGATACACCTGCCCTCTCTCGCTTGCACAGAATTCTGACATGGGACTCTAAAGCAAAACTAGAGACACTTTGGGGCAACAACTTCCTTAGAACTAGGGACCGTTGAGCTTCTGTTAGGAACTCACTTTCCGGAATCGGAAGTTTGTGAAGAGGACCCGCTGGTAGCCATTTACATACCCAAAAAGCAGGACTGGAAAGTCGCTGCCAGCATAGTAACATACAAAACAGTACAGTGGGCAATTAACACGTTTGCTCCTTACAAGAGCCCGAGTTTGGATGGAGTGTTCCTTGCCCTGCTACAGCAGGCAGAAGGAGTAGTTATTCCGCACCTGATTAGAATCTTTCGACTATGTCTGGTCAGGGGCTATGTTCACTCTACATGGCGTGTGGCTAGGGTCGTATTTATACCGAAACCGGGGAGAGACTCTTGTACCCGACCCAAGGACTTTCGTCCCATCTGCCTGACATCGTTCGTATTGAAATCACTGGAAAGGCTGGTGGATAGATACATTAGGGCTAATGTTCTAAAGGATAGGCCATTACATCCTAACCAACACGCATATCAAGCTGGTAAATCAGTTGAGACGTCTCTTCACCAACTGGTTGTGCGGTTAGAGAAGACGCTGGATCGAAAGGAATTGGCTATGTCCACTTTCTTGGATATAGAGGGTGCTTTCAATTTCACTTCTCTGGGCTCTATTTGTAGAGGACTGGATCAACATGGGGTCGATAATACATTGACCCGATGGATTTCCCTTGAGGGGCGGCAAACGGTCGGTTGCTTAAACGACTGCACTCTCAAGGTTAAGACACCAAGGGGCTACCCACAAGGGGGGGGGTTATTTCCCCACTTCTTTGGTGCCTGGTGGTAGATGAGGTAATCATCAGACTCAGTAATAGCGGCATTTATGCGCAGAGATACGCTGATGACATATATGTCGGACGTTTCTCTGACACAGTAGCTGGTCTCATGGAGACAGCACTTAGGACCGTGAAACGGTGGTGCAGAGAGGTCGATCTAACAGTTAATCTTGGAAAGATCGACCTTGTTATCTTTACAAGGAAGATGAGGCTTGACGGTATTTTCGAGCCGCTTTTTTTTGGGAAACGGTTGGCTTTTTCGGGATCGGTCAAATATCTGGGAATTACTCTCGATGCTCGACTAACCTGGAAAGAGCACATTGAAGACAAGATAGCTAAGGCCTGTAGCACTTTCTGGACCTGTTGGAGCTAGGTGGGGCTTTAAATCAAAAATGGTTTATTGGCTCTACACAACAATTGTTAGGCCTTCGTTTACCTTTGCTTCCTTGATTTGGTGGCTTGGTACTGGAACAGCCAGTGCTAGGTCAAAACTGAATAAAATTCAAAGATCAGCGTGCTTGGGCATCACGGGAGCGATGCGTACAACGCTGCTGGTCGCTCTGGTGGCGCTGACGGGACTGTATCCGCTCCATTTAGAGGTGCAGAGGCAGGCCAGACTGTGTGCCTACAGACTTTGGAGTAACGGGTGTTGGTCTTTCCAACATTCTGGGCAAGGGCATTCGGCCGCTTTATCTGGGCTTCAGGAGCCGCTTGACATCAATCAAATGGTAAGTGACACAATGAAGCCCGAATATAATCTGGATCGCAACTATCACGTGATCATTCCATTCAGGGAGGAGTGGGGAAGCAATGCTTTCCCAAAAGCTGTCAGAGGACTGATCTGGTATACCGACGGGTCCAAGACGGCGGAGGGTATAGGTGCGAGTGTTTTCGTACGTACCCCTTGGGAAAAGAATCAACGGTTTTCCAGGCTGAAGTGTTTGCCATTTCAGCGTTGCAAAATTGATACAAAGTAGGCCCGGCTGGAAGGGACATCGCGTAAGCATATTCTTGGACAGCCAGGCTGCTCTCAACGCCCTTATTGGCGTTAGAACAACGTCAAGATTGGTACACGAGTGCCAAGAAACGTTGGATCAACTCTCAGTCCATTACTCAGTGAGCTTGGTATGGGTACCAGGCCATACGGGAATAGATGGAAATGAGAGAGCAGATGATTTAGCTAAACGAAGTTCGACTCAACCTTTAATAGGTCCAGAGCCGGCGCTAGGAATATCATTCCAGAGAGTGAGGTGTGCTGTGGATGATTGGGCTAAAAGACAACACGCCCATCTCTGGAAAGTGTGTACAACGACCAGACAGGCCTGAGAGCTTATAGTACTGCCCAGTTTAAAACGGAGAAAGGAACTGCTATCTCTAAGCAGGGTACAGCTGAGCCGGTTAACAGGTATACTCACGGGGCATAACGTCCTGAGAAAGCACCTGCATATCATGGGATTAGTGGAAAGTCTTCTTTGCCGAAGGTGCGGCTTCGAGGACGAATCTTCGTCCCATGTTTTATGCTCTTGTGAAGCATTGTCATCCTTGAGACGCAAGTATGTGGGATCTCCAATACTGAGTTCCGAAGACATCAGGACTGCAGACTGTAGTGCAATCCTGAGTTTCTATGAGGGACTGAGCATTAGCTAGTCCCTCTTGGATGCCGTTGAGTACAATGGGAACATATTTGGTGGCCTACGTGCAACGGGAGCTTTGAACTTTGAATCCCGATCCACTTAAAGCATTCATTCAATGTGATAATTAATCTGTCTCATACAATACAGTTCTAATAGACGGATTAACTTTTAAGTAAATATCAGTTTATTAAATGTGTTTAGACATGACACGCCACTGATTTAAATATATTATCTGCATATTATGTAGTTAAAGCATCAATATTTTAATTTGTTTTGTAGCGATAAAAATAACAGACAGTATTGAAATAACTTTCGAAAATTTCAAGTAAATTTTAACATTAGTATTGACAAAAACAGTAAAAGAATTTATCGATTGAATCGGAAGGAGAAAGAATAATATGACTGTATACATACCCATACAAACGAGTACATGCATAATAACACATAGAAACATATCCAAGCTCCTCTCAGTGGAATTGAAAGAATTTCATCTATATGATATTAATGAAAATTTTACATAATTTCCTTTGATACGAATGACTGAAAAGAAAAAAAGTTATTGAAAAAACATTTTTGTCACAGGAAAAAATGCTCCTGGGCATACAAAAAGTGTTTTGGACGATTAAGCGACATTATTGATAGGTTATTTGAAAAAAAAATATATATATATATATATATATATATATATATATATATATATATATATATATTAAGGGTGGCGCAAAAAAAACCATATATTTTTCTTTTTTTTGTCTCATAGGAAAAAAAGTTAATTTAGCTCGATTTAAGAATGCTCACCAAAAATTAGCTCGATAAAAAAATTTTTAAGGGTCGCTCAAAACTTTTTAAAATTTGAAAATGGGCCAAAAATCGATCATTGTTTTTCATTAAACTTTTTTTCTCATCCCTGCATATGTTTGTACATTGAATAATAAAAAATTTCTCCAAATTTTAACTCAAAAAATTGATAATAAAAGGTCGCTCAGGATTTTAAAGTCAAAATATTTAATATTTTTTAGGGGTGTTAAAAAATATTAAATATTTTGACTTGGAAAATTTTCAGAGCTCTTGAGCGACCTTTTATTACCAATTTTTTGAGTTAAAATTTGGAGGAATTTTTTATTATTCAATGTACGAACATATGCAGGGATGAGAGAAAAAGTTTAATGAAAAACAAAAATCGATTTTTGGCCCATTTTCAAATTTTAAAAAGGTTTGAGCGACCCTTAAAAAATTTTTTATCGAGCTAATTTTTGGTGAGCATTCTTAAATCGAGCTAAATTAACTTTTTTTCCTATGAAACAAAAAAAAGAAAAATATATGGTTTTTTTGCGCCACCCTAATATATATATATATATATATATATATATATATATATATATATATATATATATATATATATATATATATATATAGTAATCAAAAGATCCGGGTTCGAGTCCCAGCCGATCCAGTTTGATAATTTTTCAAACACTGTGTGAATTTTAATTATGTATGTATCCTCTAACTATGTCTGTTTCAGTAGCGCAGCCTGCAGCCTAAACGGCTCAACGGATTTTGGTAAAGAAGGTATCCCTGGATTTGTCTAAATCTCGGAAGTGCTATAGGCTACATGAAATTTAAAATTCATCCCCTAAATAGGGGATGAAAAATTTATATAGCAAACCATTAGGTCTAGAAACGTGAAATTTTGCAAACGAGTTCCTTATGTAACGTAAGGAAGCACCAAGAAAAGATTTTTGGAAATTCATCCCCTAAGGGTATAAAGTAGGGAATGTAAATTTTTGAAAGGTAAAATTGTGCACGGGGCCACAGGGGTCCTTTAGTAATATAGATGAGTATTGAGAGGGAGAATTTTTGTAAAAATTTATCCAGTAAGGGTGTAAAATAGGGGATGAAAATGTATATAGGGAACCACTGGGTTTAGAAGCGTAAAATTTTGTACAAAGTTTCCTTTAGTAACGCAAGCAAGCATGAAGAGTGGATTTTTACAATTTCACTTCTTGAGGGGTTAAAATAGGGGATGAAAATTTATATAGAAAACCGTTGAGTTTTATGTTAAATATCAAAATAACTACAAAATATTAATTAAAAATAATAAATAACTATAATTAATTAATAATAAGAATAAAAAATTTAAAAAAATTATACATATATGACGGAAATATGTAATAGTGACAGTGATTTCTCAAGTACACCTCCAGATATTTCTGAAGCTGCAAAAATTATAACATTAAGTATCTACAATACGTACAATTATTTTCAAGTATCTTTTAAATATTTTATAAGATTGTAGAAAACTTTTTGTGTATAATTCGAGCACAAAATAACATTGCCGCTCTCATGAGAATAACGCGCTCCGCCTGGAGGCGTCACGCGTCAACATTCCCAATCGAGCGGCAATGTAGCATTTTGCGCTTTTAGTACACAAATAACTACACTAAGCAACAAAAAAAAGTTTTTTTTTCTTCACAAACGAATTTATGTGATTCGTATTCCTCATGCCTCCTACAGTGTAGAAACGTAAATAAAACATTTCAGTTACGTCACAAATTTGCGAGAAAAGTGTTTATTTATTTTTAACATTTAATGATATTTTTAAAGGAAAATATCATTAAATTTATTTAATTAAAAAATTTATCAAAAAATTTTATGTAGACCCAAAAGACGAACTTTTTAATTTTTTTTAGCGAATTTCGAAAACTCGAAATTCAGCTATTACAGTAGGTCTCATGACGCAATCTGAGTCCGGGACTATGGCAGAAATATGTTTTGAGGTCCCTAGAATGCGAAAATGATATTTACTAAAATATATATATATATATATATATATATATATATATATATATATATATATATATATATATATATATATGTGTGTGTGTGTGTTCCCACGATAACTCTCGAACGAAACGTCTAATGCTTATGAAATTTTGTGTGCGGACTGGATTCTGAATTGGCTCGGCTAAGTTCGTTAGCCAGACATGTCGGATGCCCAGAAGTAGGTTTTCTGGCCATTTTTTATCATTCGATCCTATCATAAGACAGTTCGATTTTTACATCGTTGAAAAGGAAAAAAAAATTATGAAGAAAATGTTCTTATAATTTTCTTTCTATGTTAAGTAGTTTTCGAGAAAATCGTAATTTTCACTTTTGCCTTATTTTGCTCTCTTTGTCATTGTAATAAGTAATTTATATTTCTGTCTCAGTTGCTTATAACATATACAAAAACTTCATTTTTTTACGTAAAACAAACGGTAGTTATTCAAAATCTATGTATTATAAATACCATATCTCTGTCTCATTTTTTTAAATTAAAATTAACCAGATATTTTAAGCATGTGTAATGAAGATTTTTTTTAATTTTTTTATTGAATTTTAAATGAACAAGATAATGAAGGTAATGTCATGATATAATATTATTAAATATTATAGAAAGATAACATAATAATAATGTTTATATGCCAGGAAAAAAATTTTAAAGAACTATATCGATTTTGAAAATTTTATCACTGTCAAAGATCTAAGCTATTTTAGATATTTTAGACAGACATAGATTACGTAATGTAAGGTCCGCCAGGGTCCATGGGACCCAAAAGTGTGAAAAATTAACTAACCGACCGATTTTGAAAATTTTTTCACTGTTAGAGAGCTAAACTATTTTAGAAAGATATAGATTACCTCATGCAAGGTCCGCTAAGGTCCATTGGATCTAGAAGTGTCAAAAATAAAATAAGCGACCGATTTTGAAAATTTTTTCACTGTCAAAGAGCTAAGCTATTTTAGATAGATATAGAATACGTAATGTAAGGTCCGCCAAGGTCTATGGGACCCAAAAATGTCAACAATAAACTAACCGACCGATTTTCAAAATTTTTTCACCGTCAGAGAGCTAAACTATTTTAGATAGATATAGATTACCTTATGTAAGGTCCGCTAGGGTACAAAAATACAATAACCGACTGATTTTGAAAATTTTTTCACTATTACAGAGGTAAACTATTTTAGATAAGTACAGTATGTTATTTGAGATCCACAACTGTCCTGCGGATGCAAATGCGGCATAGAAAACTACACAACGGGTTTTAAAAATAGTTTTACTGTTAGAAAGGTAAAATATCCTATATTATATAGGATAGAAATAAGCTACCGAAGCGATTCTCAATATTTTCTCATTGCTAGAGAATTAACTTATTTTAGGTGGATAGCACTATGCTGTACAAAGTCCGTTCGGCGTCTTGGGTCCCAAATATGCCAAAAATAAATTACCTAGCCGATTTTGAAAATTCTTTTACTCTTAGAAAGCTAAATTAGTTTAGATGGGTATATGCGCAAGCACCTTATGCGAAAAAGCGCCAAAAATTAACTACTCAACTGATTTTGAAAATCTTTTCACTCCTAGAAAGCTGAATTATTTTAAATGGATACAGGTCTCAGATGAGATCCGCCAGTGCCCAATATTTCGAAATTCGCTATGTTATGCAGATGCTGCGACAGGGGTATTTTTAAATTTCAACATGCACATGACTTTAAATACATACTAAGTTAAATTTCAGTAGCTAAAATTAAGAAAAAATTAAAATACGATCAAAAAAACTATTAGAAATAATACTGTAAGGTAATTGTAAGTAAGTAACTCCGATGAATAGCTAATAATTATTGTTTTTCTTTATGTGTTTTCTACTTATTGGTAGAATCGTAGCTACCAATTTTTCGCCCTGCAACGAATTTTACTCAAGCGCCCCTGCCTCAAAAATTATCTTTTTCTGTAAATGAGCTAATTAAAGATGCTGTAAATATGTAAAATTTTCGTTTTCCCGCTAAGCAAAAAAAAAAAAAAAAAAATATATAAAACGAAATGTCCATTTTTTCTTCGTTCTATCCTCCAGGAAATACCACTAGCGAGCAAAAAATTTCCAGTTTTCTTTCACAGGCTTTAAGGACTATAATATCAAAACATTTCCAAATAAAAAATTTCTTTAACTTCGTGCGCCTACATTTTATAAGTTATGCCCCTTTTCGCCGTGCGCTCTGAAGCGACTGCTCCACATGCTTGATTTAATGTTTTTCCGTGCAATGGACAAAATTTTCTTACTTTTTGTCATTTTTTTGCTTGGTTCTAAATAAGATACAGTGTTAAAATCTTCCGTGACGTTTTAAAGTATACCCACTCTTTGTGACGTGACTGAGCAAAATTAATGTTTTTCTAGTATCAGGAGTGATACCACCTACACATTTCACGGTATGTTTCTCTCGAGGTTTTTTTGGTGTTGCCCGGTGCTATTAGTTTTATTATAACTATACAATATTATGTTACTATAGTACAATCTATTTATATTGATACACACACATGATAGATTTTAGAATGTAAATACATGGTATACATACACACACATGTATAACTAGCAGAGTGCGCAGGGGCATATACAGCCGAGCTTCTTGGGGAGGAAGGGGAGTTGTAGGGGGGGGGGGAGAGGAAGGGGGCGGAAAATAAATGGGACTAAAAAAATTTCTGAGATTGGGTTCAAATTTTCACTGGTTATTACTAGTAATAGAAGCAACAAAACGCCATGTCAATAAAAAATACGAGGCTGGCCTTTTTCCCGAAATCTTACATCGAATCTTTTAATTTTTCATATAGGTAAAGCGTTTATTTCAATAAAAAAAAAATTTTACCCGTTAATTACCAGAAAACTACGCACAGGATCAGGTTTTTCCTGGTTGTTACTAATAACAGAGACAAGAAAATGTCATTCAGCAGAAAATAAACGGCTGACCGTTTTTCCGAAATTTTAAATAGAATCGGCACCATGACGCTGGCCGGAAGTTTTTTTGTAGTCAAAATTTAATAATTTCAATCGATTGTAGACCGTTTGTAGATGTTTGTAGTATATTTATTTTCGTTTGTAGCCCTTTACTTTATTTGTAATTAACAATCAAAATTTTGTACTGAAGTTAGCCGGAAGCAATCGTGAAGGTAATTTTTTTTGGTAACAATAGAAAGATTTTCGTTTGTAGTGTCTAAATATAACGGTAAAATGTTCGTAGGGTCGTCGGACAAAGCATAATTAATTAATAAAATCCACCAAGTGCGTGCCGGACACGCATTATCACAGTTACAGTGGCCATCCAATGGTACGTACTCCGATTTTACGTAGTGACGTCAGCGATTTAGTGGGGTTCCCCTCTCACAGATATGTTGTTGTTTGTCTGTGTTGGTGAAAATTTATGTACCAAGCCCGAGTCAGGGCCGTAGGTAATATTGTCTGAGGGTCTCGTAGCCTTTAAAAATTTTAAAATTTTATGAAGATATATATGCACATATTCTGTATACGTAATATGCAAAATGCAAATGTAAAATAAGTAACGTAAAATTCTAGAATATTCTAATCATCAACTAGCAGAGATATCAAAAAACAAACTTCACCGTTGAATTGGTCATTAAAAATGAGATTAAACAGTGTAGTTTGACAAAAATTCTAGAATGTTCTATTTGTCAACTAGCAAAGATATTAAAAAATCAATTGTACCATTTAATTGTCCATTGAAAAAGAGATCAAATTACACATTTTGACAAATGTTCTGGAATATTCTATTCGTTCTGGAATATTCTATTCGTCAACTAGCAAAGATATTCAAAAACAAACGTCGCCATTGAATTGCGTACCAAAAAAGAGACCAAATAACATATTTTGAGAAATGTTCTAGAATATTCTATTTGTCAACTAACAAAGATGTTGGAAAATCTACTGCACCACTTAATTGTCCAACCGAAATTAAACTAATGTAAACCAAATGTCCGATTTTGACAAACAATTTTTGCTATCTGACGAATAGAATATTCTAGAACATTTATGAAAATGTGCTATTCCGTCTTTTATTCGATGACCAATTAAATGGTGCAATCGATTTTTCGATATCTTTGTTAGTTGACGAATAGAACATTCTAGAATTTTTGTCAAAATGCGTTGCTTAATCTAATTTTTAGTGGCCAATTCAAAAGTGAAGTTTGTTTTTTGGTATCTTTGCTAGTTCGCGAGTAGAATATTATTTGGCGTCTTTTACACTGATGAATGCGATAGTGATTTTTCGACAGTTTTTTAAAAGTCGTCACTCATATTCATTAGTATAACATTCGATTTCCTTTATGTATTTTAGGTGTAAATTGTCTCTTAAGATAATATTGTTTTAAATAAATTCAGATAAATAATATTTACCAACCCCCCCAAAACAAAAGTTTACCCACGCCCCTGATCTTCCGATTTTACGTACTTCCCCTTAAATTTGCACCGACCACTACGTAAAATTGGATTTGTGGTGTACATGTGTTAGTTACAATATAATATATATATATATATATATATATATATATATATATATATATATATATATATATATATATATATATATATATATATAATAATTCGTGGCTCCTTTTTGCATGTGTAGGGCCAGCTTATGAACGAACTGAGCTGAAATTTGGTAAGTGGGCTGACAAAATGGGGAATCAATACTATAAAAGTGGGGTCAATTTTTGGATCCGATCTAACCTTTAAAGGAGTGGTGGGGGGCAACAAAGCAATAAAACTTTTCCAAACCGGTTGAAAATAATGTTTCGGTCAATTATCTCAAAAGAGTGAAAAATCGACCTACGTGTTTCTAGTAGTAATCCGTTGATACGTACTATTAAATTTCCTACATTTTATCCTAAAAATTGCGAAAAATTAGCTATTGAGCACGTAACTCTGATAATGCGTGTCTGGCACGCACTTGGTGAATTTTATTAATTAATTATGCTTTATCAGACGACCCTACGAACATTTTACCGTTATATTTAGACACTACAAACGAAAATCTTTCTATTGTTACCAAAAAAAATTACCTTCACGATTGCTTCCGGCTAACTTCAGTACAAAATTTTGATTGTTAATTACAAATAAAGTAAAGGGCTACAAACGAAAATAAATATACTACAAACATCTACAAACGGCCTACAATCGATTGAAATTATTAAATTTTGACTACAAAAAAACTTCCGGCCAGCGTCATGATGCCAATAGAATCTTGTAATTTTTATGTAGACACAAGTGCTTACTTCAACAAAAATTGATCCTATAATTGTTTAATTAAACAAATATTTTATTAATTGTTTTCTTCTTTATATAATTTTCCTTCATTTATTTTTTGTACCCGATTACTATATCTATATCTATATAAATATATACATTAAATTAGTTTTGGAATACAAAAATATTCTACAGCCTAATATTGGGTATTATACTATTTAAATTATTGGAACTACCAATTTTTAGTCGAATTTTACCTTGAAAAAATTAGACTTATACAGCCTATTCGACAAGAAAGTCGAGAGGCGAGAGTAGGGGCGCTATCCGTTTTCGGACCCGTAGAACACGAATATGTAGAAAAAATGTCTGATATATATATATATATATATATATATATATATATATATATATATATATATATATACTACTCAAAACAAAATAAGGGGCACTCATGTTTTGCTGCATAAGTTTATTTTTATATAAGTTACAGTATAAAGTAGGCTTACATTTAATTAAGGAACTAATTTTTTATTAAATAAAATTAATTTTAATAAGATTAAATAAAAAATTAATCCATAATTACATTTTTTTAGGATTTTATCATTTTTATAGTCATTTTTACAGTCATCAACAAACGTTCACGCTTTGAGTCAAAGCACACATTATGCAACTTTTCGGTGATTTAATATCGAGTATGCCCTCCCCTTTTTAAAACACATTCTTGAAGCCTCCTCGGCATGCTTTCAATAAGATGCCTAACGGTTTCATCAGGAATCTCCTCCCAACATCTTCTCAAGACATCAATCAGTTGTTGTTGGGTGTACACATCCTCTCCGGCTGCTCTGACTCGCCGTTTCAATTGATCCCAAAGATGTTCTATTGGGTTCAAGTCAGGGCTATTTGCAGGCCACGGTAAAACCTCTATATTAGCCTCCCTAAGGACAGTTGTCGTCGCTCGAACGGTATGCGCTCGGGCATTATCCTGCATCAGGATAAATCCGTCGGCCGCTCGTTGTACAAAGGGGATCACATGGGGTCTGACAACCTGTTCGATGTAACTTTGAGCCGTTACAGTACCCTCGTTCAGGAAAACAAGCTCAGTTTTGCCTTGCAAACTAATTCCACCCTAGACCATGACATTAGGACCGCCAAATCTGTCGCGTTCATGAATGTGACGATCAGAAAACCTTTCTCCACTTCTTCTCAACACTCTTACACATCGACCATCACTAAAAAAACTTCACCTTGCACTCATCCGTGAAGAGTACGTGACGCCATTCCTCCAAGCCCCATTCAAGGTGTTCACGTGCAAATCTTAAACGGTTTGCACGATGCGCTCCGGTCAGTTTGGTGGGGATTACTGGTCTTCTTGAACGTTGTTGGTCTTCATGCAAACGATTTCGTATGGTCTGATTACTGACAACAGTACCAGTAGATCGATGTAAGCGGTTTCGCAGAGTACCTGCGGTAACAGTCGGCTCACGTCGTGCACACAGTCGAATGTAATGGTCTTCACGGGCAGTGGTAGCACGAACTCTTCCTGAGCCACGGCGCCGGGTTACACTACCGGTCTGCTGATACCGATTCCAAACATTTTGAATAGCCCTTCGTGAACAACTCAACTGCAGAGCCACGGAACGTTGGGATTGACCACCCTCAATCATCGTTACGGCTCTGGTAGCAGTAGCTTCGTCCATATGGTGTCGAATTCTCGGCATTGTAAAAATAAATGAATAACACGCCAAACTTCAAAAAACAACCTCAGCAGTCAATAATCTAGCGCAAAATGATTTAAAATCAAATTCAAAAAAATAAGTAAAGCTAACCACTTGACGCTGTGCGAGACAAAAAACGTTTAAATCTTCCCCTCAACAATAATATCACTTAAACGTAACTGTTATCATTTACTCAACCACTTAATATCATAACAACAGTCATTTAGAAAAGTTATTTTGACGTGGATCGATATAAATCAGTTTTAAAATACAAACTTTCAAGTGGCCCTTATTTTGTTTTGAGGAGTATATATATATATATATATATATATATATATATATATATATATATATATATATATATATATATATATATATATATATATATGTTGGGCGCAATTGATTACATGTAATCGATTACTTGTAATCAGATTACATGTAATCCCGATTACAAGTAATCGGATTACATGTAATCGCGATTACATTTTATTACGACTACATTTTTTTTTATTGTAATCATGATTACATGTAATCCAATTACTTGTAATCGGGATTACATGTAATTTGATTACATGTAATCTGATTACATGTAATCGTGATTACTTGTAATCAAATTACAAATTACTTTTACTAATAACCAATAAGTACATCAATATGGATAAGTATTTCTGTTCTCCTAATACTCGTAAGGTATTGAAAAACTGTTTTTGGATAAAATTCGTAAAAAATCTTAAGTAGGAGGGTAGGTAGGTAGGTAGTTGTTTAGTCTTGTGATAATTAGAGTACGGACATTGGTCCGAATAAGCGGGTTCCTAAAGGAATTTTTTATAGTTTATGTATAGGTATAGTATATACGTGTGCATTTGCATATGTGTATGTATATTATAAGATCATTGCGTCCAAATAGTTTTGAAAGAATACATACATTACATACCAGCATTTACCCGCGGCTTCGCTCGCGTGGCAGTAGCAAGTTGTGCCGGTTAGTGGGTTGTAGATACACTACGTCGTCAAAAGTATAGAGACTCCTTAATCTGGGTGGGGGGCACACTTTTGACACGGCAGTGTACCGTAACGTTAAGTACAGTACCGCGTCAAAAGTGTGGGCACCTCCCGGGTTAAGGTGTCCCCATACTTTTGACGACGTAGTGTGTGCTAGAGGCCCTACCTTTATTTCCTTTTAAACCTAATTTTTTCACTATCGAATTTTTTAATTCGTATTATAGCATTTTTTGTTCGTATATCTTAAGCAAAAGTAATCGTAATTTTGTAATCAAATTACTGAAACGATTACTTTTTTTGTAATCCAGAAACGATTACAAATTACGATTACAGAATGTAATTGTAATCAAAAATCTTTGATTACATTTTGTAAATGTAATTTGTAATCTGATTACAAATTACAAAATGTAATTTGAAATCAAAAATCACTGATTACATTTTGTAATCGTAATTTGTAATCTGCAATTTGATTACATTTTGCCCAACACTGATATATATATATATATATATATATATATATATATATATATATATATATATATATATATATATATATAAGGTGGTCCAGAATTATGTACCGTAATTGCTAGAGCTGGTAGTACGTTCAAAAATAATGGTACCTGTTCATGTACACTTTTTTTCAAAACTCAATAATAAGGGAGATACAACTCTGTAAAGGGGTGAAACGAAAACCATTATTTCTTAAATATTTTCCAAACGCTTTTGAATAACGGATTGATATTTTAGGGATACTTATTTTGCGTAAGAAGGATTAAATTTATATCAACACTTATTCCACCACTCATGACTAAGGGGTGGTTTTGGGTGGTAGGTGTGAGTTATCACGTCTTTTCTTTTTTAACTTGCAATTATTTAAACAAAATCCTTGATGATATGATTCCTCAGACAATTTCACGCAAAAAAGGTATACTTGTTACATTTCGATAAATATTACCGTTTTCGAGTAATTTAAAGTAGAAATATCTATTTCCAAATTATCCCCTAATCATAAGTGATAAAATAACTGATAACATAAATTTAATTATCTTAATGTTCATACGCACCCCTAGATTATGAATCGAGTAATCAAAAGCGCCCAAAATTGTTTTTAAAAGAAGAAGGTAGTTTCGTTTCACCCCTCTACATTTTACCCGTCTGCTTTATCATCCTTATTATTGAGTTTTGGAAAAAAAGTGTAGATGAAAAGGTACCATTATTTTTGAACATACTATCAGCTTCAGCAATTACGGTACATAATTCTGGACCACCCTGTATATATATATATATATATATATATATATATATACTCCCGCCACTTTTTAATGTGTAGGGCCCCCCTATGGAAGTTTAGAGATAAAATTTGGTAAGGGGCTCATTTTCGAGGCACCTCATACCATTAAAGTGGGGTCAAATTTTGGGAAAATTTTTGATCCGACACAAATTTTAAGGGGGTGGTGGGGGGCGGTAAAACAATAAAACTTTTCTAGACCGGTTGGAAATAATGTTTCGGTGAATTATCTACAACATATCCAAAATTCAGCTTCCTAGGATGATTTGGAGAGAGTAGAGGGGGAAAAAACGATTTTAGCTGGATCTAACACGCCCCAGCCTCCCAGAATTATTAACTTGTAGGGTTGAAATTTTGTGCGTTAATAAAGTTCGTACCTAGCTTGTGCTTTTTGGAAGTTTTAATATTTTACCCCCACCCCCCTCATTTTTAAGCTACAATTTCATGCTTTTTCGACATTTTCGAAGTTTGTACCAATCGCACAGGTCACCAAATAAACCTAAAGGGCTGAAATTTTGTATTCGGATCGAGTTAGTATCAAGGGGGTGCCTTTTGGGGGTCTCGACTTTTAACCCCTACCCCCACCATTTTTATACCAAAAAGAACATGATTTTTCTTGTTTTTTAACAGTTTCGTTTGGGTCAATATCTCCCCAAATAAACCTAGAGGGCTGAAATTTTGTGTACAGGTTAAGCTAATAGCCAGACACTGCTTTTTGGAGGCTTTAACTTTTAACCCTTACCCCCACGATTTTTACGCCAATATTTCCTTAATTTTTTGGCTTGTTTTCTAACACGTTTAGAGACTCTCTAAGGAAACCTATAGGGCTGAAAAGTTGTACGTGTATTCAGTTGGTATCCAGCTAGTACCTTTTAGGGAGTCCACATTACTTTTCCCCCCACTTCTCCCATTTTTACATCGGAATTGAATGCTATTATATATATATATATATATATATATATATATATATATATATATATATATATATATATATATATATATATGTATTTCTTAAATTAAGTGAGGAGACATTAAATGTGAGGTGAATTTAAATTGAAAAATAATCATTCTATTAATAATAATTTTTTTTATTAGAGGTTTCTTTTAGAAATAACTTCATTAAGACATAAATGTCAAAACTTTTCGGATTTATAACCCCGTTCGACAATCGGGTCTTTTACCCTACTGTTATTGATAAAAATGTGAAAAAAGCTGTGAGAATTTTTTTTCATTTGGTTGAAGATTATGAAAGTTTAAGATCAAAAAAAATAATCCTTTAATTTTTTCAAAAATTCAATCGAATGAAACACAAAAACGGCTGGATGGATTAAACTGAAACTCGGTGGGGTTTTTGTGGGTATATTGAACTGTAAAAGGCGCACTTAACATTAGTGGTTTTCCCGAAGTTTTTAATTCAGCGTTTGATTTTCCAAAGAGCCACCAAAAGCTCTTTTTTTCTTGATTTTTCAAATTCATGTAAAGTATGCAAAAAAATTTTTTTCTGAAAAAACAATTGCTAATCCTTGTAGAGAATTTATTCGAGTTTTTAAAACACCCGTTCAATTTTCCGTGTGATCATTAGTTGTTGAGATATCGATGGTCAAAGACGAAATGATCCTTTTCCATTCAAAGTCCGATATCTCAGCAGGAAATGGTCGTATAAAAGTCTGTAGGAAAGCAAATTAAAGCTAAATGAACAAGTTATCCGGTCCATATGGTGGTTAAGTCGGAAATATTTTTTCCAAGTCCGTGGACCAAAAAAAAAAACCGAAAAAATTTCGACAATTTTTTTTTCAGTGTACTTATTAGGATTGCGCCACACACGTTGCTTTGAAAATTTTTTTATCACAAGATCTCGAAACTAGAAACTTCCAGCTTTAAACTGCTTTACTTACGATTCCGATACGACCATTTTTCACGAAGATACCGCCATTCGAAAAATCGCTAAAAATTTGGAATTTTTTTTTGATCCTTTAACTATTTCGGCTAGTGTATTTTGCGGTTTTTCGTAAATTTCGACGGGTAGACTACAAAATTTTCAAACCTCTTTCTTAAAGTACTAAATGAAGTTAAAAAAGAACCATTTTCAATATTTCTTTTCTTAAGAGAAAAATTTATTTTTAGATCTAAATTTTTTTACATACACATAGGTATTATAACTTAGGATCTATTTATTATAAAAAATTTTTTTTTGTTTAATTATAATTTTTAGTCGATTTTTCCACGAACACGATTCTGAAGTAGACTATAAATTACATCGTAAGTTTGTAAAATTCATTACTAAGATACGAGTTTCTTTGACCATATTTTTGCTCATTATTAAATCAAAAAGTTAAAAATTTTTCCCAAATTAATACTAGCAAACGGTGTATTTATGCAAAAAGAAAGAAACTGGTGTGACGTAAAATATATTAATAAAAAATTATTTTATTTACAAACATAGCAGCCTCCTCTTTTATCAAAAAATACATGAAAAAATTAGGGGTTGGGGATGAAACCCCAACTATGATTTTATAACTTTAATTTTGGTCTCATATTAAAGATATTAAAGTGCCATTTACAAATATATATATATATATATATATATATATATATATATATATATATATATATATATATATATATATATATATATATAGAGAGAGAGAGAGAGAGAGAGAGAGAGAGAGAGAGGAAGGCTCGCTATAGTGGCCCAGGCAGGTAAAGTGGTCACCACTAGTTTGCAAATGAACTAATAGCTGTCATCTCTTGTTATTTAGTTTAAATTATAGATTGACAGTTTACATAGTGTCACGGTGCATATCAACTCGTTAGGTGTTACTTAGAAAATTTTATTTAAAAAAAGTGTTTCTTGTGCCCTCTGATCTAAGGTAAGTACTTGCAAATATTGTATAAAATATATTGTATTATGAATGCTTGGTTTTTGTGAATATTCCCTGTGTCTGTTGTAGTTCTGAAGTAATTAATTTTATAATAAACAATTATGAATCATACGTTAGGGCGGAACTTAGTTCAGTTTTCCTATTTTACTTAGTTTCGGGTAATGTGGCCCACTATGTATAAAGGTAAAGTGGCCCAGTGGATCTAGTGGTGGTACCAGAATTGTGGCCGGAATCAATAGCAGAAGATGGCTGAGTACGATGTACGATATGCAAAAGATGTGTCTATGAAGTCTGCTCTGGTTGCAATGAGGAAGATGGCGATTTTACTTGTGAGTTTTGTTTTAAAAATAAATAGTTACCATCTGAGTACTTTGGATAATTAAAAATTGTTTTTATGATTGCTAACTAGTAGCAAATTGTAATATTTTTGATTAAAAATTGTAATTTCATCTAAAAATTAAAAAGTCAGTTTTAATCTATGTTAACTTTTAATATTAATAATACTATGCCACTTTACCTACCCAAGGTGGGTAATGTGGTCATTTTGTCACTTACGAAATAATTGATAATTTTTTATTACTGTGAATATGTAAACCGTATGCAGAATATAAAATAAAGACTTTATTAAATTTGCAATTGCATTATATCAAGAAATATCAATTAAAACCGTTTAGAAAATATATCAATTCAAACCTTAGGGTGGCCACATTGCCCTACCTTCCCCTATAGGGTGGCGCAAAAAAACCATATATTTTTCTTTTTTTTTGTCTCATAGGAAAAAAAGTTAATTTAGCTCGACTTAAGAATGCTCACCAAAAATTAGCTCGATAAAAAAATTTTTAAGGGTCGCTTAAACCTTTTGAAAATTTGAAAATGGGCCAAAAATCGATTTTTGTTTTTCATCAAATTTTTTTTTCATCTCTGCATATGTTTGTAGATTGAATAATAAAAAATTCCTCTAAATTTTGACTCAAAAAATTGATAATAAAAGGTCACTCAAGAGTTCTGAAAATTTTTCAAGTCAAAATATTTAATATTTTTTAGCGCTCTTAAAAAATATTAAATATTTTGACTTTAAAATCCTGAGCGACCTTTTATTATCAATTTTTTGAGTTAAAATTTGGAGGAATTTTTTATTACTCAATGTACAAACATATGCAGGGATGAGAAAAAAAGTTTGATGAAAAACAAAAATCGATTTTTGGCCCATTTTCAAATTTTAAAAAGTTTTGAGCGACCCTTAAAAAATTTTTTATCGACCTAATTTTTGGTGAGCATTCTTAAATCGAGCTAAATTAACTTTTTTTCCTATGAGACAAAAAAAAAAGAAAAATATGTGGTTTTTTTGCGCCACCCTAATATATATATATATATATATATATATATATATATATATATATATATATATATATATATATATATATATATTGTTACAAAAAAAATTTAAAAAATGAATTTAAATTTTAAAATTGCATAAAAGATCCGAAAGAGAAAATATCTGAAAATAAAGAAAAGGTACTTAAAAAAATTTCTTGAGTTGTGCATAGCATGAGTATTTATTGTAAAATATTTGTTTTCTCAGGGGTGTGGTTCGTAAAATGAAATCCAGACTTTTAAAATGCAATAAAATTTATAGAGTTATCAAATACAGTCAGCTCACAGCCACAATTAAAAATTTATATAACAATTTTCAATAAATCTTTTTAAAATTTTTTAAAAGTTACAACTTTGTTTATGTTCGACTAGAAAGGATAGAAAAAATTTACAAACAATTTACAGAACACGGAATTGGGTAACCCGCCTTAAACGTAAAAGAAAGATATTAAGTTAAGAAAAATGAAAAATTAATAAATGCAGGGTTAACCAACTCTACGTTCGCACAGAACAAATCATTACAAATGCAACTCGTATTAACCAGTTGAAAATATAATAAATGCTAAAATATTGAATAAAATGTGACCAGTATTTAGTAGCAAATATTAGCTAAGCAAAAAGGAAGCAAAAAAAGGTTATGACATTACAAAAAAATATAACCGGAAGCCAGAAAGCATCACTAAATCAATTTTGCAGCAAGAAAATTTAGTTGTAAATGAAAAAAAAAAAATAGTTACTGATCTAAACTAGCGCATTACGTAAGTCTCACAATGTTTCACCAAGTTTTAACATGATTAGGACCAGTTCACACAGGTAGGCACAAGGTAACTCATGGAAGTTTATCACAAAGAAAAATAACGAAACATAAATCACTTATCCCAGTAAATTGAAGATGTTTAATGCTGGAACATATGAACTAATTCCAGAACTTTTTGACGGTCGGCTCTCGGACGAAACTTGCTTATAAGCAGCCAAACAATATCACCATCAGTACCTTTGGAATCGTGAGCAATTTTCTCAAAAAAACTTTACCTCCTTAAACCGCTTATGGACACGAACGAAATATGGATCGTGATTAGTTTTAATAGAATCTACAATCCACCAAAGTTTCAAAAATTTTTGAGAGATACAGTTGGATACCTTTCCTTGTGAATAAAGTAAATGTACTTAAAATCGCCGTTTTTTATTCTTTCAATAATAACTATTAGCAGTACTATTTACATATTATAAAAATTGTTTTAGATAATTTTTTAAGTCAGAAAATTACATATTTAAAATATTATTGTCAGTTTCTTTGCATAGCTGGGATTTTTTATTTCTATGGATACCTAAGAAAATCTTACAAATAAGTATTAGATAATATCCAAATGCAGTCTGCAGAGATTGTAATATATTTTTCGTGTACAGATTTATCAGATATTCCTTACGTGCGTCTTCTTTAATTTCTAAAATTCACTGTATAAAAAAATTATCAAAATACCTGTTTAACATCCTATTAATACAATTACTGATTAACAACATCTTGATCAAAGCAAAATATGTCATCAACTTTTCTTTTTACATACCAAGGAAGTTATGCAAGGAAATTCAGTTCTGATAATTTTCGCTCAATCTACACCCCATTCTTAATGTTCGTGAATTTTTTTAAATTTTTCTCAACAATCTTTCTGGCAATAAAGGCCAGGGACAGCAATTTTTATGCTGTTTTTCCAAAAAACAAAAACAAAAAAAAAACAAAAACAAAACAAAAAACGACAAAATTATATAGTTATACAACAGTTTCTTTATAAGATTTTAAAACGTGCATTATATTTAAAAATTATAAAAGACGTGCCTGTAAAATAACAAAATATAAAGATGTCACGTTCACCGCTTTTCTTCGACGATTAACTCATAACTGACAAAATTCAGTAGCATAGATTGATCTATAACCTTGTGCGATCATAATACTGGCGAAGAAATATCGAGAGGGAGCTCCGTCCGGATTCGCCCCAAATAATGGTACCTTGGTGTTCTTGGCAAAAAATTTTGTTTCTACTTTCTAAGTTATTCCCTAAGATTAATCCCCAGAATCGAAATACAACTACACTTCTGAAATTAGGCCATCGTACCCTATCTCCGTGCTAAGTTTCAAATTTTCACGTTGAGTGGTTTCAGAGGAAATTGCCTGTGACACTGCATAAGTGTTCCGTTTTGCCAATTTTGGTACGGAACACTAAAAATAATAGAATGGCATTTTACTGAAGATATATGTAGTTACGCATCCCTCCACCAAAACCAAAAGTAAAGCGTTTTTTCGAAAAATGGTGGGTATTTAAAAAAAAATTTAAAATAGCCTCATTTTCTCTCACTTATAAGTGTCTAAACGGGAAAAATAGAAAAAAATCACCAGGTTGGTGAGGGGATGCGGAATAGGCATAATAATAAACAAAATGAGCCATGTTTTATTAAAATCGGGTAAAAAGTTTTTGAGCTAGGATTTGAGCAAGCTTAAAAAATGTTATTTTGAGAAAAACACATATAAAGTTTTTTAAATGAAATTTTACTTACCTATATTTTCTAAGGTCCGTGAAGTTGGCCTCCCCACTCCAGCATTAACGATGAAAATTTTATAGTCGTTAGTGCTGCGTTAGTGATGCTTAGTGCTCAAATTTTAGCGTTAGTGCTCTGTTGGTTCAGATTTATAGCATAAAATTTGTGGGGAGAGGACCAACTTCATAGCAGTTCCCCCCCCCCTCCCTCGTTGGTAAAAAAATAGCAAAAAAATAGCAAAAAATTTCCCGTAAATTTCATTTGAATAAGTACAGCAGGTCCAGAGATATAAGGGTGGCGGGGCTGACTTCAGACTTAAGTAACAGGTGCGGTAACAGCTGCGGCAAAAAAATCAATTCGTTGGTAAAAAAATAGCAAGAAAATAGCAAAAAATATAGCTTAAGTGGGATCTCGGGGTTATGAGTTGGCGGGGCTAGCTTTATAGGCACGCGTAAACTGCATGGATCTGTAAATGTAAACGATAATTAATGAGCTGCGCTTCCATATTATTTTAAATTGTCCACGCGGAAACAACTTGTATTATTTCAGCGTGAAAAATAAGTATTTTTGTCAATTTAGAGTAACGCACAGACGCATCTCATTAAAAATCGTTTAAAATCTTATCTAATTTTAGAAAGTTGAATCGTGCACTAATTTAAATTTTTCGCGTTAAAACAATTTTAAATTTGTCGCGCAAAAGTTATTGTTGAAGTGTGTTTAAAACATTTTCGGCTCTAAGATCCGAACGAATTAAGCATTATTAAGGCTACAACCTGAGCACTAACCAGCACTAACGTAGCCCTAACCAACGATATCATTTTAGCAAAAAAATATCCCGTAAATTTCATTTGAATAAGTGCAGCAGGTCCGGAGATACAGGAGTCGCAGGGCTGACTTCAGATTTAAGTCAGCCCCACCATTGTATCTTGGTAACGGCTGCAGCAAAAAAAATCAATTCGTTGGCAAAATGATAGCAAAAAATTAGCAAAAAAATATCCCGTAAATTTCATTTGAATAAGTGCAGCAGGTCCAGAAATATAGGGATGGCGGGGCTGACTTAAGTCTGAAGTCAGACCCGCCATCGTAACTCGGTAACGGCTGCGACAAAAAATTTTCTTCGTTAGTAAAAAAATAGCAAAAAAATATAGTCCAGGTGGGATCTCGGGGTTATAACTTGGCGGGGCTAGCTTTATAGACACAGTTTGCGCCCCGATTTCAACATTAAAGACGGAATTTTTATAATATGAAACAATTTATTTTAAATTTTCCGGTCGCACGTCGCTTAGCGTAATAATTAATAATTACTGAATTCTGTTTGAAAGTTTCTAGAATACAAATGTCTTTGTTAATCATATTTTTTTTGTTTTTACTTCGATTTTACTTTTACGATTATCTTAAATCGATTACGATATCTTACGAGTATCTAAAAATACCATATATCGAGAAAGTATTAAATGTGATTTCAATTTAACATTTTTTTGTGCTAAGTGTAATTTTAATCACTGTATTGTCTATGTCATAATATAACTTAAACCTATAATATGTTTTCTTTGTGCATACGAAAAAATAAAAATTAAGGACAGAGTTTAGATTTCAAGATATAACGGTAAATTATTTGCAGATTGCAGAGTCATCCGCTGTTAATGCTAACTAATATTATAAATCCGAAAATGAGTTTGTATGTTTCTTTGTTTTTTGTTTATTTATTGTTTCACCAGTATAGATTTGAAATTTTGCCCAGAGAAAACGTAGGGGCTGGGAGGTATACATAGCCTACTTTTGCCCTAGGGAAAAATTTTATTTCTGTTGCAAAACTCCTAAGAAAATATCGGTTAAGAGCGAGTCGGGCCTGCGCAATTAGGGTTCCATACAATGAGCAGTCAGTAGGCCAAATTAAACTATATTTATTTATGTGTATTTAAACTTTATTCAAATTGTCCGTCGCTTCAATCTTCGAGGTAAGTTACATTACAAGATTAAATTTTCTCAGAAAGGTTAAGATTAATAGAAGTAATTTTCCAAACTAAATTTGATAGGTACGTTTAGATGTAATGTACTAAAATCACAGTTTTGGACACTCATTTACTGGCTGATTAATAGATTATCAAAGATCTAGGGTAATTCCAATCGAGCTACAGCTTTGGAATTTGAAACAGAACGTGTTCAAGGTAATAAATATTAGAAGATAATTGGATCAACATAAATTTGAAAATATGTTACTATAGATATTAAAGTAAACAGTTTTATTACACTATCGAAAAAAGCCGCAGTTTTTCTGCAATCTATGACTCAGATATCTACTAACTCTGTAAAATTCAAAACTTTAGCATTAGAAACCTCAGAGGTATAGCTATTTTAAATGATAAGATATTAGGTGAAACTTTTTTTTTCTTTGGACGAAACTGGCCGTTCATTATAATCCCAAAAATTTTGTTTCTACTTGTTGACTGACGATGTATGTGCGCATCCGCAAAACCTAACATAGGTACCAAACTTCAAATTTTTACGTTACATAGTTTTCGAGTAAAACATCCGTGACAGACAGATGGACAGACACGAGAGTGATGATATAAGGGTTCCGTTTTTCCTTTTAAGGTACGGAGCCCTAAAAATAACAATTCTCAATAGAGACATTAAGTTCAGTATCCATGTCACTATTGACAATGCTTTTTTTTTTTGAAGAGATATTGAAATTCGATAGGTAAGTATGCTCTATACGTATTTAATTCATGTCATGATTTCAAATAGCACCCGTGGCAAGCCTAGTACTAGTTCTAAATAAATTTCTTGATGGTTTATATAGTGTCTATTGTTTCAAATTTTCTGCGTGAAAATTAGAATATCAGGCCTCGCAGAATTATTAGAAGCAATTTGTATTGTTTCAGTGTGAAAAATAAGTATTTCTGTCAATTTAGAGTAAGGTGCAGACACAGCTCATTAAATAAAATTGTTTAAAATCTTGTGTAACTTTAGAATGTTGAATCGTGCACTAATTTAAATTTTTCACGCTAAAACAATTAATTTTAAATTTGCCGCGCAAAAGTTATTGTTTAATTGTTTGTTTAAAACATTTTCGGCTCTAAGATCCGAACGAATTGAGCATTAGCGCTACAACCTAAGAACTAACCAGCACTAACGTAGCCCTAACCAACGGTGTCATTATAGCTTTTAATCATTATAGCTCATATGGGGGACGCAGCTTCTGTGAAGTTCCCCCCCCCCCCAAATTTTATGCTATAAAATCTGAACCGACAGAGCACTAACGCTAAAATTTGAGCAATAAACATCACTAACGTAGCACTAACGACTATAAACTTTTCATCGTTAGTGCTAGAATGGGGAGGGGGGCAATTTCACGGACCTTATTTTCTATATATTTGTAGATAAACTTACTAAGAGCTAGTTAGCCAATCCGGGACCTTATAGTAATCCATAAGGAATCTCAAATTCTTTCTCCTATAGTTGCTTATCTTGCTTTTTCTTTGTCCGGTCTTTCGGTTTAGGCAGTGTCGTCAAAACATTAGTATACAAAAATCGGTAAAATAACTTTTTTTCTATTTCGAATTTTGGCTTGAAATTATTCAACCATATTCCCGGCACTATAGACTTTTTTATGAAAGAAAAAAATCGAAAAAAACTTTTAACTCATTGTCCGTAATAGCACTTTAACGAGCCACTACAACCCAAAGGGACTGCAAGTGAGTGAGTGAGTGGATGGTGTTTGGATTATATATATATATATATATATATATATATATATATATATATATATATATATATATATATATATATATATATATATATATATTACGAAATTAAGTGCCACTCAACAAATTATTAATTGCAGTAGCAAGAAAACTGAGTTCAAGGCTCTATGACTACCTCTACTATGACTGTTGTTTTAAAGAAAAACCTTAATTTTGAAATACTTAACGTACGGCTTTATTTCTAAAGTAACACTTAGTTAAAATTTACTATCCTCATTGGGCATTGTATAGAATTTTGATAATTTTTGAGTTTTCCTTAAAACTCACTGAGTTTATAGAAAATTGTAGTTTTTTGTATCTAATTATCGTAATTACAAGTCAAAAATACTTTTTTTATTTTTATCATTATAATAAACATATAAATGTTTATTATATCTTCATAAAAACAGGTTTCTGGACCCAGTTTAAATAACAAAAATTTTAACCAGAGCAAAAGATAGCAAATGCAATTTCTAAAATTACACCTATATTAGTAAAATTCAACAATAAAACGAATTTTCATCCGAGTAAAAGATTATGTAATGACAAAAATGGTGTAGGATAAGAGAACAATAGATGTTAGATGAATATCTACATACACAAATAATTTATTTTCAAAATAGGAAAAGAAGTGGAAAAACGACACACAATGCTTACAGTACCTATAAGTTCCTAGCCTAGCTACCACATAAGAGTTTCCTATTATTTACTGTTCTGAAAAACACATATACAGACACATTAATTTATCATCTGTCACTTCGTCTATTTTCATTTAAAAATGGCTCAACGAGAAAAAACGAATAACTTAAAAAAAAGAGAATCAATACTCTTTGCCCAAAGCCTACGTGATGAATGAGTCCATACGAGATATTTATCTGTTTTTAATATATGAAGGTATATTTATACAGAAATAAATAAAAAAATGAGCTTGACTCAACAGTATTAAAGTTTATTTTTGATATAAACCAAATTTTATTTATACATATAACGTAAAAGCCCCTATACCGGAACGCGATCATATATCGGAATAGTTTCGACATTTACATAAAATGAAGTTATTTCTGAAAGAAACTCTGATTACAAAAATTATTATTAATAGAATGATTATTTTTCAATTTAAATTCACCTCGCATTTAATGTTTCCTTACTTAATTTAAGAAATATATATATATATATATATATATATTTTAAACATTTTATATATATGTTTATATATATATATATATATATATATATATATATATATATATATATATATATATATTAAACATTATTAATATATTTTAAACAATTTTTGTTGAATTAGTGTACATTTTTTTGGATGGATGATCATTATTAAAAACACATGAGTTATTAATTTTAACATTTTTCAGCGAATTTTTCAAGTTATCATAATAAAAATATACAAATAATATTTATTAGTCCATTTAAGAGATTAGGACAGCTAAATTACCTTTTAATATTGTTTAAATATAATTTGCCGAAGTGTTTCAATATACGTTTTAAATTTGACTGAATGTATTTGGTATTACAATTATTATTAATATGTATTTTATAAACATTTTTATTTTATTTTTGCTTCTAAAACACTTAGTCACTGTTTTATGTTTTATCACGTGTAATAATTTTGTTTATGCCGAGACGTATAATCATAAATAAACCAAACATATTGATTTAAAACCTTGAAATGTTTATTATGAAATGAAAATAGTAATTTACAGAGATTTCTTAGTTAAATACTTAAAAATTCACTATGGTTTATCGTTTAGTTAGAAAATATACGATATTTTTTAAAGATCACCTAGATGGCGAAACCTTATTGGTAGAAAATACAGTATTCTTACCCTTTATTTGTGTCGAAAACTTAAACCATTCTATTCTACTTTGACGTCTAGATGCCACTCTATGTGTCATATTGCACATGTGTTTGCTTACACATTCCGAACTACTGATGTTACTAAGTTCCAATATGGGTACTTACGGTTTGTAAAAGAAAAAGATTAATAAATAAAAAATTTTGGGTTATATTTTTTTTAAAAAAGGTATTCTTTGGATTAAAAAACTTGCTTTCATGATTATTAAGAAAAAAAAATAAGTGTTTTATTTATTCATTTTTATAAGCCAGTTTAATTACACACCCAAAAATAGTGTTCTGGTATAGGGACTTTTGCGTTATATCCAAATCGAAATTAGAAATTGAATATTCCTTAAAAATATAAATTAAAAATATCAAGTGGTAACGTGTTGATACGATGAATGGATAGAAATGCCTTCTGGCTTTTTCATTATCTCAGTAATGATCATCCATATGTATTTTTATTACACTAAGGTTTCTTTTTATAATACACCCTGATCAGATAGAAATGCAATTATATTGCTATCTCTTTTTAAATACAAATTCAGAACATACAGGTTGATAACTGTGACTTGCGATTTCGAGGTGTATAGAACGCAAATGTATATAATAATTGTTTGCAATACATTTTAGTGCAAAATATTTAATAATCAGTTAAAAATTTATCCTTTTATAAAAAACAAATATATTTCGTATTAAACATGCATTTCATATTTAATACATGAAACATCCTGTATGCAAACTATATATCGCACATTGAGAATAAAACTGTTACAACTGCAAATTTTTCATTTTTGAGATTTTTATATCATTGGATTCAGCTACATTTAAGCTATCGTTTGGTGAAATTTTCATCCTAAAATTCTAGAAAATAAAAAAGTAATAGTCCATAAACTTTTTTTAAATTTTAACAACCTAAGAATAAATGGTTTAAGAAATTTTTGTTGCATATGCAGTTGTAACAAAGAGAAAACAAAAAATTAACTTTTTATTTAGATTAAAAAAGGTATATGTATGTGATTTCTTTTATTAAGTGGCTACATGTTAGTTAGAGTGGATTGTAGGTACATACAGAACTACACGCATTTTGGTATTCCTTCTTCTGTTTTCATTTTACAATGTAAGTGAATAATGATATTCACAATTTTAGTCATATTTAATGTTTATTGAGTTTAGACGAAAATCCTTTCGTAGCATTATTGTTATTAAAATATAATTATAATTTACTTTAATTTCAAAATACGGACGCTGATAAAGAAAAAATTAATTTAACAGCTCTTTCTGAATTTAATCGTATAATTTAAACAATTTAAACCATATAATTTAAACAATTTAAACAGTTTAATTAATACAGAGTCAGAACGTTATTCACTGAAAACAAAAAGGTTAGTTTTCCGGTAAAAACAAAAGTTAGATCAGGATATTGCGTACAAGATAAAATGTAAACTAAAAAAGTAAACTAAAAGCTCGATCGAAATATTTGTATAATAAAAACAGACAAACGTGGAAAAAATGTCAATCGGCAAAATATTGATGTAAAAGAAAATGTAAGAAACCATATAAGTAAATTAAAATCCAAAAACAAAATAAAACTGTAGCAGCATATCCCTAATAGCTACATACTCCTAATAGTTATAATAGAAGAAAAGAAGAATAAATAACATAATATTTTCAGTTAAATGTGTTTAATTACTTTTACTACTAAATGTCTAACAAATTATTATAAATTGATTGTATAATGGTTTAATTTATGCTCTATTAGTCCCATTTCTTTGGTCGGCAATAGAATATTTTCGAAAAAATTAGTTTTCATACTTTTAGAAAACGTAAACTTTTGATCGTAAATACCTCGTAAACAGTGCATCGTAGCTCAAAAATAACGAAATTTTTGAAGGCTTAAGCGAAGCTAGTTGTGGGTATTCCGAACACACTGGGACTATCAAAACTTACTTTTCGTTATCGAAAATTATCGATACCGAGTTACTCATCACAAACTGATTGTAATTAATTGATTCAGTCTGATTAGTCAAATTGGTTTTGTCACCAATAAAATATTTTCAAAAAAATTAGTTTTCAATACTTTTCGAAAACGTAAACCTTTGGTCATAAATATCTCGTAAACGGTACATCGTAGCTAAAAAATAGCGAAATTTTTGAAGGTTTAAGCGAAGCAAGTTGTGGGTATTCCTAATATATTCGAACTGTCAAAACCTATTTTTCGTTATCGAAAATTATCGATATCGAAAAAAACGATATTTTTAAAATTTTAACGTGTAAATTTCTACATTTTCCTTATCATTTGTATTATAAAATTCTCTACAATTTTCGGTAGCTTTTATTTCCAGTATTTTGTTTTTATAATGACGGATTTAATTTACGCGACTTTTTATCCGCATAAATTGAATCCCCATGAATTTCACGTAAATTGAGGGACCGGTGTTGCAGTCTTTAATTAAAAACGCATTTGTAAAATAGTACAGCTAATTGTAAGTAATCGTTTTTACTCAGGTTTCGGGAATTTTCCCGGGAAAATACTCAATAATTACCCAAATGGGAATATTCCCGGGAAAATTCCCATTAGGAATTTTGCCGTTGCCCATCTCTATCTGTAATACAGTTATGGAATGTATTACCTTGGGCATTTTCCCGGGAAAATACTCAATAATTACCCAAATGGGAATATTCCTGGGAAAATTCCCAGTGGGAATTTTCCCGTTGCCCATTTCTATCTGTAATACAGTTATGGAATGTGTTACCTTAAACGATTGCCATTATAAAATTATATAAACCGAAATTTTCAAAATTTCTGAAAAGTATTAGTTGCAGATACAACTTTGCGTCACCAACAAAAAGTAATATTTTGTGAAATAATTAAGAAAAAATGTATTATTTGCAGATATAACATTATAATCCTAAACAGAATGCAACTTTTTGTAAAATAACTAAAAAATTTTTGGTTGCAACTGCAATGAAAATTTAAACTATGAATTTTCTCGACAAAATGTTTATCACAACATTTAAAACTAACTGTTAGAATGAACCTAACAAAGTTTCAAAGTTCTAAGATGATTTGGAAAAAAGTTATTAGGTTTTAAATTTCTTCAAAATCTTATTTCTTTAATATCTTAAAATTAGTGATTTTGCAGTTGTAACAGTTTTATTCTCAATGTGCGATATACGTAGTACATGTTTAAATGAATAAGAAATATATTTCTTTCTTTCTTAAAAAAATTACGAAATATGTTTTTTTCTTTCTCGCACGTGTATTATAAAAAGAACCACTGCTGTACTTATATTTATTTTTTCCATCAAGTTGTGATAGTTGTATTAACACTTAAGGCCCGAAACACATTATCGCTACCCTCCCGATTCGATAAAATATTCTTACACAAGAAACAATAAATGTATTCATATCATTGCTCCGATACCGTTCCGATATCAGTCGCGATACGCTGCCGCTCGAATATCGCTCCAATACCAATACCACTCAGGTAATATTTTATCGGAACGATATCAGACTTGTTATGACTTGTACCTTATACTGTAAACACTTTTGTGATTCGACTCCGTTCCCTTGCATTTAGTTGTTATAAAAAATTTTTGTATCGAACTGACAAGGAGATGCACCCCGAGTGAAATTCGCAATTTTGGTGTGTAGTATAGGTAAAGATAAGGGACCCGTATTTTTTTTATCGGCCATTTTCCACGTTTACGCGTTGAAACCAGCCCCTAAGGTTGGGGGTTTAAATCATATTTCTTAAGATATCTCGAAAACTATAAGAGATAGACGAGAACTTTAAATTGACGAAATGTTACTATCTGAAAGATCTATTCACCTGTATAGGTTAACGAAGATCGCGTTCATAAGAGGGGGTGGAGGGGTGAAAATGGGGGTAAATTTTCTTGTACAGCCTGCGGGATTCCATGTATCAAATTTTTACCATCATAAATGGAAAGAGCACGAAAAATTAGGCGATACGGGTTTTTGCGTTTTTCGGAAATATGTGTGGTATCTAAAACATATAAGGAAGAATAGAATAGAGTAAATTACATTGCATTATTATTGATTGCAAATACCTTCTATATTTTTCTATTTTTATGTTTATTTCATCAAGAAAATGTAAATTTTTACTTTCCAATAATAATTCGTCTTTTTTATGTACTTACTTAATTGGTAATTTAGTCATTTGGTTACAACACGATTTTTAAATAGTACTTTTGAAAGAGAATAAAGTGCCTACATAATATATTATTTGATATAATTACACCGGTCATGTACGCGAAATATATTCGATCCATGTAGATTTGATTTACACGAATAAAAATCGTGTAAGTTGAATCTGTCATTATAAAAGAAAAAATACTGGAAAAAAAAACTATTAAAAATTTTAGAGAAATTTTATAATAGAAATGATAACGAACATGTAGAAGTTTACATATTCAAAGTTTGAAAATATCGTTATTTTCGATATCGACAATTTTCGATAACGAAAAGTAGGTTTTGACAGCCCCAGTATGTTTGGAACACCCACAAATTGTTTCGCTTAAGCCTTCAAAAATTTCGTTATTTTTGAGCCACGACGCACCGTTTACGAAATATTTGGGATCAAAATTTTCAATAACATAAAGCATCATTTATAAACAAACATAATAAAAAAACAAGTACATTTTATGATTGACCGACTTTAGAGCTAATATTGAATTCCATTCCATTTTAATTGAAACAAATACACATTACTTTTAACTGTATATGAAATGGAATCCCGTCTTTTGTAGTCTCGAATAACACGGTTTCAAAGAACACGAAACATGTTCTCCAGGGGTTGCTATACTTCAGTCTCAATTATATATGTATACTAGCGGCCCTTCGTGGCTTCGCTCAGATGTTTTTTTTTATTTTAGTATTTTATATAATTCCCGGTAACTTGAACATATATTTTATATTTCATAGCTGTAACTCACGGTCTCATTTGCTTAAAATTAGCTGAATTATAGGTTCAATTACTTTTATATTAGATATTTCGATATTCTGTACGAAATCAGTTATTTATAGTCATTGATTTCGCTCATCAAACGATTCTAAAGTAGACGTGTCGCTGTTAGTAATTTTTTTGTCCTGTTTCCGTCCAGATTCAAAATTAATTTTCCATTCCCACTCGATCCCAATCCCGAGAAAAGTTATCAAATCCCATGCAGTCTTCCGTTTTTACCAATTTTAATCCTGTTCCCAGTTTTATTCCAGGTTCAAATATAGAATTAAGCACATTATCTTCAATACAACTTCCACCCGCTCCCAATCCCGTAAGAAATCCATTATTCTTGCCAGTTTTCAGTCCACTAATCCACTTTTTTCCCACCCAAATGACAATTTTATCCCAAAGTAATCATTTTCATATTTTAGCAGCATGGTTAATTTCTACGCTTCAAGACTTTTCCATAAATAACTATATTAACAGTTTTAGCAACATTTCAATTTCAGACCATTTTTAAGATCCTAAAGCCTTGATAGACAATTTTTAATTCAGTTCTTTTTTAAGGATCTCAAAAATATTTGAGCAAAATTTGATAAAACTATCCGTTTATCTTTGTATCACTATCCGTTTATTTTTGTATCATTATCCGTTTATTTTTGTCTATCCGTTTATTTTGGTATCACTAAGGCTCTAGCGGGTAATTTTGACCTCATGTTCAATTATAATATATCTCAACAGCAATAATTATATCAAAACAGTATTTAAAAAAAAAATGATTAAAACTTTTCCACCCATCTTCAGGATTCTATAATAACCTAATACGACATAGCCTGTAAAAATTTGAAACTTTTTAGCCTTCTAACAGTGAAAAAAATTTTCAAAATTGGTTGAGAAATTTATTTTAAGCGCTATCTGGGTCCCAGGCCCTTGGGGAACCTCATAGTCTCGTATAACATAACCTATGTCAGTCTGGAATAAGCGAATTTTCTAACAGTACAAAATTTTCAAAATCGGCTAAGTAGTTCATTTTATGCGCTTTTTATTTTTTCAGGGCCTTGCGAGACCCCTTATTTTGAAAATATACCCGAAGTCAGAGCTGGTGACGTCACTGACCGATCTAGGATCGAGTATACTTTAAAAAACACAAACTAAAAAAATGACTCTTTAAAATATAACTCACTTCAGAACCAAAATCCGGTATATTTTCAGGTACGGGATCTTTACTACGGGGATTTGAATATCTACTTGACGATTAGTGCCTTAGTGGAAACATATAAAATTACTAACAAGGTATATTTTCAAAGTTATTTCAACTGTAATTTATACTCGATCTTAGCGTGCCTCAGTACGATACTTTTTATGTAGGTAATCCTGCACATATGATTTAAACCAAACGTTATTTTGTTGCAAATAAGAAAAAAACCGTTACAGTTTTTTGAAATTATTTTATATCTTCTTCTTTATCTTAATTCTTAATTCTTAGCGTGAATTAAACGTGCTAAATTTGTTTAAAAAGTGCAAATATTGAATAATGATTAATAAAACTGATTTAGAAATTTTTTTTTTACAAAAGAGTGTGAATATAGACGGATAACATTATTTGAATTCGAATCCGTTGAAAAGTGGTGCAATTAAGGTTCCAGACTAATACCAAAATGAAAGTAGCGATTATTATCAATTTTTTATTGAAGAATTTGTAAAAAAAATATTCCAATTTTACGAGCACTAATTGAATTGTATGAAAAACTTTTCCTTGACTGAAGCGGATCATTTACCGAAAAGTAATTTATCAACACTCGTTGTTCAGGAACATTCTTAAGTTTGCAAATATTTAATATTTGTTTATAAAAATTACAATAATTTGAAAGTGGGTATGTTTTTCATACTATTCTTGTTAAACATTGAGTTTGAAAATATACTCAAGCTCAGTGTTTTTAATGGGTATATTTTCAAATACTGAACTACGCTTATTAAGCATTTAAAATATACCCGGGCTCAGATACTTTGAGCTCTGAATACGGGTATATTTTCCAAATAAGCTACGGGACCTCATAATCTTATGTAACATAACCTAAGTAAATTTGAAATAGTTTAGTTATCTATTTTACTTTAGATTCTATTTGGGTCTCTTGGGTCTCCAAGGTCCAGGGAATTTCATAATCTTATATAACATAGCCTATGTCAATCTGGAAAAGTTTGGCTTTCTAATAGTGAAAAAATTTTAAAAATTGGTTGTGGATTTCACTTTACACAGGGTCCATGGGGCCTCATAATTTAATGTAACACAGACTATGTCAGTACAGAATAATTTAGTTTTATAACAGTGAAAAAATTTTCAAAATCGTTTGGGTCTACTTTAGGTCCTTTTTGTGTCCCAGGACCCAGAAGATCTTATACATAATATAACGTAGCCTATATTAATTTGGAAGGGTTTAGCTCTCTAACAGTAACGAAATTTTCGAAATCGGTTGGATCGCTTACTTTAGGTCCTTTTTGGGTCGCCAAAGAGTTTAGCTGTTTAATGGTGAAAAAATTTGCAAAATCGGTCCAGTATTTTTTGAGTTTACTTTGGACACACAAACAAATTTTCTTTATATCATATTAGCATAAAAAATATTGATTAAGGGCTAATTTTGATATTGGATAAAACTAAGAAATATTTTATCCCGGGAATTGTGAAAAACTCTAGCTACTGACTACGAAATCATGTCTTAATGTGTGTCTAAAATGCATTAGGCGAATTTTCCAAAGCTGTAACAAAAATTCTTGCTCTAGTAGAGCAGTAGTGTTATATTCGTAACATAAAACAGCACAATAAAATATTAAAAACAGAAAGGAAAGTAATACGTTTTAAATTCAATTTATGGTTTAACACTAACTTGTGGGATGCCATTAAGGATACCATATTTATTGTATTTATATGCAAATATATATCGTTGATTCCAATCCTCTAACTTCGTTTCACACTTCATACAATGAATAATTTAGAATTGTGTGCTGGCTGCTGACTATATTTAAATAAAATTATATTATGTTGATCGTCAGCTACCAATACCAAGCCCATGTAGCTCAAAACTCACTTATATTGTATAGAGGAGTAGAAATTGATGGAAATATTATTTACAAATCTCATTAAATGTACTATATAATTGATTCTGTTTTAAATGATTTAATTTAGAATATGTTTGTAACAGTTTCATTTAGAATGTATTTGTAAATTAAATTAATGAAAATACATTATTTTTCCTTAATTACCTTTATTAAGTAAATTTCCATTTTGGAAAAATTTACTTATTACAGCGGGTGCCATGAAAAGACCTGAGCCCAGAACTATGGCAGAAATTTATTTTCAGGCTTCGAGGAACCGAAAAGAAGGGTCACTAAAATTTGTATATATATATATATATATATATATATATATATATATATATATATATATATATATATATATATATATATACATATATATATATATATATATATATATATATATATATATTATATATATATATATATATATATAAGGTGGTCCAGAATTATGTACCGTAATTGCTAGAGCTGATAGTACTTTAAAAAATAATGGTACCTTTTCATCTACACTTTTTTCCAAAACTCAATAATAAGGGAGATACATGCCTGTAAAGGGGTGAAACGAAAACCATCTTTTCCTAAATGTTCTCCAAACGCTTTCGAATAACGGATTGATATTTTAGGGGTATGTATTTTGCATTAGGAGGATTAAATTTATATTAACACTTATTCCATCACTTCTGATCAAGCGGTGGTTTTGAGTGGTAGGTGTTAGTTATCACGTCTTCTTTTTTAATTTGCAGTTATTTAAACAAATTTCTAAAACAATATGATTGCTTAGAAAATTCCACGCAAAAAAGGTATACTTGTTACATTTCTATAAATAGTACCGTTTTCGAGTAATTTAAGGTAGAAGTATCTACTTCCAAATTATCCCCTAATCATAAGTGATGGAATAATTGGTACCATAAATTTAATTATCCTGATGTTCATACTCACCCCTAAAATATGAATCCATTACTCATGGGCGCCTAAAAAATTTTTAAAAAAGGGAGTCAGTTTCGTTCCACCCCTCTACATTTCATCACTCTACTTCATCTCCCTGGTTACTGAGTTTTGGAAAAAAAGTGTAGATGAAATGGTACCATTATACTATTTGGACGGTATTATAATCTTATAAAATACATACACATATGCACACGTATATATATTATATATATATATATATATATATATATATATATATATATATATATATATATATATATATATATATATATATATAAACTATAAAAAATTGGTCAACCCTTTTGTTCGGAGCTATGTCCGCGCTCTAGTTATCATATTTTCAAAAAGTAGCAACCTATTTCTCAAAAAGAAAAATAATTACTTCAATTTGACACTACGTCATAGTGTTTTAATACTAAAACATTGTTGTGATTTATAATGTTTCAATTTTTTTTATTAAAAATTTAAATTTGCAAATTACCATATCTTCTTAAATAAAAATTATTCAAGTAATAATTTAAGTTTGTGGGTTGCAATGACCACAGTAAACTTTTGTGACACCACTCGTGCTTAGTGCAGCAGACACAGCCACTGAAGGGGAAGTGATGACGTAGAAGTGTTTAAGTATGGTGTGGGTAGCTCGCGTTTCTATTTGGTAGCGTTTCCATTTGAGAATAAGTACCATATATATATAGGCTGAGTTTTCCGAGAGTTGCCATTCGATTTATTCCTAAAATATGCATCTAATCGAAAAAAAAATTTATACAAAAAAATTCAAAATAGAGGGGACCATTCAGGAAAAATTGTTCCAGACTTCTAAGACTTCAGGTTGGAGTGAGATTTGATCAATCTTCCGTTTCCCAAATTAATCGCGAGAAGCCCCGGGTTGTGGGTCAAGTCTTGTATGTCTATTGTCTGGGTCGTTGTTGTCGTTATTATTGTTAACCTGCAATTTTAAACGTCTTTTTAGTTTGTGTTTGTGTAGTTTTCTATTGTTTACGTCGGTTAATGTTTTTCCATGGTCTTCTTTAACTTTTGTTTGTTTAAACGGCATAGCCGGGCAAGATAGGGAAAACGGCCCTTGACGCAAAATTGATTGTTTTTATAGGAAATAATACTTCTTAGCCCCAGATACATACATACCCGCCAAATTTCAACCCTCTAAGGCTAATAGTTTATGAATACACAGACAAAAATTTTCAAAAAAAATTTTTTTTTACGAAATTACTGAGCCGATTTATTTGAGTTTAATATATACTGTGTACCCACCTTAAACAAAGTAATAAAAAAAAATTAACGTTATATCCCTTTATTATACTAATTTTTTTAAATTTTTAAATTTAAGTAAATTTTTTTTTGGCACTTACGCGTTAGCGACACCCACCATTTTTTGTTCAATAATATGTCTCTTAGTATTCTATAACATATATTTTTACGGAAAAATTTTAGTTGGTAGAACATAGTAATATTTCAATACAAATGCATGTCATGTTCGGTGCTACATATATTACTTATGTATAAAAAGGACCATAAAGTAAAGCATCTGCCTGATTTCTAAAACACAGTAGAACTCTGAGGAGTGCAATAAAATGTTCTCTTCCCCCCTGAGTTGCAGTTCTTGGAGTTCCTGTGACGGTCTAAAAAATGTATATTTTGACTTGTTATAAAAAATATGTTTCTGCTTGCTAAAAAATAATTTTCAAGGTTAGTTTTACCATGAATCTGAATATTTGAATGAAATCAATAAAATTATCTCAGCATACTTACTAATTAAAATTACATCTAACTCAACAAAAATTATAAGTTTTAGAAACTTTATTTAAATAAAGATAATAATAATAACAATAATACGTCTTAAATGTTATATTGTTTTAATAATAATAATAAACATTAACTTAATAGATTGGAACAAAAAACTTCAACAATGTATAGTAATAACAACAGTCCGGCTAAAACTTGTAGTTATAAAAATATGTAGGTAAATTACATGTAGGTACATATAACTAACTTGAACAGACCCTCTCACTTGATGTTTTTGTTGCACTTCTTAAGGAGGTGCAGAAAGTGGATTTCTTCTGTAATAAAATTATATACGTTCATAACAACGACAAACAAGCTTAGACAAACGTCTTCTTTTGTTAACACGATGACGGGTCATGGGGAATTATAACGAAATGACCAACTGGTATACTATTTTGACAGCTAATAAACTTTGTATGAAATTGTTGACGTCGTAATACGTGGTGTATGAGCTAATAAAGTTTCACTTGACGTCTTACAAAGAAAACAACTCTAACAAAAAAGAAATCAATATCCATTTTGTTTTATTAATAAAAAAAGACAAACGGCAGAAAATGTTGGACTTGAGTAAATTTAAAGTAGTTTATCTAGTTATGAACGTATGTAATTGTATTATTTTAGAAATAGGGTAGATATTTTACTTTATAGCCCTTCTTATACATAAGTAATATATGTAGTACCTAACATGGTATGTATTTGTATTGAAATATTACTATGTTCTACCAACTGAAATTTTTCTATAAAAATATATGTTATAGAGTACTAAGAGACATATTATTGAACAAAAAATGGTGGGTGTCGCTAACGCGTAAGTGACAAAAAAAAATTTAGTTAAATTTAAAAATTTAAAAAAATTAGTATAATAAAGGGATATAACGTTAATTTTTTTTTATTACTTTGCCTAAGTTGGGTACACAATATATATTAAACCCAAATAAATCGGCTCAGTAATTTCGTAAAAAAAAATTTTTTTGAAAATTTTTGTCTGTTTTTGTATTCGAAAACTATTAGCCTCAGAGGGTTGAAATTTGGCAGGAATGTATCTGGGGCTAAGAAGTATTATTTCCTATAAGAACAATAAATTTTGCGTCAAGGGCCGTTTTCCCTATCTTACCCGGCTATGCCCTTTGGGTGTTAATTTTTTGTTGCACCTTTCATATATTTCAAATATTTTATCACCTGGGTTCAAAGCTATTGGATCTTCCCTATCTCTATTAAGTTTATCTATGAGTTTAATTTTGTTTTGTTCTACCCTATTATTTACTTTTTCATAGAGTTGTTCCTTATGATTTTGGATTGCTTCTGGGTTAGGTTCTAAGTGAGCACCATATTTCCTACCAAAAAATAACTCGAATGGTGTAAATTTAGTTATCGAATTAATTGAATTATTATAGGTGGCTATTGACATTGATAATTTACCTTTGTGATTCATTTCTGGATTTTCTTTATGAACTATTCTATAAATTTCTCACAAGGTATAATGAAAACGTTCTACAGGTGAATTTGAATTTGAATTCCGAATTGATGTAACATGTAGTTCAATATTTGCCAGGTTAAGGAATTGTCTGAATGTAATGGAATTAAATGATTTTTCAGAATCGGCAACTAGTAGTTTTGATGGACCGCAATTTGCAATAAATTTCCTAATTTGGGAAATTATCTGAATCGTATTTCTAGACTCTAATATTTCTAGACTCTAAAGTGTATGCCTGAGCAAATTTGGAAAATTTATCAACTAAAGTTAACATATGTTCAATATTTAGGTAAAATATATCAATGTGAATTATTTCCAAAGGTTTTTTGGGTGTTTGTGTTAATGAATATTTTATTTTCGGTGGTCGTCTGTCATATTTTACGGAATTACAAATATTACAGTTATTTAGGTGAAATGAAATTTTTGATTTTAATGAAGGAAAATAGTATTCGCGTCTTAAATGTAAAAACGTTTCTTGTATTCCGCGGTGATTACTTTTCTGATGGTATTCCTGAATAATTCTATCTTGTTCGTCTTCGTCCTCTACATCGATTAAATACACTGGTTTCTCGTTGTAAGAAACATCAAAATTGAAATAGAATCATATGCTTTACTTTTTTTTATGTATGTGCAAATTTTATTATCTAAAAAGAGTAAGATATATGATTCTATTTCAAGTTGCTTACAACGAGAAATCAGTGTATTTTGTGCAACGAATTTATCTGAATTGTTTTGATCGACTAAAGTATTGGGAATAAATATCTTGTAATCTAAGGAATGTTTCTCATCTTTACAATAAATTGCTGTTATTTTTTTAGGAGAAAGGTATAGCATTTAAATATATTACTAAGGATTTAATTGGTATATTGGGGAAATTGGAAGGTTTGTTTTCGTTTTTTGAAAGTGACTGAAATAATTCTATTCGGACGATTCATACTGATAATCAAAACTAATTGTTCGCTAAAATCGTTGATTGGAAATAGGATCTATTAAATTTATTTAATTCTTAATAAATCGAATTCATAACTATATGTATATATGTGTCTGCGCGATAACTCTCGAACGAAGCATCCAAACGTCGCAATAGCTTGAATAAGTTCGTCAGCCAGATACGTCCGATTTTTAGAAGTCAAATTTTTGGCCATTTTTCGCCATTTCTAGTGGTTTTTTGCAAAATTTATCCAGGATTCAAAATTTTTTAAAATTTTTTTTAACACCATCGAAAAGAGCGTAAAAATTTGCATAAGACAAGCATTTAAACATTGTTCTAAATGAACTAGCTTTTGAGAAAAATTGAGAAATTTGCTGAATACAATAAATTCTTCATTGTTTTTATCATTACAATAACAATATTTACGTATATCTGTTTCATTTTTCAAAATAAAAATAAACTAAGCTTTCAAGAACGCGTCATCACCGATTTTGAAAATTTTACGGAGATTAGACAAGGAGAGGAAACTCAGTGTATTCAAAAAAGTGTCTAAATCAAAGATGGCACTCGTCTTCGTACGATACGAAAGCTGTACAGTACTTATTCTCAAATGGAACACTTTCAAATGGAAACGCGAGCTTCTATATTATCTTTGTTAGCTTTTGAATAGAATCTTCTGGAATCTTTTTCAATATTCAATTCAGTTATAAAGTAGGTTTTTCGATCGTTTTTAAAATAAACAACAATTTTTATTTTGCATCGCATCATTTATATTGTATATTATATAATTCGCTGACGTCACTATGTAAAATCAGAATCAGTAGCATTGGATATCGGCCGTATAAAGTAATTTAATTTTTTGCCCTTCCAACAGTTTTTTTCCATTAAGATGCTTCTATTTTGTCTACCCGCTTTGCCCATACCCGCTTTGCCCAAAAAGACTTAATTTTGTTAGCTTAGAATAAATTCAAAACGAAAGCCGATACATGTCTACCTTTTTCTACATTAACAGTCAAATGATGATAACATAATATGGTAATACCAAAAAGATTACAAATAAAAAGGTTTGTGACTAGTCATAGAATATTTATCGTCAAAATTTTTAACAAAACCAGTAAAAAAATTTGATGAGGCTTAACTAGGACATTAAACGACACAAGCGTTCAAGTGCAACTGATTGACATTGGTTGGTATTCGGTTAATCTCGATATACACACGACTTGACAAAAACATTCGATGCAACGATATACAAGCGCTTACCCGCTTTAAGAGGGGTACCCGCTTTGGGCGACCTTCCCCTAACCATATTCATATTTCTATAGCATATTTAATTTTCATAGAATCGTTTAATCTTAATCCTATTAGATAGTGATGGGGGTTAATTTTGAACTCACTTTACATTTAAATTAGATATTCTAAATTTCTTTATAAAATCAGTTTCTTCTAGTGTTCCGTTCCGCTCGTCCAATGACATTAAAATAGATATATTTATATTTATAGTGTACAGTGGAAACTCGATATTTCGTCACTCTGTATCTCATCATATTCTATAACAATTCGTCGCTCCTAAAAAAAAAATGTACGTAGTGTAGTTGGTTTTCTACTTAACTTTTGAAATTTAAATAGAAAAAAATTAAAGTGTATCGTACCTAGTTGTAAAAATTCCATTAAACAACGAATTACTCAAAATAAAGGGATATTTTTCTTTAAATAAGTAAAAATATTTAATTTTTTTTTTATTATTCATTTTCAGACATATTCCATAATTCGTCTATTTCTGTAATTTATCACCCCTCCGACCCCGAGCATGATGAATTGTCGAGTTTCTACTGTATTTAATTTTCATGCCTTGAGACCTTTCCGTAGATACCCATATTGATAATTTTAGAAGCATTTGAATTTCGAACCTTTTTTGAAGTCCGAGTGTTTTGGCGAATATTTCTGAACCTGCATTAATTCGTCCAGCCATTAATTTATTGCGTCTTGTATTACTCCAGAATCCTAGGCAATAATTCTAATCTCACTTAATTTCTTCAAAATATCAATGTTTAAGTAAAATTTAGTCAAGATTCGCCGTCTTTTTAGACCATTTTTGGGTCTCCAGCGCCCTAGTGGGTCATTTCAACTTCACATTCATTTATTTCATGACCTCGGTAATGTTTGAGCAAAATTTGGTCAAGATCCATCTATTCTAGAGAGCTTTTTTAGGATCTCAGTATTATTTATGCAAAATCTGGTAGAGTCCAACCGTTTACTTTCCAAAGTCCAGCTGTTTACTTAAGAAATCTATATTAGAACATAAGGTATCACGTATCTACCAGTGAACCAATTTTTGAAAGTTGGTCTGCTCGTCAAACGACTCCAGCGTAGCCATATTCTTATTTCAGAAATATAGGTACCTAATTTTAACATTTTGTGACTTTTCTGTAGACAACCATACTTATTTAGATTTTTAGGAGTGGAGTACCGTTGGTCATTTAATTTTGCGTAATTTTTATTGCTTCAGACTCCTGGCGTTCAATTTTAAACTGACGTTTATTTATTCCAAAATTTTAAAAGGGTTGGTGTAACATTTAGTTAAAATTCATCAAATCATTTATTTGAATTTTTTGAAAATAGTATTTTGTACAGTAAATGAGTAATTTCATAGTAGTCGTAGTTAAAAATAATATTATATGGTATCTATAGAAATACTTATTAATACTTACAGAAATTTCAAATTTATTTTTCTCCAAATGCTTAGCAACTATCTAAAATTTTTATTATTTTTTGATAAATTGGCCACAGATTGCTGTATACAGCCATAGAAAATTAATATTTTACGGTTTTTCGTAAATTTCGACGGTTAGACAAAAAATTTTGCAAAACCCTTTCTTAGCGAGTTCCTACGACCCAATAGGCACCTACATGCCAAATTTAAAGTTTGTAGGTATTGCAGTTTTGGAGAATTCTTGATAGGTGAGTGAGTGTATGACTGGTATTTCGCATTTATATAATAGATAAAAATCCAAAATTCCTACTTTATAAATAAATATTAACTTTAATAGCATTTTCAAATTACTTAATATGTATGTATTGCATTTGTTATAAAAGTAAGTTCATTTTTTTTTTTTAATTTTTTAAGTTTACTATTCACCTACTTGTCTTATAACATAAGCATTTAAAAACATATTTAACAATACCATTAAATTCCGATGTAAAAATGGGAGAAGTGGGGAGAAAAGTAATGTGGAATCGCTAAAAGGCACTGGCCGGATACTAATTCAATACATGTACAAAATTTCAGCCCTCTAGGTTTCCTTAGAGAGTCTCTAGACGTGTTAGAAAAAAAGCAAAAAATCAAGGAAATATTGGCGTAAAAATCGTGGGGGTAAGGGTTAAAAGTTGAAACCTCCAAAAGCAGTGGCTGGCTATTAACTTAACCTGTACACAAAATTTCAGCCCTCTAGGTTTATTTGGGAAGATTTTGACCCGAACGAAACTGTCAATAGACAAAAAAAAATCATGTTCTTTTTGGTATAAAAATGGTGGGGGTAAGGGTTAAAAGGCGAGACCCACAAAAGCACCCCCTTGATACTAACTCAATCCGAATGCAAAATTTCAGCCCTCTAGGTTTATTTGCGTGACCTGCGCGAGTGGTACAAACTACGAAAACGTCGAAAAAGGATGAAACTGTAGCTTAAAAATGAGGGGGGTGGGGATAAAATATTAAAACCTCCAAAAAGCACAGCCTAGGTATGAACTCTATCAATACACCAATTTTTAACCTTAACCCTCTATGTTAATTCTGGAGGGCTGAGGGCGTGTTAGATACAGCCAAAATCGTTTTTCCCCCTCTACTCCCTCCAAATCACCCTAGGAAGCTGAATTTTGGATATGTTGTAGATAATGGACCGAAACATTATTTACAACCGTTTTGGAAAAGTTTTATTGTTTTGTTGCCCCCCACCACCCCCTAAAATTCCACTCGATCACATCGAAAATGAGCTCCACATACCAAATTTCAGCTCTTAACTTCCATAGAAAGACCCTACACATATTAAAAGGTGGCGGCAAAATATATATATATATATATATATATATATATATATATATATATATATATATATATATATATATATATATATATATATATATTGAGGGTAGCATGAGAGGAAAGAACACATGGGTTGTTCGGAGAATGGAATATGGAACCTAAGAAAGGATAGTTCAAGACAGTTGAGAGAGTTCAGTAAAAGCGAATCTAGATTAAAAATATTTTTATTTGTTTCTGGTGAAAATAAATTGTATTTATTAATTTTGAAAAGTATGCCTTGGGGAGAAAAAGGTGGAACATCTTACAAATAACTGACAATATGAATGAAAAGGAAATTTTTACTACTGAAAATAAATGGAATTAATTAAAACTATGAGTTTTTAATTTTGATGCATTTAACAAATCAGAAGTGGGATTCTTTGTCAGTGCCTTAAAAGTGGTAAATGGTAATTTTCGATGCGTATCTAAGACGTTCTATGGATTACATACTTCATATACATAATAATAGATGGTGACACAAAGATGGTGATATATGTTAAGTGTGAATATTAAAGAAGAATACTGAATACTGAGTATTTAGAAAAAAAAAAGGGAGTACCATATATACGACTTTTAATAATTATAATAAATCGATAAAAATCTAAAGGACAATAGAAAGAAGAAGATTTTTTAGTACAAGTTCTAGCAGTTCAGAAATATTCAGCCATTTGATGTAACACTGTGTGGCCTTGATATCGTGAAACGACTTCAAAGTATCGATTTCACCGGTGACATTTTTGGATGGGCTGATAAAGCAAGAATTTATTGCATGACCAATAAATTGCAAGGAAATGCCAAAATACGATACAATAACCAACCAAACTTAATCTATCCTGGAATATGTGGAAAATTCAAATTAATCGACGTTTTTTCGTAACAACTGGAATATTTGCGAAGCTCAAAGAATTAGTAAATATTGAGCGATTAAAAAACCAAAATTTAATTGATTTTTATTATCGTAAGTTAGCATTAGTGCAAAGTTGCAATTTGTCAGATGAATCATAACCGAAATTATAATAAATACCTTCGCAACGTTGAGCAAACAAAAGAGAACAATGCAAATCACCTCAATATCGACCGAAAGAAAAGAACTGTACAATTAAATTTCGTAAAGTTTATGCAAATTTCGGCAGTGACTGCAATACAGTTGTATTTGGGGCAGCTAAGGTTTTCAAGTCCCAAAAACTGATACGAGAGTCAACGGGAAACAAGTATTTGGTGGAAATGCTGCAGTAATGGTGTGATGACTTTGAATGGAGAAACTTTGTTTCACTTATTTTAACCGGGATTGTTCAAGATTGAAATTAACACTTTCAGTCCCATAGCTTCGGCATCCGAAACCAAACAAAACTTCCCCAGAGGCCGACCGCGATCAATGATTAATAGATTAGTTGGTTACGCATTATGTGTGCGATGTTTATCATCATTCATCACATGGGTGTGTTCCTACTCACACAAATACATACCAACACACACTACTCTTTTGGTTTCTATGTATAAAAAAATTTAAGATAAACAAAAAATACATAAAAGATATAATTTATATTTTTAAATAAAATTGGTTTGAATGTCAGTGTATATGTAGTATGTACGTATCACGTACGTATGTTTACAGTTTTACACATACATGTTGAACTGTGTTGAATCTAGTCAGTGTTTGAATCATTTCATTTTACGTATTTGTTTAAATAAAGTTTTTTTTTTTTAAATATTGCCGGCTTCCGGGAAAGTTTACTATGAAAGTGCTTGGGCCTCATAGTGTTAATAAGCTTTTTTTTAAGTTATTTTGTTTGAATTTTGTATTTTAGCTCATGGTTGAATTATGTTTAAGACCGATGCTATAAAACTGCGCCAAATGGTACACGAGCCGACACGAATCAGGTCAAGTTAAGGTGTTAAAGGGTTCGAGCTGAGCCGGGCTGGGTTGTTTGGGCTGTACCGGGCCGGGCGTAGTCGAGCTGTTCGAAACGAGTGAGGTTGAGTGATTCGGGCTAAGCGAGTCAGGCAAAGCTGAATGAAATGAGCTGAGTTAGGCCGGGCCGGGTTGAACCGTGCCGGGCCAATTCGAATACAAATGTTTTAATTTATGACTAGCATAACGACCTCGATTGTATTTTGACAATTTAAGCATCCTATAGAACGGGTGGTTAGCAAAACGTATTTGACTATGTTGTCAATTTTAGCATTCTATAGGGTGGTTGACATAACAGCTTGACTGAAGTTAATAGGACGAATTGAGTGAATTCAACAGAATGTATTGACTGAGTTTAACAGAACGTTTTGACTGGATTTAGTAGAACACATTGACTGAAGCTAATAGGACGAATTGAGTGAATTCAACAGAATGTATTGACTGAGTCTAACAGAACGTTTTGACTGAATTTAATAGAACACATTGATTAGAATTAATAGGACGAATTGAGTGAATTCAACAAAATGTGTTGACTGAGTTTAGCAGAACACTTTGACTGAATTTAGAAGTAGAAATACTGAAGAAAAAAAGGCTCCCATAGGTACATAGCGGCTTACCGACAGATTGATAATCTATTTGATTTTTTTTTTTTTTCAGATAAAAACTGCGGCCACAATCGTGGGCACCGAATTTCGGTCTTTTTTAAAGACACTTTTTCAAAAAATTATAATAATTATAAAAAATAAGTAAAAATAAATAAAAAAAAAATACTTTTGTATTGTCAAATAGTAGTATTAATCGTAAAAAAATTTCATCCCCATTCCCCCATGCTATCCATCCGAAAAAAAAATTACGAAAATTGACTACCTTTCGGCAGAATTACACTGTGATGGTACTTAACAACTGTTTTAAATCAGACATTAGTCTTTCTGTCATAGTCGAATAATAGGTATTGCACTACTTGAGGATGCAAGCAAAATTACCTGTATTTAGGGACAAACGTCAAAATTGTCTGTGACACCATCAGGTGTCTTGGAGGCCGTGGTGTAAAATCGATTGTCTAAATTGAAGGGGGAGTTGAGAGTGTCCGCAGTGGTAAAACCCGGTGGGTGGGTGCAAAATTATTTTACACCATGGCAAAGAACAAAAAATTACAGAAAATAGATACGTTTTAGAACCATAATACTATTTGAGCAGGTTTACAAAAAAAAGTAATCTTAACCAAAAATTCGCTGTTATGGAGAATATTGCGACATTGGTATTGGACTTTTTGAACGCAACACACGATTTCGTTTTGTGTGTATGACACCACCGTATTAATTATTATTAATAATTATAATTCATTCAGTGATTGAAAAATTATGAAGCTGGACTGACTCTAACGTATGACTTGCGATTATTTAGTTTTTTTCGTAAATGGTTTCTAATACAAAATATATAAATGTTTATACATTTCGCTGTTTGATAAATGATTACTAATTATATAGTTGAATATGAATGAACCATGTGTACTCATATATCGTCCTCAATTCCCTATATAATTCCCTATCTTAACAAACTGATATCAGGCGGTTAAACTGAATAACTTAATATATATTTAAAAGGAGAAAAAGAAAATAGAAATTAGCATCGTTGTAATCCTTTAGAGAATTGTATACGAGAAAATGAAAGATTGCTGTAATTTGTAAATTTTATTTTTGCGAAATATCTTTTTTTTTAAACGGGTATAATATACAGGGTGTTAGTGAATAAGTGCGATAGTTTTTAACAGGTTATTGCTGAGGTCCTTTTATGTAAAAAAGTTCATATAAACCCAGGTCCGAACAGGGCCGCGCCAAGCGGGGGTGTTAGGGGTGCCTAGTACCCCGGCGGCAGGCTTTGGGGGCGGCAAATAAAATATAATATTATTACTATTTTTATGTGGTAATTTTGATGACACTTAAATGTTACCCGCATTTTGCTTAAATACTTGTCTATTATGATTGTTGTGACCCGTCGGTAATCCGATTATTCCGATTGTTGACCAGCGACAACAATCATTTGCGCGGTAATCGGCGAGATCAAACGGGATCGGGATCGAACATGCTCTTGCACGCTTTAATTTTATAAAAACCGTCGTTGAATTATACACATAAAACATTTATCAATCTTGCATTTCATTAAAGTAAGTATATATAGTAAGTAAACTGGTAGCCGGGAGGCATATATTTTATTATCAAAAATGTATTACAAATAAGTTTGGCGTTTTAGGGGCGGCAATTTTTGTCTTGCACCCCAGCGCAAATGTCCCTTGGGGCGGCCCTGGGTCCGAAAATGCTTAGTTCGCAAGATACAGAGTAGCTGGGCTATTAGATATCCCATACCGGTTTTGTGGTAGGAACCGTAACTAGAAATTATTTTTTATCCTGAAAACGGCTACATTAGCGACAAAATACTAAGAGGTCATTTTTATCAACAACTTATGGGACATTTGAAAAAACATATTCAAATTGAAAAAATCATTGGCGTGCTTTTTTTTATTCAAAAATGTGCCATCACATGGCCATACGGACGCCACTGGATTGAGTAGAAATAGTTCAAGTCTACTTCAAAATATGGGTATTTATCCTGTCATAGCGTGTCCCAAATTTTGTGTCAATATCTCAAAACGGTTTTGAAATATTTGGGGAAATATTAAGAAGACAAGAAACTCCTATATCTTAGAAACTAAGCGTTTTCAGTCCTGAGTTTATATGAACTTTTTTACATAAACGAACCTTAGAAATCACCTATTAAAATCTTTCGCACTTATTCACTAGCATCCTGTATGTAAATATTTTTGTTTGTTTGTTGATAATTTATATATTTGAAATTTAAAAAGCATAAAAAATTAAACAAAAGCTTGGCCACAAATTTCGAGAAAAAGTTTTTTTTATTTTCTCTGAAGCAACGAAAGTGTAATGCCCTTGACTAATTGTAAATCGTAATAAATATGTATTAGTTTATACAATTTTTTGAATTTTTTAATAGCTTCAAGCGTAAACTGCCACAAACCCCAGGCACAGAAAAATCATTATAGTAGATAATTATGCACTAATGCTATCATAGGCGGATCCAGGGTGGTGGCTGCAGCCCCCTCCCCTTGACCTACAATAGGTAACTTTTTTTTAGTTAAACATATAATTCAGAACACACAATTCCCCAAAAATTTCTCCTGAGATTAGAGGCAGCCACCCCCCCCCCCCACTTTTCAGCTGGCTAGCTCCGCCATTGAGTGATTCGCGCTACTGCTGCAAAAATCTGTCACTGCACTTAAATAATGAATAAATTGAAAGTACATATGAACAAACTCACACCAAAATATTTTACACATAAAAATGCAGAAAAGAAAATTCAAATACATTGTAACTTGCTATATACACATACATATATATATATATAATAAATGAAGTTAATTCAGCGAAAGATTGAATTTAATTTTTCTTTCTATTCTGAACTTGATTCGTTCATGCAGAGTACCTACGAACGAAATATAAAATTTATACTCACCTAGAAAGACATATTTATTATTGCGTTACAGATTCACACGACTGGATATAGGAAAAACGTTTAAAGGAAAGAAATTTTATTTAACCGTATACAGCTGGACTCTTTTTTATGCGGTCCTTTTTTGTGGGTTTTTAAAAAAATGGCCATTAAAATGCATAATATAAATCAAAATCAAGAGACAGTAAGAAACTAAAGCATTCACTATAATAAATTTCTTTGATAAAAATACTCTCTAAGGGCTTTCAAGCATTTAATCAATACATTGCATAAGAACATAAATTATTGATCATTTAATTTTGTTACAGATGTATTTTTCAAAATTTTCATAATGTTATAAAAATGAAATAAAATGTTTCTGCGTGTAAATTAATGCTTTGTCTTGTTTACAGAAGCAATTTCTAAGGAAATTTCTAAGTTTTTGAGCGTTTTGAGTTGTTTTTTCGATGAAACTTTTTTTATGCGGTCCCGACCAACCGCATAAAAAAAGTGTTTTTTACAATCTGGATCGAACTATACTTTTTATAGCTATTTATGATATTTTTGAATATATTTCTTTGTGCGATTTTTTTTTATGCGTCCCCTATCCACCGCACAAAAGAGAGTTCAGCTGTACATGTAAAAACACTTACAATAAAAAGCATGTATGCACATGTACAGAAAATATTTTATTCGATAAAAACATTTTTAAAAAGAAACAGAAAAATTCCTAACTGCGACTCTATAATCATAAGAGGATTATAGTGTTTCCAACAAAAACCATAAAAATAATAATTAATCTTTTTTGTCCCGAAAATATTAAAACATCGTTAGTTAAAGACACCAATAAGTTTGATAAAATTACTTGCTTAATGAAAAACCATGTAATGTAGACTATACATATATATATATATATATATATATATATATATATATATATATATATATATATATATATATATATATATATATATATTCCTAAAAACTGTCCCTCTGTCGTTTTTATTAAGGTGAATTGAATTTCATTTGTAATTTTCCACAATAAACATTTATTTATACTTAGAATGATTTTCTTTGTGTTATCCTTCCTAATAATAACAATGTCACATTGTTTATTTTAATTCGAGAAGTTGGCAACTACCATTAGCGGAATTAAAATAGCTAGAAATTAAAATAGGACTGAACATACTTCTAATACTTATCGTTCTATAGATATATTTCTAAATTATTGTCGATGTTTAAGAGTCTTTGTATTCAAAAGTATTACTGTCAGCCCGTAGCTTACAAAATATTTTCTAAAACGTTATTAGAAAAACATATTGACCAACGTTTTCAAAACTTAGAAATACTAGCATTGTGTAGGGAATCATTTATTTTTCAAAGCAAATTTATAATTGAATATAATTAATAACACGTGTTAAATCTATTAAACATAAAATTATAATGTTAAAAAAACCTTTATAGTTTAAAAAACATAAAAATTTTGTTAAGTGCATGTTAGACAAGTGCACTAAATCAACGTTGTTCAGGGGTACAACTTTTAAAATATTTTTCTAACAATATCCCAAACGATAAGGTCCATGGAATTATTTCTGGAATTCTTTACGAAAAATGAAAATTTTATGCACTTTCAAGCATTTCCCCCAATGATCTGAATTTGAACTTTTAGGCGATGTTCTCCAATACCAAACTATAACTCGATGCCAAATTTCATGTACTGGGTACCATTTTCTTTACTTTAAGCTTTTTGAACTTTTGAAATTTTGATTACCTTAATTTTTAAAAATTACTGACATCACTTAGTCGGAATAACCTTAATTTAATGTTCCTCTAATGTACTAATATCTGTATTTTTTTTCAAATTACTTCTATCCACAGCTGAAAAGTTAAAGGGAAGAGGACAAAAAACACTTCACTTTGAACCTCAATATTCAGAAACGGAGTTTAAAATAAAAAATGGTAAGAACGTTAACTTTATTTTAAAAAACGTTTCTAGCGATATGGCACATTAAAAAATTTTTTTCCCGGTTAGCTTAGGAAATTCAGAAAAAAATTTTTAATTTCAAAATATTCTTAAATAATAGCGAAACTACTGGGTAAGGGGGGCAAGAGGGTTTATCATCCCCCGGGCGCCACTCGCAAAGGGGCACCAAATATTACTAAATGTGTTTCTGAAGGGGGGGGGGCAATAAAGTGTCATGCCCTGGATGCTAGCTATGTTCGCTACGCCACTGCACTTAATACCTTATATCTAGGGAGCTGATGGCAATTTAGGTATATGATTCCATCGTCATTGATAGTAATATGTTATGTAGTTTACTACTGTGCGAATAAAAAAAAGTTAGAACGCAGCTCAGATGGCGTTGACTTTTTTTGCAAATAAATTTTGAAAATGCAAAATAAAAGAACTCCCTTAAATCATAACATCGTGTCTGCCATTCATATACATATTGTATTAATGGCAGTCAGTATATAACAAATTTGTAGAAGGCAGACGTCCACCTCGCTGCATTTTTATAAAAAATAATTACAAACATGTAAAAAAAAATAGCCGACTGTCATTTCATCGTCTTTCTAATCTATATTTTTGGATTTAATATACTTCCTAGAAGAGGGAAATAAAGGTGGCAGACATAAGGGCCTCTGATTTTAGCTACAATTCAAAAAAACCTCTGTCGTAGCATCCAAAATATTTTTTCACAAAAGCCCATTTAGATAGGATAACGGCTCAATGCCTATCGTTTGTGCGTTTTACCGCTCTTTATCATGGTGTAAAGCAATATTTTAAAAATTTTAGAATTATTGCAAATTTTAGCAAAAAATTCATTTTTATTACTAAAAATTTTAATTTTTTCCGACAGTTGGTTAAGTACAACAATGGCTTAAATGCTTATGTGATTCCTTTAACACGCAGTAAAAAAATATGGAAAAACTTTTGAATTTTTGCAAATTTTGGCAAAAAATAAATTACTTTATAAACGAAAAATGTGCAAAATACCCACTTCCGAGCTCGACTGTCATCTAAATTTTTTTTATACTTTTTTTTCAAAGCAATGAAATATTTATAACATTTGTTGTGATAGTCTAACATTTCCTCTACAATTACTGGAATTACAGCATCACTAAATTTTAAGGAAAATGTTTTTCGCACTTCCAATATAGTCAAACATTTGTTAACTACTTCTGTATAAAATAAAATAATTCGCTCAGAAGAGATCGTTTTGCAAAAACACCATTGTAAATTGTCCATATTACGTAATTATAAACTAAATTAGTAACTTTACAAGTAGGATGTTGATATTATGTCGATATACCGAATATTCGATTTTTTTTTTAAATTTTTATAAAGTATCGATATTTTTGACCGATATTTTTCAACCGAATATATCGATATTTCGATATTGAAATATCAGTATCGACATCGATATATTTTCCAAGAATAAGCTTTTCTTGTAGTAATTTACCTAATTGGCTATGATCAGAAGGTATGTATCATAAGACAGTATAATAAGTATGATGCCACCTAACTAGCAATTTAAGCTTCCTTTGGTTGTGAACAATGATTCCCGATAATCGTAGAAAATTGATAAGGTTGACAAGGCAATGCATAAGAAAAAGTTTTCCTAAAAACTGTCCCAAAAAAATACTAGTTTAATTGATTTGTGCTTCCTTTCTCGCGAATAAACGTAATTACAAAGAGAAGGTGTCATTAATATTTTAACTATAATAATAAAAAAATATAATAAAAATAAAACAATAGTATAATAATAAAAAAAAACGATATTTTTTATCGATATTACTTTGCGATATTGATAATATATTTGAAAAATACCGGAATAATATCCATATGTGTCCATAAGTACTTTTAAAAATATAAACATCCTTATTTACAAATAATAAAATATGAAATGTGGTCAAAAAAATCAGAAGTGAAGACATATTCAACCACTAACTTTCAAGGACATGTTTAATTTATGTATTTTTTTCGCTTAGAAATGTATAGATCTTATAGTGCCTGTTATCCAAAAATGTCTGTTAACATACTTACTCCTAAAAAAAAACATGTAAGAATGTCGTAAATAATCTTCCAATTTGTGAATGAATTATTCTTTTTTATTTAACTTTATTAGTTTTTCCATATTTTTTATTGCTGGTCGCTGTTAAAGCATAAGTGTAACTCTGCTTTCGTTAGCTCAACAGAGCATCACTTTCACACATTTTACCATTTCAGTGTTATTTGAGTTTTACCAGGAATCTTTTTACAAAAATATGTATGTATATATAAATAAGTAACAAACTTATTCCAAGTTATTTACTGCATCTGTAAATAGACTGCATCTGATTGTGAGATAATTCTTAGAAATTTCATTCTTGGCATAGAAATAAGCTAATACAGCACACTTTATTACATTTTACAAAAAGTAATTAATAAGAAAAACTATTTAAGTACATATAGCTATTTTGAAAAATAAACAGCAAGATAGCAAAGTAACAATTGTCATAAAGTGACAACTCGTTGGCGCATAATGAAAGTTATGTAATGTACTATCCATTATCCATTAGTTAACCTGCGATGCTGGTGCAAACGGTATCGCCGGTGTTCTTCAAAATAAGTTACCAGAGGGATTATTCCCCATTGAATATTTTTCACCAAAATTACATGGTGCACAAGTTAAATATATTTCATATGAACTTGAGCTACTAGCTGTTGTCAACTCGGTACTCCACTTTAAGGATTATCTTGTTGGCAGACGTTTTATTATTGAATGTGATTGTGCAGCCGTTAATTGGCTTGCAAACACATCACATAAATTTTCTAAAGTTTCAAGGTGGCTACTTCTTCTTTCTGGATTCGATTTTGAATTAAGATCAGTTAAAGGTAAAGATAACGTAACAGCAGATACCTTAAGTAGGTTATTTACACATAATGATCATAATGATCAGAATCAAATTTCAAATCCTCAATTGCAGGATCCACCTGAAGTACTGTTTCAGCTTATGCATACACCTGATGATTACGTGTCTATTAGCCATACACAGCGGCTTGATGATGAATGTAAACTCATTTTATCTGACCTAGAGTCGGGTATTAAATATAATCACTTTACCCTATCCAACGGCCTCTTGTATAGGTTCGTAGGCAGGCGTAGGCTTAAACGTGTCGTACTTCCATCTTCTATGTTGGATTTTGTGATTGAATATTTTCATTCAATATCTCATCATGGTTTAACGAAATGTTACAGGGCAGTTGCGCCACGATTTACGCATCCGCAACTCTTCAAGCGTTGCAAGAAGTACATTCAAAACTGTCAAACATGCGCCGTGGTGAAATCAGCCAATGTGTCAAATGAACTACAGATGCGGCCCATACCACCGGAAGCTGTCTGGTCTCGGCTCTACGCAGACTATGCTGGCCCCTTGATCATATCGTCATCAAAGAAGTATAGATATATATTTTTGGTCATTGATGTTTTTTCAAAATGGGTAATAGCGCTCCCTACGCATCGAGCAACGTCCCAAACTACCGTTGCACTACTGAAATCAATATTTTTTACCTATGGATTTCCTTCAGTAATTGTAAGCAATAACGTTCCTACGTTTAAAGCTAAACTCTATCAAGATTTTCTGTTTCAACATGCGGTCAAGCCTGTTTTGACGACTCCATATTCGTCTCGTTTCAATGGAGCAAAAAGGGCTACACAAACCGTTAAAACCAAATTAACAGCCCTCCTATTAGATAATTCGCTAAGGCACAAGGATTGGTCACAAGTATTGCCGTCAGTCGTGTTCCATTACAACCGTTCGTACCAACCCGCAATTAATTGTTCGCCGGCAGAAGTCTTTTTGAAACGCCCGCTTACGACTACTTTGGACAATGATGCTATGGGTATTGAGCACATATTGTTACAATCTGCACGGCCTTACGACGACGAAATTGCGCTCGCTTTACAGAAAGCCAAAACATCATACCAGCAAGCATCTAGTTCTCGATCGCAAGTATCACAATTTAGAATTAGGCAGCCAGTATTGTACAAACGACAACAACAACAGCTATTTGACCAAGACAATAGCTTCCAACAGAGGTGGCAGTGCCCGTATTTGTTGGTTTATTTTTCATCTCCAACATCGGTGATTCTATACGACCAACAGGCGAAGAATTCCATCCGCGCACACGTAAATCAGATAAAGAAATTCACCCCGCAATTACCTTTATCAACACAAGAAGATTAGGTATACTGCATAAACTTTACACAATTCTTATTATCTAAAAATTTAACATCGTAAAACATTTGTAAAAGTATTTTGTGTTTCCGAATTCCAAATTTCAAATTTGTATATAAAATTTTCATATAGATCTTAATATTTCATTATTATTGCACTTGTCGGTATTATTATTAAAGTTATGTAGTATAATAAGTACAAATAAAATAAAAGTATTAAGTATAAATAAAAAAATAATTTTCGCTTTACAAACCAAAAATTTTTTTTCCTCGCCCTTAGGTGAGTGTCATGAAATGACAGCTCGTTGGCGAATAATGAAAGTTATGTATTTGCAGTTGGCAATTTTTGGTACAATATAATATAGATTTGCTATAGATTCTCATTTGTAATCTCTTCTCTTTGGTATCTGTAACGCGCAGGCTCAAAATATATGTAGATTTGCTTATCTCTGCCTTTTATTTGAAAAATCAGTTCGAATATGCAGATTATACAGTTAATTTTAAATACTTCTTAACATCAGGTCAATTGTACAGTTGATAAAAATAAGATCAGTAATATTTTTTCATTCTTAAAATATAATTCTTAAAATCTGTCGATCGATGTAATTTGTAATAGTATTTGTTGAATGTATAATTCAAACAAAATTAAGAATTTGTATCAGTTGAATAGTGTTTAAACGGTACGTACATATAATATAGTAAATCTGAGTTGACAATAAGGACAATAAAATTTTACAAGTCAGTTTTACACTGGAACAAAATATTTAGTGAATATAGTTAAACATCGTTTTTAAAGTTCCTACGTGAGTACATGTAAGTAAGATAAAAAAGTATGTACAATAATCATAATTTTGTACTTTACAATATTTTTTTTTCATAAGATTGAATACGTAAACTCGAACATGAAACTTATATCAAATTTCAGTATACGTAAAATAATTGTAATATGCAGATAATTTATATAAGTAATAAACCTAATAGTAAAATTGAGTTGTTGGTATGAATGGATGTTGGATGTTTTTTTGGTGCATTTCTAGTATACGTGCACAAAAAAAATTGTGAAAATTTCTAGTTTTATATATTAAACATGACCCAATACGAACGAAAATTAGTATTAAAATTGGCGCTCACGTTTAGTTTTCGCAAAATTTAATATTAAAAATTTTATTCGTTCATATGTAAAATACACTTAAAATTGTATAAAAACATGCACACACGAAAAGTTTTAAAAATTTCTAGTTTTGTGTATTAAACATGAACCAAAACGAATGAAAATTAGTATGAAAATTGGCACTCACCTTTACTTTATAAACATCATGTATTTAATGTTCAAAATTTGATTACTAAAGTGTACGAAACACCGGGAAAGTACTTAAAATTTTGTTACATTCAAACCCAATCACTTAATTTTAATAACACTATTTACTTAGTTTTAAAAAAAGATAATTTTAGCTTTATCAAACAAATTAATAAAAAAAATAACACAAAATATTAATTAACCACATAAAACACATAATTAATAACATAAAACAAATAAAATTTATTTCAGAAAATTTTTATTTTATAGTATCGTAAGACATTTTTGAAAACAAAATATGACATGAAGATAGGTGCACGTATATGTGTACATATTGAGAATGGTATTTAAAGTGATAAATTTAGGAAGAAAATATTTTTTACACACACATACAATGTTTTTCAAATAAGTATTTGCTAATTATAAAATAAAAATAAACTTTACATATCACTTTTGAACGAAAATTATCCAACTCATGAACTGTCATTTAAAATTTTCAACAATTAAAAGTAACCATTTTTTTCTTAAATTCAAATATTTGACGTCATTGTGACGCAGTAGAAAACTTAACTCTATGCGTGCCGGACTATCGGATGAACTAAAAGACAAGCGTATGAATGTTAAAAAAGGAGAGGCAATTGTTTACATACAGATTTCCTTTAATATTTTTAGTTTTGAAATTTTCTTATTCGGATTCCCTTCTCTCATATTGATATAAGTATAACAAAAATAAACATTAAAATTTTTTTTAAAATACATATTTATTATAAAGTCAGTATTAAACTAGCAGTTTAAAATTTTAATTTTCTTGAAAAATTATTTGTCGTGCATGCTGTAAAGCGTAAAGTGAAACTTGACCAATTGCCACACAACGCTGTACCGCGTCAATAATTCCATATAAAATGTATTAACTAGTTGTTAAAATAATGTACGAACTGTACATTTCGTTATCATAAGTTTGATCCTCAACATGTTAATCAGATTTTAGTTATCAATTATCATGTATATTACAATTTGATGATACCATCACAAATTTTTAAATTTCAGTTTTTGTTATTGTGTATATACCTACCATAAAGTAATTCATTTATAAATTTAAATAATTAATAAATTGTTATCATATAATACTGACTTTATTAAAGCAGGTAAGGTTTTGTTTTTTTATTCGTACTATCCTATTTATATTGTTTATATGTATTATACATTTATACAATCATAAATTCGTAATCAGTACAGGGTTGACCGGGGTAGCAGAAGCTTGCAATAAATTTATTTCTACAATTTTTGTTACTTTTATTTAACCTTAATTTTTTGTACAAATTTGAGCTACGGGTAACTTGCAAACAAAGGGCAATTGTGAACGCTAAAGTATGATAAAAAATTTTCAAAGTGGGGTAAACGTGAAGAATTTGAGTTGGGCTTTATTCTTATGTACCTCAACTTCTCTTGTAATGCATTCTAAATAATTTTTCTGATGGCATTCACTTTTATCCCAAAATTCATAAGATTTGCAAAACCGTGCCGGGGAAATGTAAATGGCTTATAAAATTTTTGTTTTTCATACGAATTTGCTCAAAATTTGTGTGGTGCATCCTGAATAATATCTGAATTAAAAATAAATCAACCATAATGTGATATATAAAATAAAAAATACTTAAAACAACGCTTTTATCTCAATTTATAAAAATCCATTCACAATTACCCCGGTCAACCCTAATCAAAATCATATATTACAATTAGTCGACAGCACAGAATTTTGTCAACAGCATTCTAATGCGATCCCTTGTATGTGTTTATGTGTATATTTTTATTATAGCTGATTGTGAGTGTTGATGTTTCTGTGGTTGATGAGATGGTCGAACCGTGTGAAAATTTTTTGCTAACAATAATAAACAAGCTTCCTCATATCATAGTACACTATAAATTCAATTATGTTAACACATTCAAGAAAAATTATTAGAAGCAACTTTTATATTTTTCTGTAAATATCAAATGTTAATTTATTCATAGTATTATTTTTTTTATTATTATTCCATTTTAAAGCAAGTTGGGCAACTAGAGAGTTATCAATTTACCTTTAATTTAACATTTATTGGGGAAAAATTTCTAATAGGAAAATAACCCTAGCGTGGATTTTTAGTGTACTTGTAATTTGTTTTTATTATAAAACTGAGGAACAATGTTTTTCAATCTAAACCATTCAAGTGCAGCTCAAATAAAAATGTCAAAATGATTAATGAATGAATATAGTCTTGTCTTTTTTTTTAAAGATATATTTCCCTCTTTGTTTCCTTTGGCATGTTAACATGCCAATGGCACTGAATCGGTTAACAGAAAAACGTATTTTAGGTTTGTTCCCTTACGAATAGGAAAGTGAATGTATTAAAAGAGAAAGTCGTTCATAAGTCGTTCCCGTACACCAAAATTTCCTACTTTTTCCTTCCAACTGTAAAATTTAAATTTTTAAATTTATAAATAATATTTACGAAAATTATAGTACATAAATTTAAAAGAAATTAGTGATTTAAGTATTTTAAGTTAGTTTTTGATGTGTAAAATTTAAAACTTCAAAGAGTAACGATTTTGTACAAATGTTGGTTGAGTAGTAAGGTGCCGCGATTAAATAACTGGACAAAATAACCGCGACAAAATAACACTGGACAAAATAACCGAACGACAAAATAACTACACGACAAAATAACCGCACGACAAAATAACTGTGGACAAAATAATCGAACGATAAAGTAACTGTACGACAAAATAACCGAACAACAAAATAAGCATCTTTAATTTTATTATTCTTTTGAGTTAGGATACATGCGACCGTAATATGATTAAGTGTTTTGTTTTGATTCCAATATATAAAAGATGGCTAAATTGCAACAGACCTTAGATGTTGGAATTTAGACTATAGCATTTAAAAACGAACGTTAATGGGTGAAAACTATTGTATTTAAAAAGCTAAGCTTGGGAAACATTAGTTTGAAAGATCAAATAGTGGATGATATAAAAACTAGGTAATAATGTTATATGTTAGTTAGGTTAAGGTTATAAGTTTTTTTTTTTTTTCAAATTTTAGGTAGATGATATAAAAACTAGGTGGTGAGGCTAGTTAAGGTTAGGTTAGTTTAGTTAGTTTAAAGAATATACTTCGACTTTGATATAAAAACTCATAAGGATAAGGTTATAGGTGGTGAGATTAATTAAGGTTAGGTTAGTTTAGTTAGTGTTGACAATGTACTTCGACTTTGGTATAAAAACTAATTAGGTTAAGGTTATAGCTGGTGAGGTTAGTTAAGGTTAGGTTAGTTTAGTTAGTTATGTCAATATACTTCGAATTTAATATCAAAACTAATTAGGTAAAGGTTATGGGTGGTGAGGCTAGTTAAGGTTAGGTTAATTTAGTTAGTTTAGACAATATACTTCGAATTCGATATAAAAACTAATTAGGATAAGGTTATAGGTGGTGAGGTTAGCTAAGGTTAGGTTAGTTTAGTTAGTTCTGACAATATACTTCGACTTTGATATAAAACTAATTAGGTTAAGGTTATAGGTGGTGAGGTTAGTTAAGGTTAGGTTAGGTTAGTTTAGTTAGTTTTGACAATCTACTTCGACTTTGATATAAAAACTAATTAGGTTAAGGTTATAGGTGGTGAGGTTAGTTGAGGTTAGGTTGGTTCAGTTAGTTTTGACAATATACTTCGACTTTGGTATAAAAACTAATTAGGTTAAGGTTATAGGTGGTGAGGTTAGTTAAGGTTAGGTTAGTTTAGTTAGTTTTGACAATATACTTCGACTTTGATATAAAAACTAATTAGGTAAAGGTTATAGGTGGTGAGGTTAGTTAAGGTTAGGTTAGTTTAGTTAGTTTTGGCAATATACTTCGACTTTGGTATAAAAGCTAATTAGGCTAAGGTTATAAGTGGTGAGGTTAGTTAAGGTTAAGATAGTTTAGTTAGTTTTGACAATATACTTTGACTTTGGTATAAAAACTAATTAGGTTAAGGTTATAGGTAATGAGGTTAATTAAGGTTAGGTTAGTTTAGTTAGTTTTGAGAATATACTTCGACTTTGGTGTAAAAATGAATTAGGTTAAGGTTATAGGTGGTGAGATTAGTTACTATTTTTATAAGAAAAATTTTTTTAAAAATAGTTTGAAATTTACCGCTTGTTATTGGTTTTACAACTAAATGTCAGGATTATTAGATTTATAAAACGTTTAGTTCCCGGACCAGTAGAAAAGTGAATGTATTAGAAGAAAAAACTCGAAACTCGTTCTTGTACATCGAAATTTTAATTAGTTCACGTTCTTTTCGGTAGGCAAATATATAAATTAGAAGTGACTTCAGAATTCCTACTTTTTCCTTCCAAGTCTCAAATTTAAATTTTTAAATTTATCAATTATATTTACAAAAGTGATTGCACCTAAATTTAAAAAAATATTAATGATTTTGAATAATTTAAGATTGTATTTGGTGTCTGAAATTTAAAATATCAGAGATTAACCTGTTTAATTCAATAAGCAGAAGGAAGCTGTTTATTTATAGCCTATTGACATTATTACATACGCAGATTAAAAGAAAGTACGGGAACAGACCTAAATATGTATTTAGTGCAGACAACTTCAGATGCTTCAGATTGTTTGATTTTTTTTTTTAAACAAAAACATATAACACTATAAAACGTCCACCTAAAAAAATTTTATTTTAAATATTAATTTAACTTTAAATTAATATTTTTTATTTATTTTTATTTGTTTGGTGATATTATGGTTACGGTTTTTTAAAACTAAATAGTGTCATATCGTTAAAATTAAGTGATTGTGAGTTTTGTATTATACTTAATTGTAGTGCTGGCTTACATTTCAACTAAATCAAATTTTAAATATTAAATTTTACGAAAATTAAAGGTAAATCGCAATTTTTATACTAATTTTCATTCGTTTTGGTTCATGTTTAATACACAAAGCTAGAAATTTTTAATCCTTTTCGTGTGAATGTTTTGTGAAACGATTTTAAGTGTTTTTTTTCATATGAACAAATTAAATTTTGAATATTAAATTATACGAAAACTAAACGTGAGCGCCAATTTTAATACTAATTTTCGTTCGTTTTGGGTCATGTTTAATATATAAAAATAGAAATTTTCAAAATTTTTCTTGTGCACGTATACTAGGAAATTGCCGTTTTTTTTCTTTATATTGTGGTTTTCGATACGATAATGTGATCGATTAGCAAAAATAAAATGGGATATGTGCTGTCAGATGATGTCAGGCATTACATTGTTCTTAACTGCTCTAAAATTACAGTCACTACGGTAACTGTTTGCTACAATTTTGTATTTTGACTTTCCAGTTTATATTAAAATATATTTCGATTTAAATGTGCTATTTATTCTGTCATAATTCTACTTACCTTTAAGCTACATTTTTTAATTCAAATGTAAATATTTAACCAAATATAGAAAAAAATGTATATTTAATTCCAATAAATCAATTTTTGTTCCTGTTTTGTGTTTATTTTCAAATTTATGGTTAAATTTTAATTTGTGCCACATAAGTGTCGAATGTATTGTACAAATTGTATGTATGTGTACAAATTTATTTCATTAATTATTTCTTATTATTCTCCAAAAATTTGTTTTAAAAACTTGAAACATCAGTGTTTGAATGTACTTCATTTCTGCACGATTTTTTTTTTTTTTTTTTAATGTAATTCCTACTTTGGAAATTAGATCAGCTAGACAAAGATGAATTTATCTGATTTGCCATCTTCGTTGTCCTTTATTAATAACAGTCAATCATAATTTTTAAAATTTTACGGCCAGTCAACATTCTTCTCGAAGTTGATGGATATTACATTTTGATAGGGTAAAAGCCCCCTTTGTGGAACGGTATCTAATTCTGGAACAGTTTTGACATTTACATATTTATTTCTTTAATTAAGTAAGAAAACTTTAAATGCGAGGTGAATTTAAATTGAAAAACAATCATTCTATTAATAGTAATTTTTGTTATCAGACGTTTCTTTCAGAAATAACTTCATTAATATGTAAATGTTCATAATTAGATACCGTTCCACAAAGGGGGCTTTTACCCTACCCAAGTAAATATATTAAACATATAACATTAAATACTTACATATATATTCATACGCGAGGTACACGAACATAGGACATTAGTAGTTTGGTTACTTGAGGTACCGGCAATCAAGATGGCGAACGTATACTACGCTACTATTGTCCGCTTGCATGTCTTTAGCAAACATGGACAATAAATTTTTTTTTTAAATATTAGTGCGATTTTTTTTAAAATATTAAAATAATTTACCTTAAAATAATAATAATATCGTTATTCAATAATCATTAATTCTTTTGTTCATCAAGATTCTTATGGATTAGAAATACTATTTAACCACATGTTTCGTATAATGGAAATACAAAATACGAATCGTTTGGGTAAATAAATCGTACATTAATTTTTTAAACTTCTTAATTTAAATTTTTTATACACAATAGGCTTTTAATGTCTACTGTGTTAAGAATTCATTGAAAATTGATAATTCTTATTCAAATATTAATGTGCTTTATTAGTCAATCCATGCGAACCCACGACTGTACTATATAAATGGGCACTCATATTTAGTATAAATTAGATATTTATATGTATAATTTTATTTTTACGTCATAAATCTTACTAATACTATTTGGTACTCTTAAATAAAATAAAAAATTAGCTTTAACTTTCTTTATTAAATATTTAATAATAAATTTCTTAACCTTTACATAAGGCTTGTATTTATTAAAATTTGTTAGCTTGTTAAATAACATAGATTTTGGTTTTAAATAAATTTATAAATTTAATTTTATTAATTTTTTTTTTTTGCTTAATACACGGAACATACCATATAGAACTTTTATTTCAGATCTGACGTCGATTTGTAAGCATACTTTGAATATTTTTCTTTAACAGTACACCAATATGTATCGACGCCCCCTTCCGTCGGTTTATGGGCCCCCGACTTTTCTCATTTCGCACACATCTGCTATGGTCTTAAAATTTGTAATCAAAATATACAATTTAACGTTGTTAATATTAAATTACAACAATATTTTTTTTGGGATATATAAATTTCACGAAGAATTTTTTCAACCTTCTCCCAAATTGCGTGGACTAGCTTTATAGAAGGATGGACATAATGAAACCAATATCTTCTATTTCATAGCTTTTCTTTATTAAAATTGCCAAAATATTTTCGATATGTTTAATATCATCTTCAGTGGCTAAACATCAAAAAAAAAAAAAAAAAATTTTTACAACGTAATAATAAACAATAACATCATTTTTATATATTTACAATTCTTCGTTAACTTATACTATTATTTTTTAGGTTATAAGCTACATATTGGATAGGAGGATTATTTATTTATTTTTGTAAAAACAACAAGAATTTGTGATTTAGTTGATATATAGGAAATTTTTTTGTTTGGAAGAATATCTATTTGTGTTAACGAAACAAACAAAAACCTATTTTTTAATATTAGCGGATTTGAGACAGGACAAACTGAAACAGTATGTATATTAAAATATTAAAAAAAAAATTTTTTTTACAATCTTACTCACCAGAAATTATCTAAATTTCAGATTGTCATTCTTGGATAACAACCAACCATACAGGTCATTGGCTCTACTCTAGTCCGAGAGCCGGGTATCATTATAGTCAAGAGTACATACCCTCAATAGTTGATTTTTAATATTAGCTTACAAGTTTCATCTTCCAATGTCACACATTCAGAAAGTAATTAGTTTACCAATTTGTCGCAATTAAATTTTGCACCAATTATCACTTTTTTTTTCGTGACACAATCAGATGCCTACTCTCTGGAAAGTTCACCTTTAGACTTTTAATATCCTTCCTGTCCTTACACAGATAGTGAAAATTGAGTGAATTGCATTTCAATATGTAGGAACAACCAAGAGTATCTCAGAATAAGCCAGTAAATAAAACTATCTGACTGGGTGGCTGCACTGACTGCCAGAACAACTGAATTCATTGCACTTTACCATCAGGAGACGCGTGGAAGTCGGGACGAGTGGCAACTCTCAAGTATATAGGAGCTATATAACGACCATAAAAGAAGAGAAAAATTTACCTATAATTCGTTAAAATAAGTATGTGATTAAATTTGACAAAAAATTATTTTGTTTAGAACACTCAATACTACATTTTCTTTCTGCCTTCGAAAAATCAGCATCGAAATTTTCTGCCATTTTTATTTCTTTGCTTCTTATAGTAACAGCAACAGTCATGCTTAAAGGCAGAAACGATGAAATTACTTCATGGGTATGTTTTTTTTTTTTTTTGCAAATTCGTAACACTCCAGTTTTTGAATGCAGCGTCCTCTGAGTGGCAGAAGTGAAAATTCTTATTTTTTATAAAATAATTTCAATAATTAACTCAGTCTGCCTGACGATGAAATGACTTACTTTTTCATATATCATAAAAATCCAAAAAAATTGAATTTTTTCTAAAACTCAGCGAGAAAAATTTCTGCCATTTGCATTTCCTCTATTTTAAAGCTAGCACAATTTTATTAGTACAAGAGGCAGATGCGATTGTATTATATTGGGTGCCTATATTTTTTTACAATTTTGGAAAGCTCTTATTTAGTATCGCAGCAATACATTAATGGCAGAAATTGTTTTATTGTCTATTTTACTCAAATCTTTCCTATTATCAACTTCTGCCAGACGATGGAATCATATAGATTTTGCTGCCATCATATTATTTTTATTATAATTTTGTTCACGCTGAGACACAAGTATGCCTGCAGTTCATATCTTCTAATACATATATATTTTTTTTATAAAAGTATAATATTAACAAAAAACCAATATTCAAACCTTGTTAAACGTTCAGCAGCAGAAGGGCAGCATTTTGTGTTAAAGTTTCCCGGGCAGGCCCTTGCAATGTCATTTTTTTACCCTCAATTTTATTCAGACACATGTATGGAAAATAAATAAAAATAAAAAAATTGTATCGTCTGTATAACAGAGACGTACAGAATTTAAATAAGAAACAGAACTGTAACACAAAATAGAGCATAAAACTGCTTACACATTTCTATGGAAATTGAAATGCTAATAATGATTAAGTTCAATAAGTTAACATCATGAAAAAAAGGAGAAAAATTAAATTCTATATGCCATCAGTTGGGGCGAATCCGGACAGAGCTGCCTCTCAATATTTCTTCGTCAGTGTTATGATCGCACAAGGTCAGAGATCAATCTATGCTACTGAATTTTGTCAGTTATGAGCAGTGTTGTGCTTATCTAGATAACGTTATCTTTTATCTAGATATTTTTAAATGAAGTTATCTTTTATCTTATCTTTTTATTAAGCGAAGGAAAAAGATAAGATAATAAAAATACATTTTTATTATTTCTGAAAAAAAGAAATTTGAAGCTAAATTCACCATTTTTTAATTGATTTTAAATTTTAAATAGAATTGTTGTAGCTTGGAGTCATTTTCGCCATTAATTAGAATAATAGTAGGTTGTGTAATATAAAAGGTCGTTTTCCGACCACTTATTCGACCATATAATTCAGATAAATATCGACACTTTTTTTAAACATTAGAAAAATGTTTAAAAGCAATTTTCGTATTTTAAATGGAATTCTGGTAGCTAGCAATCATTTCGGCCATTAGTTGAAATAATATTTTGTTGAAAACATTAAACGTCGTTTTTCAACCACTAGGTCGATCGTATAATTCAGAAAATTATTGACATTGTTTGAGCAATTTTTATTTAAACAAAAAATTTTGTAGATACTCTACTGAGCTAGACGTGTGCTATCATATGCCGTAAATAAAAAAAACTGAATTCCAAAACATGCGATTTTTATCGCCAAAAATCTTTCTTTAACATTTTTATAATTTATTATAATTAACACATCTTTCTGGGAACCGGCGAGGTACATTCGCACCCCAGCACCGGTCTACGGATCGGCAGTTGAGGAAAACTGACCTAGTGCATTATTTCTGTAAATATTATCTGTTATAACGGAGTCGGATAAACAAAGTATAAGGAACTGTTTCCCCCCTCAAATTTTTTTTTTGTAGCATGTTAATTACATCGAAGACTATACGAAATGAACATTTTCTACCACTTGCAATCGCCGCTACGAAAGTTATCGGCCATTTTGTGAAAAATCGACCATTTTAGTTGTACTTTCTTTTTCTCTTACTTTATTTTTTTTAAGGTTATGTGTGCAGATAAAAATTTCATACTGTAACCGCTGGTAGACTATATTATAGTGAATAGCCTCAACTTTTTTCACTTTTTTTTAGACCTAGACATACCGAGATATATTCATCTATATTAAGAAAGTACGACTAAAATGGTCGATTTTTCACAAAATGGCCGATAACTTTCGTAGCGACGGTTGCAAGTGGTAGAAAATGTTCATTTCGTATAGTCTTCGATGTAATTAACATGCTACAAAAGAAAATTTGAAGGGGGGGGGGGGGGGAACAGTTCCTTATTCACTAAAATTTGGTGGTTGTTCGACTCCAATGTCAAGGAGATGCGGGGTGGGTTTTATAAGGGACGGGGACTGAGTAATTAGAATGCGTCTATTTTAAAGCTTTATTCTTAAGCAGAATGTACTGTTCATTTTTAAAACGTAGGTAATCTATTTGTTATTTTGGAAGTATCTACTTCTTTCTCAAATTTAATAATTTAAGGGTAGTTTGGAGACTGCGGGGGTGAGCTCAAAAATCGAAATTATACTTATTCAAAAGCTCATAAATAGCTCATAATTCTACTGCAAAAATTGGTCAGAAATATTTTTTAAGCGAGGAGGCGCTGAGTCCAACTCGACTCAGCCCCCTCCCCCCCACCAAAAATATTAAATTATTGGTCAGTGTGTCGGACTCAAAATTTTTAATTCACGGAATACGAAAGCTCATAAATAGCTCCTAATTATGCGCTATTTGTTTTTCAATTCTAAAAGGTGGGGGGGGGGGGGCTAAGTCGAGTGGGGTCCGAAATGGGTGACATCGACATGAGATGATAAAGTATACTTTTAACTCGTTGTGAGCAACATCAAAAATTGAAATAGAATCACATGACTTACTCTTTTTACGTATTTCATTATCTAAAAAGAGTAAGGTACATGATTCTATTTCAGTTTTTTTATTTTGCTTACGAGTCAAATGTGTATATATGTTATTTATTAATTTATGATACATATTTCCGTAATTATGTATTTTAATTAGGTATGTTGAATATTTGAATTTGTGTTAATAAATTTAATGTTTCCTATACTTGAGTTTCGCGAGTCCTTGCAAAAAAATGCTTTGAGCTAGTAAATAAATACGTAAATAATAAACACCTATAACTCCGCGATTTTTCATTAAATTTCAAAGAACAATAAATCATACATAAGTAAGAAAAAGAAATGCTTTGAGCTAGTAAATAAATACGTAAATAATAAACAATTCAATGTGCCACTGTTTGTAAACCACATAATACGGTATTAAACAGATAGTTGTGGCTAGAGATACAATATAACTTTAATCAAACAGTAATGATTCAAATTATTTGTTTAGATTATTTTAATTAAAAAAATTATTCGATATTTTAAAAAAATATTAGGTATGATGAATACAGCGGTTTTTACCAGCCACGATTTATATATTCCCACCACAAACAATAATGTATTTGTTATTTATTAGGTTAACTAATAAACAATTACGAACAAATAGTTCATAATAAACAAATATTTTGCGGAATATTTGTTTATTATTTATTGTACAAAGATGAAACACCATTAAGTAACGCTCAAATCTATTAATATCAAATAGCAATCGCAAAATACCACTTTTATTTGTGAAACTGTCACAGTTTCAAAAACAAAAATGGTATTTTGCGAAGAAAATATATTTGTTTATTATTTACAAATATGGAATACCACAAAGTAACGCTCAAATCTATTAATATCAAATAGTTTACTTACAAGTAAGCTTGCCAAATTGTTTTCCATGTTTATCGCCATATATATATATATATATATATATATATATATATATATATATATATATATATATATATATATATATATATATATATATATATATATATATATATATATAGGCAAAAATATTTATTATTTTTAATTGACCTAAGCTCTCGATCAGGGTTGACATGTTTAAAACAAAGTGTTTTAAACGATATTTTAAACTATGTTTAAAACAAATAAAAAACGTTACATATTAAATTGTGTTCTGAACAAACTTTAATTAAATTCTTTCGGTTAAGTTGTAAATAAAATGTATTGAAATAAAAAAAAAAAAATAGCTTATATATATCTTTAGTAATTAAAAATTAGGTAGTTCAATTCCAGTATGCATCAGTACTAAAATAATAAAAACAAAATTAAATTTTTAATTAGGTTAAACTAAATTTATTTAAGTATGCATTTATATTTATGTTGGTTTTTTGTGTAACAAAATACACACATATTTGTCCTTATTGTCACTGTTTATTTATTTCACTATGTTAATATAACCCTAATATGTAGGTACTTCTTTTTGAAAATAATCCGTTATGCGAAATATTGCAAAAACCTTAAAATGGTGGTTATCACTAACGTCTCTGATCTATATAAATATAAGCACGTCTGTACGTATAGAGGAAATATATATTTATGTTAAATACTAATTTGTGTTAAGTAGTTCTATTTAAATCCTGAAAAACAGCGACTAAGCATTACAGCTCTTTGTAGTTAGGCTACAGTCGAATGCAACTGTGTTACCAAATCAAATGTTTTGGGGTCGATTTGTGACTTTAGTGATAGCCGCTATTCTAAAACACTGACTTGTATTTAATTATCATATTTTATTTACCAATTCAACTAACAATAAGATTTTGAACTTCTTTGTACCGCAATTTAAACTATTTTATTTTACTATGTATCAAATTTTATAAAATTTCTCAGCAACGTCTTTGTTATGCACAGTATTCAACACGCATAAACAACAAACGGTTTTATAAACTTTACAACAAACAAAATATTCAAATTTTTCCATTTAATTCCACCTATTATAAATTAAGGCTTTTATTTTAATCATAGAGAAAATTTTTTTGTCTCAAAATGCCGAACCTTTTACTGTCAGTAATAAGTACAATAGACAAGGTTACAAAAAAAAAAAGAAAAAAATCAAAGATCCCAACATCAAAAAATGAACCCTAGGAATTTTCAAAATATAAATTATAATAAACTGTGTTAATAAAATTGAACATTACTTAGAATTATACCGTATTTCGAAAAATCTGTCACAGATGGCGGCACCTGTACCAGTGAATATATATGTACATATCACAGCATTTTGAGCCACCATATTGCAAGACGAGTTAACTCGTCTTGATCATTTAAACAGTTAATAGTACATAATTATGTAATTATTTTATGTCAGTGACTTACGGTAAAAAGTCAGGCATTTCGAGGCAAAAAAGTTTTTCCATTTGGTTCAATTAAAGGAATTAAACCTGTTTAAAGCAAGTTTTAAATGTTTAAAACATGTTTAATTTAAACTAATAAAAACATGTTTTAAAACATGTTTAATTTAAACTAATAAAAACATGTTTTAAAACATGTTTAATTTAAACTAATAAAAACATGTTTTTAAACATAGGAACACTTGTTTAAATCATTTTGAGCTGTTTGTTTTATAAATTTAAAAAAAAAAAAAATGTTTTTTTTTTCCATCCCTGCTCTTGACAACAATCTTCGAAGATTACGTTAAAATTTCAATTTTACTTAATTATTCAGAGATTATAGAAAAATAAATATAAACGCTTCATATAACTTTTAAGACAACACTATATTTTTAGAAGTTACGATTGATGGGTACAAATCCAATGTTATGGAAAGGCTGTGTTCATACAAGTAACTAGAAAAATTGGTAAACTAGTTTGCTAGTACCAGAAAATTTCCTGAGTACCTCTATAGGTATATACAAATCATACATTACGTTGGGTTTCTGGGCTATTAGGTACCTTTCTTACCTGATTTATTCTTGAAAATAAATCTGTAAATTCTCTCCCACCACTGTTACTGTAATCAGTGTCATCTATATATCTAAAGCAAAAGCAAACAATATCTACCAAAGGTACCATATAGAATCGAGTAATTTCAAAAGAGTTGTTCAATAAATTTATTTATTGATTTACTTTCGTGTTCCAGTTTTATTGTTTGTTTATTTTGTGTTTTCTCTTTATTTTACCCGTGTCTAATTTTTCATCACGTTTCATTATAAACGATAAAAGGGCATTACATACATACACTATGTACACATACATAGTATCCAATAATAATAACGGTGCTTGAATTTAGCTCAATTTATTTTTAAATGAACGTTATAATAACCGCATCAGAAGCTTCAATGAACTTAACAACTTACTCAATACATAAATATTGTATATAGTAATGTGTGGCTACAAAATATTGTGAGTTACGTAACTATTTGATCATGGTTAAACATAATATAAATTGTCTTCCGATTTCGTTTTCTTATTGAAATAAGTCAAAATGAGTCGATAGAACTTCAAAATTTCAATCCCACATAAAATTTTGGTCAAATTTTTAAAAATATTTCCGAGAAATCAAAAATATATCAAGTGGTCTCAATTCTGGCAACTTTATCCTACTAAATAAAAGTCAAATTTCCTCTAACTGCTACTCTTTGGATCCCACGCTTGTTACATTTGCACTGACGTTAAAATTTGAATTACTGTTTTTTTTAAATAAAATTTCTTAATAATTTTAATGAATGTTCCCTTTGTAATTCTCATATATACGGGCATTATTTCGTTATGCATAACAAAGGTTTATAGGTATTGTAGAGTTTAAAAAAATAATTCCGTTAATGCTGAAAAATATTGACAGAAATTACAACTGTAAAAAAATGGCATAAATTTAAATGTAGGTACTAGTAATGACAAATCAAATGGAACGAAGTGTATTATTGAATTATAAACTTTTTTTTTTCAAAAATTGTTAATTTTGTTTTTACCTTTTTTTATGTTTTTATTGTTCTAATAATTTTTTTAAATGTTCGCTCTTAGTTGACATAGCGTGAAAAGAATATATGTACGTAGTTAATTTTGTCATGAATTTTATTGGTTGAAATTTAAAATATATATATTTCTGCTTATTTATTTAAAAAGAAAAAATATTAAAGCATGATCATAATTATAATTTACAAAAACAAGAAAGGACTGATCACTTAAACTCGTTCGAGAAAACGACTTGAATGCATTGATTATATATTTATAAAACTATTAAATAATAATTATACTATAACTTATTGGCATAAACGAAAAATGTAACCAAAACACGTGCTAAATTTTCATAATTCAATGACAACAGGTATTTGCTTGGTTTTTATTTTTCAGAAATTATAATCCATTTGTAGTTGGCTTTAAGCAGTACAATTAAATTTTACAACCAATGGAGGCAATAGTATGGCAAGTGGTTCTGATCAAAGCAAATATCAAAGCCTTGTCGTGCCAACAAGTTCTTGTATATAATCAGTTTGGATGGTTATAAAACTACAAAGTAATATTCTGTATACTTGGAAACTACTATGGCGTGAAAGTGCATGGTAAAAAATAGAGTGGAGAATTTATAAGTATCAGGTAAAGTAGCGAGCAATAAATAAATTCAAAAAATGATTATGTGTTCAAAAAGGAAGATAATCTGCCTGTTCTGTCACTGGTGTAAAAAACTCGTCGTTCCATAATGTACTCACCTTCATTAAATGATGTCGCACTTATTAATTAATTTTGTGCTAAGTTGTCGCCGTATTTCGGATTTTGTTGCTCTTTCTATTTAGCAGAGTTTGCGGTTACATATAGTTATTTGTGTATTAAGAGCGCAAAATGGTATACTGCCGCTCGATTGAGAATGTTACTGCCGCCAGGCGGAGCGCGTTATTCTCATGAGAGCGGCAATATCATTTTGTGCTCGAATTACACACAAAATTTTTTCTACAATCTTATAAATTGTATTTTTTATCTAAAAGATACTTGAAAAAATAATAATGGACGTTAATATTTATTTTAATGTTATAATTTTTGCAGCTTCGGAAATATCTGAAGGTGTACTTGAGAAATCACTGTCACTATTATATATTTCCATCATATATGTATAGATTAATATTAATAGATTTGAGCGTTACTTTATGGTATTCCATATTTGTTTATTATTTATGTATAGATTTCTTAAAATTTTTTATTCTTATTATTTATTAATTATAGTTATTTATTATTTTTAATTAATATTTTGTAGTTATTTTGAAATTTAATAAAATTAATATTTCACCTGATTACCATAAATATAATAATTTTAGAATCTGTTTATTTGTTACCATAGAAAATATAAAAAAACGCCTACCCGATTTGTAATTAAATATACGTCGAGCGAGCGACAAAGTATTACTTTTCCGCTTTAAAGCGCAAAGTAGTACTTTGTTTCTCGGCAACGAGAGTCTTCCTAAAACCAAGGCAAAAAAGTAGACAATGTTGACTGTGGCACGCTAAAAATATTCCAGTAATTAGTAATAATATTACTTGATTTAAATTTCAATTATTTAAGTTAATTGAAAAAAGCCGCAACGGCGACAGCAAACACAACCATTACCATACTGGCTGTTGTTCTGTTGTGTTAGCGGTGTAGCTTGTACCAGTCGTTTAGATACGCTAGCTAATGTTGATGTTGTTTATGGTTTATACAATATTTATCATCTATGTGTTTTATTGTCTTCAAATACACACGTATAATCCATCTTGGTTGGCACACCCTGGGTGGCATACTACATATCCAAGTGAACAGTATAAAACGAATATAATATAGCTATGTATCATGTTTATTATTAAAATTACACTTAATATTTAAATTATAAGATTAATTAATAATTCACAAATACTGCATCATGTAGCGCCAACACACATACCACTTGCGAGTATAATATAATATTGTTTTAATATATTACCCTTTATCCTTTTTCTATAGGTACTCAGAATGACGATGAAAATTATTTTATTATAATTTTATACAATTCAGATAAGTATATAAAAAGTTTTGTTATATACTTTTAAAAGAACCATAGTGTGTTCATGCAAAGATTTATATTTTATTATCCTATAAGAATATATGAAATGAAATGGGAAGGTTAAGGGTGGGGATGTTCTTGTATTTTGACCTATTTTGTGAGATACTAATCTCATTGGCAGAACCGAATTTACCCTAAGTGCCGCCCCTGCTTTTCCCTAAAATAAAAATTTAAAAAAAAAATTCTTAATAACTTTCTGACAATTTTCTACAAAAAATAAAGTGATGAGTAAAAAAAATCTCAGTTTCCAAAATTCCAAATTTTGCTGCCGTCTTAAAAATTTACCGTTCTGCCCCCCCTCTAAAAAAAAATTTATGGAAAATATTAATTAATAAGCTCCATAGCACGTAGACAAGTTCTTACCAGTCGTACGTGCATCAAGTAATATTTACACGAAGCATTTACAAGGACCCCCCCCCCCCCCTCTAAAACTGTTTAATGTACTAAATTAAAATTTTTCATACACAATAGCATGCTCAGAAATACTCAAAATCATACCAAATCTCAAATTTCAAAAATTTCATGTTAAAAAATTTTAAAATTAAAAAAAAAAAAGTGTCCGCAAATTTCCGCAGCTCAAATATGCTTGTAATCTTGTCAGGTTAGTCTCAGATAGTAAAAACCCTTACTGTTGGCAAATTTCCGCGAATATCATGTGTCAGCAAATTTCCACGTCCGCGAAATTCCGGACACCTACCAAAATGTATCGTTCACACGTGAGAATAGTTTAAAATCCGTGAACCAATTTTAATGCATTTTGGTACCTGCGCCCTTCAGAAAGCGTCACAATATTTAGTAACCAAAAAAATCCTAACAAAATTGAAGAAGGGTTGAAACTAACTCCACCCCCAGATAAATTTGTTCAGAATTTTCTTAAGGATGATGATATGAAGATTTTTAAAGGGGAAGATTTATTAAGGAAGGAGTTCACGCCAGAAACGGCTAATAAACTAATTTTTTTCGAATCTCGTTTTTTGTTTTTATTTCGTTCTGTGGTTCTTTGCAAACACGGTGATATATAAAACATGGCCAAAATTTTTTTTTTTCAAGTAGAAAAATATTTTTGAACCGCTGCACAGCCAAGTTGCTGGTCCTTTGCAGATAACGCTCGCCCCCTCTCGCGATTTGGTAATATTTAGTTTTGATGTGTACACGAGTTATAGTATGCACTGAGATAATGTTTTTTTATTTGTATGCCTTTGTAGACGTTTTAATAAACAGTGAGTAAACCGCTTCTTTTGTTATTATTTTTGTTTTTTATCGTTTCCCGAAACTTGTGTTTTTCCCGACAAGGAAAATCATATCTCAAGTTCTAGAAAAGATAGGGACTTAATTTTTTTTTTTATTTTGTTCATAAATATATTGCGCATAAAGTGGAGTATGCTTTTTCCATTTCAATAATTGTAACTATTTTTAAACATTTTTTTTTTTAAGTTGGGTTTTATAATTTTTAGAACTTTGTGATTACAATTTTATAATTAATTTTTAAAATTACCTGAAACCCATACTCAGCTTTATGGACAGGTCCTTTGGGAATAAAATAATGAAAAAATATTTAAAAAATATTCATTACTTTTTGAGATATGGCGTTCCCTGTAAACGCTTAAAAACTTGTGAAAAAGGACCCCCTCCCCCCACAGGGAAGAGTAATGAATGTTTCAAAAACAAAATTTTCTATTTGAAACCATCCCTAATTTGAAAAAAATTTCAACAAGCAAAATAATCATAAATAAAAAAGTTGCTTTTTTATTTGAACTCCTCCCTTAATTATCTTAATTTTAGCGAATTTCCAGACTGGAAATTCAGCTATTACGCCCGCTGTTATGCCACGACTTGAGCCCGGGACTATGATAGAAACTTGTTTTCAGGCCCTAGAACCCGAAAATGACATTCACTAAAAAGGTATAGCTGGATTTGTATGGGCAATGTGTATAGCGAGGTTATAAATAATTGATATCTGCAACCTTCCCGGCCAAAACCGAGAAGTTACGGAGATAACTAAAAAAATATTCAAAAATGACTGCTTTCTTCAAAAATGTTTTTCCCGGTAACTACTCAGTATAGGAAAGTAATTCCAATCCACATGAAAGCAAAAAATATCGAGAGTATCACACATATTTTTTAAGCTCTCAGTCCTCGTTATTAAGGATAATAACATAGATTAAATCCGATCCAATGTTATTTTTATAGGGTTCCTATTGAGTGACCACTTCCAAAAAAATACAGTAACTGTGCCTTAATGTACTCTATTGCTGTACAAAGTTTCCTTTAAATTCCAGGTGTGTAACATATTTAACAAAATATATTTTTCACCCCTAACCTGTCGAACAGCCCCTCCAGTAGGTCCGACTCTGGAATTAAACATATCAATCGAAAACTGTTTAAAAATAAAGTTTTGTGTCTAATGAAGTGTTTTATTCTATCTTTTATAGTTTTTGAGATAATTAGGGAAAATCGAAAAAAGGGAAGGTCAGGTATAAGGGAACGGCCCCTAAAAGAAAATCATATCAGTAACTGTATGGTCGCGTAGGTAGCATTGTAAGTACCTCATATGTATAACTCTTGTAGACCGAAACAAAGGCGTTATAGAAATACGGTCCATCATACTTAATATATTTTTGGTGTCATTATTTTCACAAACCATAAATTAAATTTTACACTTCGAAGTTAGAAACAATTTTCTATATATTCCTGTAGAATATAATTTACTTACACTTAAAATACTATTTTACAATACTGCTTGTTAACTCATGTTTTTAAACCTTTGTTTTGGAAAGAATGAGAATACTAATACAATATACCATTGTGATTTTAATTTTCTCTTTTAGATTTTTGTTTAAATGCCGTTTGAACCCCTCGTTGAAAATATGAAAGCACTAATATAAAAATTAAACAAAGAACTGAATTCACTAAAATATTTTAAAACTTTATAAAATTTATTTTTGAATTAAAATAAGATCTATTAATTAAATTAATTCATATTGGTGAAACGTCAACTAAACTTTACCTCAAAATAAAATAATATTAAGAAATTTTTGTCGTTAAAGTACAAGTAGAAGAAAAAATATTTACATCGGCTTTTAACATTAAAGATACTTGGAAAATTCAGGAAAATATTATTACAAAAACTTATGAAAAGCAAGAAGTTAGTAAGTGAATAATTTTTCTAAAATTATGGTATAAAAACGATAAATATTTTTAACGAACAAAAACGTACTTTTAATATTAAATCTTAAATTATTCGATATTTTTTAAAATTCCTATATTACCAAGAAATAAACTACACGACTATGATTAGCCTACAATATAGGTATGACTTATTTCACTTTTGCGGCTTACGTGACAAAGTAAATTTACTTACGTAAATAAGACGTAAATATAAACTAATCAGTAAAAAGAAATGTAAATTTAAAGAAATGTAAATTTAAAGCCGAATACATATATACCTACACAAATTTTTATATGACACCTGATTCGCTGAAAATTTTTATAAAAACCTACTAAAACAGAATTTACTTTTGTATTTTTATATTTGACTCCATTTAAAAGTAATGGAAACGTATACATTACTCTTTTAATTATACGAGATAGTTTATCTTCGCTTTATGGTTTCAAAATATTTAAAATAAATACTTGCCTTTGAAATTTACTTACTACATAGGTACACTTTATTTCAATTACTAAGGTATTAATTTTAATACTTTTTGGTTAAATAGCATATCCAATTTGCAACATACTGTTATGTCAAATACAAAAACCGAGCAACAGCAACAAAGTAGCTGAAATTTAAAAAAAAATGGTGTAGGTATTGTATACTAAGATCCGACCACAAGTTTTACCATAAATACTTTTGCTTTTATTAAAGAAGTTTTAGTTTGGTCTACTCAATTGAAATATGTGTGTTTTACATGAAGAATCGATAGCTATTTATTTTGAAAGAAAGATCTACTATAAAGAACAAGAACGAAAATAGTCGACTCACCTTATAATCTTATGCTATCAGATGCCAAATTTATAGCAAAACGAGAACATGTGATATTTAAGGAAGAAAATCGAATGCTAGTCGTTTGAACTTTACAACGACAAAGCTGTGTCATACATGACACCATAGAACAACTACAAGCCAACTAATATCAAAAAATTCGTTAAGTGCGTGCTTTTGACACGCACTAAGTAATGCCATCTCAGTGAAAGTGTTAATTTATGATTTTTTGTCAACTCTACAGCCCTCTTACGTTTATTCAATATGGATGTACAACTCAATAATTATTCAAACACGTGTTCAATTCAATCACACAACGATATTAATATGTCATCTTCGATGACATAAAAAGTGTAACTCGCTTGGAGCCATTTGTAGGCCTGTCATAGCTTAAAGCATGTAGTCAGTCGGTGTCCGTCGGCGAACGCACAGTGCATTGTAATACTTTGTTAGACATTGTTACTTGAATTGGACAGGTTGGTCTGTCCCATAATAGGTGTTTTGTAGTAGTATGTGTAAATACGCAGACAGACGCAAACATCAAACCAACACTATTGCAAACAGTGTGTACCTACACAACATAGTGGGGAGATTTTACGTCACCCACTGGCTACAAGTGGAACAGTGTGATTTGGTTACTAGTTTGGTCCCTTGCATGACACCTACGTACTTAGTTTCAGCGCATGAGCAAGTAAACCGTTAGAACACGTCTCTAGCGTTGAGTACCCTCGTAACCAGTAATCAACTAATAATCAAAGTTTATTTGAAAATGGGCTTCTAAGCTTGAAACAATTGTCACAATTGAAAAAATAAACGTGGTATTTGTGCTAACGTAAGTAAAATATTTTTTTCATTATTTACAAATATGGAATACCATAAAGTAACGCTCAAATCAGTGAGTATTACGTGCGCATAAGTTTTATTAAGTTTGAAATTACTTTTGAATTTTTTTAATGTGCTCAACATTTACTCAATACCCGTCCCACCATTATCGAAACAGCTGGCTTTTAATTTATCCACTAGTTATGTCATATAAGTAATAATCAAGGGGGATGAAATAATTTTATCAATTTTAACAGTGCCTTCCCAATTAACAGTACCTGTCAAAAATCTCAAAAAGACGACTTAACGTATGCTATTGGCTACTATACCATTTTGCTACCTATTGAATCAGTAAAAGCATTTGGAATTTTAACTTGAAATTTATGGGTCCATAATAAGTATCATTTTGGTATATGGAAGTGCCGTTGATAAACATTTTAATAAGTAATTTCTATTTATAACAATTGGCACATCTTTGCACATAGAACACACAAAGTGAATTAAATTGATGGCTACAACCAGACACCTTTTGAAACGCTGACTTTTATTACAAAAAAATGGTGTTTTTAACAATACTGTATAATTTGATATTTTATAATACTTTAAAATTGTAAATTATTTATTTAAAAACGTTATGTACCATAGAACGTTAGCCTTTTTGTGGAGTTTTTCACGAACAATATGTAGGTAGATAAATGTTTCTTTTTCATAATAAAAAGATCAAATTATATATTTATAAAATTCTTTTTGTTTTCCTTTGTTATTCTTTGCTTTTCTGTTTCCTCGTTATACTTTCCTCGTATGTTCGTATGTATCGAAAATGAAAAAAAATAAATTCATTCTGTCGGTTTGTACATCAACTCACGGGATTTTTAAAAGGGGCCAAAAGAGTAAGGAAGACTATTGTTTATAACTTATCCCTTTTACTTTACATACTAAATTAACCACAAAGATTTTAACGAGGGTGATGTTGCACCGGATGCTTTCAGTTCATGAACAAGTAATATACGACTTTTTTGATATAATAAAAAATATGGAAAACAAATAAAGTGTATATATATATATATATATATATATATATATATATATATATATATATATATATATATATATATATATATATATATATATATATGTTATAGTCAAAGGTCGATATGCAGTCCCTTCGCGGAACGACTAATTTATTCTAGGTTTGGCTAACGCTTTTCGGCAAACCCCGAAATAGGTTCCTATTTCGGCCTTTGACTGATGTATTTTTAGTCAAACCTAGAAGTACCTAACGTTTTAGTCAAACGTCGGAACTAAAATAATCTGTTTCGGTGTTTTCCTAGTCTATCCTAAAAACGACTAAGGCATATTCGGTCAAACGTCGATTTGTACTGCACTTGTTTAAACAGGTTTTTGCATGCAAGCCTAACTCTTTGCGGTATTCTAATAAATTTATTTGTCATTCCGTATTTGTGCATTGAACGTGCGGGAGTGTTAGCTTAAAGATGTGTGAATCAAACTATGCTGTGGCGGAAAACGTGGATAAAGAAACTTTGAAAACTAAGTTTATGCCGAAAATATTTAATCTGAGTAAGAGTTCAGTGTATCAGAGTAGGGACAAACAGGGCTGGATCTAGGGAGCAGCGGGGGTACTTGTCCCCCTGAAAGCTTTTAGGGGCGTCAAAAACGTAAGTTAAGGGGCACCAAAACGGTAAAAAAATTATTTGCCGCAGTGATATTTTAAAAATTTTTGTCTGGAAAAGAAAGTAATGACAAAAAAAGGTCAACACTGTCCGTTTCTGATAAGTGCCAAATTTACTGTTGACCTTTTTTTCTTGGTCATCACACAAAAATTTTTGCCGCGGAGGGCGCCAACAGCAAAATCCCCTCCCTCCTAATAACTCTAGGTCCGGTCCTGGGGATAAAATACGGAATAATAAACACACTTTTTGCTAGGAATCAAATATAAGAATGCAAAGAGAAATTTCTTAATTTGGAAGATGTGCCCAACGTTCAGCTTTCTCTGAGGGAGATTAATATAGAAGATTATAAGTCTGGGGGCTAAGGTTTTATAAAATGCCACTGTAATAAAAAACGTTCATCAAAATTGTGTATATGTAAAAAATCGAACGTATTGTGCAACCAAAGATGCCACAACGTATCACCTTGTCAAAATAAAGAGTAATTTTTTTCGTTTTTTCATTAATTACAGACCTATTGTCATGATACAAAATAACAATAACCAATTTTATTTCTTACTGTGATTATTTGTCAATTCAATCATAAAATATGGAAACAATAAACATTAAAATTACAAATAGGGGAAGGCTCGCTATAGTGGCCCAGGCAGGTAAAGTGGTCACCACTAGTTTACAAATGAACTAATAGCTGTCATCTCTTGTTATTTAGTTTAAATTATAGATTGACAGTTTACATAGTGTCACGGTGCATATCAACTCGTTAGGTGTTACTTAGAAAATTTTATTTAAAAAAAGTGTTTCTTGTGCCCTCTGATCTAAGGTAAGTACTTACAAATATTGTATAAAATATATTGTATTATGAATACTTGGTTTTTGTGAATATTCCCTGTGTCTGTTGTAGTTCTGAAGTAATTAATTTTATAATAAACAATTATGAATCATACGTTGGGGCGGAACTTATTTCAGTTTTCCTATTTTACTTAGTTTCGGGTAATGTGGCCCACTATGTATAAAGATAAAGTGACCCAGTGGATCTAGTGGTGGTACCAGAATTGTGGCCGGAATCAATAGCAGAAGATGGCTGAGTACGATGTACGATATGCAAAAGATGTGTCTATGAAGTCTGCTCTGGTTGCAATGAGGAAGATGGCGATTTTACTTGTGAGTTTTGTTTTAAAAATAAATAGTTACCATCTGAGTACTTTGGATAATTAAAAATTGTTTTTATGATTGCTAACTAGTAGCAAATTGTAATATTTTTGATTAAAAATTGTAATTTCATCTAAAAATTAAAAAGTCAGTTTTAATCTATGTTAACTTTTAATATTAATAATACTATGCCACTTTACCTACCCAAGGTGGGTAATGTGGTCATTTTGTCACTTACGAAATAATTGATAATTTTTTATTACTGTGAATATATAAACCGTATGTATATTATAAAATAAAGACTTTATTAAATTTGCAATTGTATTATATCAAGAAATATCAATTAATTAAAACCGTTTAGAAAATATATCAATTCAAATCTTAGGGTGGCCACATTGCCCTACCTTCCCCTATTCTTTTATTATAGCTAATAATTAAATAATTTAGGTCTGACTGGTCAAACCCCGATTTCATCAAATTGAGTTTCGGCGTTTGACTGTCTAAATTAGTCTCTCCTAGGATTAACCAAAAATTCGTTAGTCAAAGGTAGAAAAACGCTATTCGTTTGGACTTTGACAGAGACGTTATGTCAGACCTGAGGTTTGACTGGGCAAACCTAGGAGCGCCGGCGCATCGGTGTTTGACTATTATATATATATATATATATATATATATATATATATATATATATATATATATATATATATATATATATATATATATATATATATATATATATATATATATATATATATATATATATATATATATATATATATATATAATATATATATATATATATATATATATATATATATATATAAATATATATATATATATATATATATATATATATATATATATATATATATATATATATATATATATATATATATATTAGGGTGTGCCAAAAAAACATTTCAAAGAACATTTATATTTTTTTTCTCGCTCTCTCCTCAAAATATGCTAGGGTATGTCTAAACAAACCTCCTCACCAAAGCGGAGCTCATAATTCCAATTTTTAGAGGTGCATCATCGAACCTAAAGTTTTTCCCATTTAAATAACACAGGAAAGACGATTTTTTTTATTATTTACTCCTGCAAACTATGAAGAACTTAACTTTGTTGTTTTATTTATAACATTCAAGTGTTCACTAGCGGACATTTTCAATAAATAAAATTGAAAGTAATCAAATGCTCAAACAAAAAAAGTTGATAAGTTAGTTGAACTATAATTATGTTTCAATATTGCTTTCAATAAATTATTGCTAATGTAGACCTAGTGTAAGGAACTTTTTTTGGTAAAGCGTTAGTTGGACTATAAAGTTATCATTTAACTTTTTGTTCTATCCTTAATAGTTTAGCTTAAAAAGGAAAAAAAGTAAAATTTCAAAAAATTGAAATTTTAAGGCTCTGTAGAAAGTGAGATATGGTGAGAAATTTGACTCAATGAAATTATTTGTCCAAAATTTAATGCTTAATAAGGTGTTTTGATTCATTTCATGGGAAAATAATTTTTCAGTTATTTTATTATTAAAAATGGTTTTTGTGAACCCTGCTTATGACACCGGATAAGATATCACGTGACCAACTAAGTTTACTCCGTTGTACTACGTAAGATCAATTAAATCAATTTCATTCCAGTCTTCAGTTCCATTGCTAAATTAGCCTCGTCTTATAGGGAAAATAATTAACCCTCTTCCTCAAGCATTTTCGTAAGTTCTAATAATAAACTAATACAAAAAAAATAAAATTTTCTTTAGAACGATGGGTGAACACGATTATATTACCGCCTCCCGGTATAAACGTTCTATATTGAACAAAAGCGTTATCAGCAGTATGCGTACAAATACACACAGAAGATTAAATACATATAGCAATTATTTGTCTCTACATCCAATAAAAAATAATAAATCTGAATATAAAGATAATATAAAATAATTAATTACAAGAACATGGCGGGTTTAAAATTGTTATTTTGAGTAGGCTTGAATTTTTCAGTTATAGCCATTTAAATATGTGTGCTTTTCCTTGAAATGGTATGTTTTAGATCATTGTTTTAGGAATAGTTTTAAGCAAAATTTAACTCTACTTTCCTTCCCTAAAAAGCAGGGAAAATTTTACAAAATATTAAGGGCAGTAAATCTCTCATGATTCGCGTATACCAATTTTCACTAGAGGTTACGATTAGAGATTTGTTTTTTTTTTTTTTGTATATATAAATATAAATAAATAAATAAAAAATTTGGGGGACAGGTCTACCCACACTGTCAACTTCCCATTGGGTGTCCTTAAAGACTAGAGATTACTGAACATAAATAATTCTTTTTTCATTTCAGGCGACTCCTCCCCTGGCACCCGATAGAGGCTTTGCCCCTTGCACCATACCGGGAGCTTCGCCTTCTGTACCTAAGGGTGGGGGCTCCACCCTTATCAAACTAATGATAACATCATTTGTTCTCAAGATATGCGAGAGAAAATATATTTTGGCAAAAATTAATTTTTCAAATTTCTTATTTTGTTTTTGTTTTTTTTTTTTAATTTTGTAATAAACTACTGGCGTTTTTAACATCAAGGAAGGTTCTTAGGCTATTATATAATAATATTATGGTAAAAAATCCATATAATCTATGTTATCTTAATAAAATTAATTCCGTTTTTTTACACACAAAAAACAAACCGCTAATCCGAATTTGCTGAAAACTTTATCCGGTCTTCATTTTTTGGGGGAAGTTAATAAATCATCATGGGAAGTTAATAAATAAATAAATATATATATATATATATATATATATATATATATATATATATATATATATATATATATATACATATATATATATAAATATATATATATATATATATAAATATATATATATATATATATATATATATATATATATATATATATATATATATATATATATATATATACAGGGTGTCAGAGAAATAAGTGAGGTCCTTTTGAGGGGTGATTCATAGCACCCTGTAGACACTAAAACCGCAGAAATTTTTTCGGAATTAACAGTCGCGTCACCCCTCAAAAGGATAAGAGTTATTTCCTTTACACCCTGTATATAATATATACACACATATATATATACATATATATGTGTATGTGTGTATATATATTATATGCAGGGTATAAAGAAAATAACTCTTATCCTTTTGAGGGGTGCGCGACTTTTAATTCCGAACAAATTCTTGCGGTTTTAGTGTCTACAGGGTGCCATGAGTCACCCCTCAAAAGGACCTCACTTGTTTCTCTGACACCCTATATATATATATATATATATATATATATATATATATATATATATATATATATATATATATATATATATATATATATATATATATATATACACTAGCGGAAAAAATTAAAGGATCAAAAAAAAATTCCAAATTTTTAGCGATTTTTCGAATGGCTGTATCTTCGTGAAAAATGGTCGTATCGGAGTCGTAAGCAAAGCAATTTAAAGCTGGAAGTTTCTAGTTTTGAGATCTTGCGATAAAAAAACTTTCAAGGCAACGTGTGTCGCTCAATCCTAATAAATACACTGAAAAAAAAAAATTTCGAATTTTTTCGGTTTCTTTTTTTGGTCCACGGACTTAAAAAAAAATTTTCCGACTTAACCACCATATAGACCGGATAACCTGTTCATTCAGCTTTAATTTTCCTTTTTTAGGCCTTTGACTTTGAATGGAAAAAGATCATTTCGTCTTTGACCATCGATATCTCAGTAACCAATGATCACACAGGAAATTGAAGGTGTGTCTAAAAAACTCGAATAAATTCTCTACAGAGATTAGCCATTGTTTTTTCAGAAAAGAATTTTTTGCGTACTCTACATGAAATTGAAAAAACAAGAAAAAAAGAGCTTTTGGTAGCTTTTTGGAAAATCAAGCGCTGAATTAAAAATTTCGAGAAAACCGTTAATGTTAAGTGTGCCTTTTACAGTTCAATATACCCACAAAAACTCCACCGAGTTTCAATTTAATCCATCTAGCTGTTTTTTTTGTTTCACTCGATTGAATTTTTGGAAAGATTCAAGGATCATTTTTTTGGTCTTAAACTTTTATAATCTTCAACAAAATGGAAAAAAATTTTTCTCAGGTTTTTTACATTTTTATCAATAACAGTATTTAAATTTGTAAAAATAAGAAAAGCTTCCAGCTTTAAATTGCTTTCCTTACGACTCCGATACGACCATTTTTCACGAAGATACAGCCATTCGAAAAATCGCTAAGAATTTGAATTTTTTTTGATCCTTTAGTTTTTTCCGCTAGTGTGTATATATATATATATATATATATATATATATATATATATATATATATATATATATATATATATATATATATATATATATGTACCGGCACATAATTACGTAGTTTGCCGTGCATAAAATTAATTATAAATTAATAATATTAGTATGCTGGGAGAATAATCTTGGTAACAGATAACGGAGAAATATACATGATTTTGACTGACAATTGGATTATTATTTCTCTTATTAAATATCGATAAATACGGAGTCAAGCACACGCAACATAATTATATAATTGGTGACCCACGACAAAAGGAATTTGGTAATTCGTTAAATATTTATTTATTATTAAAATATTTATAATTATATTTTGACATATTTGTTTTCAAAAGCAAAATATAATTATGCCAAAAAAGAATAATACGAAGATGACTCATGTACCAGTCACCTCAGAAAACGGTAGAGTAGATTTCATTTTCGAAAAACTACCGGAATTTGACAGAGGTGACGTTAGATTGTGGTTACACAAATGTGATCTTTTATTTAAATTGAAGAATATTGTCAATGAAGACAATAAATATTTTTTAATTACTCTCGCTCTCGATCCAGAGGCTAGTCAAGCTGTGCGTCACATAATTACTGACGTGGCTATTGAAAAAAAATATGAAAGAATAAGGAATGAATTACAAAATAAATATGTTATGTCAAAAACAGAAAAATTTTCTTTTTTATTTAAAACAGAGATTTTTCAGAATCTAAAACCTTCAGAGATTATTAATAAAATGCAATATTTTGCATATGACTTGAATTTGGAAGATTCATTCCTTAAGCAAATATTCTTTAAACATGTACCACAAAACATATTGCCTTTCTTGTATGTCCAAGAGAATTTGGAATGGCTGGAATTAGGTAAACTGGCAGACAAAATATATGATTCTTCAAGAAAAGTTGAAATCAATGGAATTAAATTAAGAGATGAAAAACTTGAAGAATTATATAATGAAATACATGCCATAAAGGAAAAATTGAGAAATTTAAAGAAAAGGCAAAATTTCCATAGAAACAGAAAGAAAAAAGGAAATTTTGACTGTTCTAAAAATATTTTTAATTCTAAATTCCATTCAGAAATATGTAAATATCACATTAAATATGGAGAAAATGCAAGAAAGTGCATCAAACCATGTTATTGGTACATTTTATTCAAAGAGGAAATAATGAATGGAAATAAATTGAATCGAAACCATTACAAAATGGCAAAATGTCATAAGGATTCAAAAACGAAGATTTTTTATAATAATTCCTGGAAAAAGAGGAATAATTCAAAATACGATAATTATCATCTAAATAATGATGATAAAATGTTTAATTTCCAATCACGACATCACAGAATTAATTCAATTTTTGGTAACAATTTCCATAATCGGAAAATGTATCACAAAAGTGATAAGTGTTTTTCAAAACCATTTGTGAGTTATCCGAAAAATGGAAATTTTTTCAAACAAAATATAACGACTCCGAGAGTAATGCATATTCGCAATGATAGAGTCAATTGTCATTTATTCTCCAGGTATCCTTTTAAAATAATGGAACAGAATGAGAATTATTTTAAAATTAAATTAAATAATAATTTGGATAAAGTTTCCAATAAAAAGCATACAGTAGCTTGCGTAAAATAATTCTCATAAAGCAATGATAATAATTATTCAATTTATTTCTATTTTTCAATGAATTCTCATAGATAAAATTAATTATTTTATTTGGATATTTTTCTGCCGTATGTTTTTTTGTTCTAGATTCGGATATTCTGAATTATGGAAGACATCCGGATCGGAGAAGCAGAAAATTCAAATTATTTATAAGTGAATATACATATTATTATGTATTGTAATTTTTTAATACTGTTTGTATAACAATGACATGTAAATATTTAGCATTGTTATACTGGAGGGTTTTTTCATTTTCAGGGAACAATTTAGTTTGCGTCCTGAAAATTTTTCCCTTCAGCAGGAATTTTTTTTTTTTTGAAAAGTGCCAAGATTTTTTCTTTCCGCAGGAGGGAGTAATGTACCGGCACATAATTACGTAGTTTGCCGTGCATAAAATTAATTATAAATTAATAATATTAGTATGCTGGGAGAATAATCTTGGTAACAGATAACAGAGAAATATACATGATTTTGACTGACAATTGGATTATTATTTCTCTTATTAAATATCGATAAATACGGAGTCAAGCACACGCGACATAATTATATATATATATATATATATATATATATATATATATATATATATATATATATATATATATATATATATATATATATATATATATATATATATATATATATTCGCGCTACCTTTTGACCCCCCTATGGACGAGAGGAGCTGAAATTTGGTAAGTGGTTCCGGCCCAACTTTCAAGGGGGTGGTGGGGGCAATAAAACAATAAAAGTTTTCCAGGCCGCTTGGAAATTATGTTTCGGTCAATTATCTACAATGTGTCCAAAATTCAGAGTAGAGGAGGAAGAAAGTGTTTTGGCTGGATCTAACACGCCCACAGCCCCCCAGAATTAACGCAGAGGGTTAAAATTTGGTAGGTTGATAGAGTTCATGCCTAGGGTGTTCTTTTTGGAGGTCTTAATAGTTTACCCCCACCCCCAACATTTTTAAGCTACAATTTCATGCTTTTTCAACGTTTTCGAAGTTTATACCACACGTATAGGGCACCCAAATAAACCTAGAAGGCTGAAATTTTGTGTTCGGATTGAGCTAGTGTCGTGGGTGTGCTAGTGATGGAGAACTATCGATAGTCCCGACTATCGATAGTTCTGACTATCGATAGTCCCGACTATCGATAGTTCTGACTATCGATAGTCCCGACTATCGATAGTTACGATAGTCGTGAAACTATCGATAGTTATCGATAGTTTATCGATAGTTTTTGATACCCAAGTTGGGCGGCATTTAGATAGCCGGCGAGTAAAAAAAAAAAAGAAAAGAAAAAAGGTCGCCGGTTTTACGCTGGGGCGGAATTATTCCTTTTTGCCCGGAAATTCCCTTAAAATGGTTGTTTTTATATCTCTGGCTATAATTTCTACGAAATTTTTATTACCTTTAGTATTTATAAGTAAACGAAGTGACTAAAAAAAGTATCGAAAACTATCGATAGTAAAAAAAAAAATGTCGATAGTTTTCGATAGTCAAAACTATCGATAGTTATCGATAGTGCTATCGATAATTCTCCACCACTTGGGTGTGCCTTTTGGTGGTCTCAATTTTTAACCCTCACCACCACGATTTTTATACAAAAAAAAACATTATTTTTCTTGTTTTTTAGCAGTTTTGTCAGGATCAAAAACTCCTCAAACCTAGAGCGCTGAAATTTTGTGTATAGGTTAAGTTAATAGCCAGTCATTGCTTTTTGGAGGTTTTAAATTTTAACCCTTAACTCCACGATTTTTACGCCAATATTTCCTTGATAATTTTGCTTTTTTTCTAACAAGCCTAGAAACTCTCTGAGTAAACCTAAAGGGCTGAAATTTTGTACATGTATTGAGTTAGTATCCAGTTAGTGCCTTTTAGGGATTCCATATTACCTTGCCCTCCACTTCTCCCATTTTTACACCGAAATTCAATGGTATTGTTATATGTGTCTAAAATGATTTATTTTAATGCTAAAACAAGTAGGTATAGTAAATTTTGGAATAAGTGCAGAGCCGTACTCAGACCGGTTTTTCCGGACAATTTTACCGGGGCCCGGGCCGGGCCGAGCCCCACCTGATGAAGGGGCCCGGCCTGATATCTTTACCAGGGCTCGCCAAAGCTGGGTACGGCCCTGAATAAGTGAATTAACTGTTATAATAAATGCCATAAATACTTAATGTAATTTTAAAAAAAAAAATTATTAAAGTCAGTTTTTATTTATAGAATATGAATTTTGAATTTTTTGGAAAGAAAAAATTATCTTCATAAAGGCCTTCCAGTTCACTATTGAAGGTCCTTTTTAATATTTAAAAATTAAACACAAAGGCTTATTGGTGAATAAGCATGGGTAGCAATGCCCTCGTACGAATTGTATTGGCTTTTTCCCTGCTAACTACTATGGAAATAAAATTGAAATTTACTGAGATTTAGCCCTTAAAAACTTAAACTCTTTTTTAAGGCCCCGACCAGCCGGACACGTATCATCAGTTTTGAAAACACCAAAATGACAATCCGCCTGTACCCTTTCAACCACATTTAGATATCTTGAAAATACCGAAAATGTAGCGAAAAATTCGACTTCCTGGTTGGCGTCTCGCTGCTCATGGCGTCTTTTATCATTATCAATGTTTTGTCTGTTATTATTTTCATTAAAATTGTGTATATTTACAGTTACAGATGTTAAATGATTTCGTGAATTAATTTATATAATTTTTTTTTTAAATTCTTTAGAAAATATTGCCGGCACATTAGAAAGTTTACTCTGAAAATGCGCGGACCATATAGTGTTAATATTAGAGTGGAGTCAATCTATTAACACAATGGATAAACTATACAAAAATTTGGCTAACTGTGTCACAGAGGCCACTACTTACGCCATATTTAATCTATAGTCATATTATTACCGACTACTTTTGTCTATAACTTTATATGTACATATCATACAAACAATGGATGCATACAATCATGATGGAGTTTATGGTTAAAAGGATAAATTTACATGACTGTTGTATGCATAGTTCCCATTACACCCTGGTTGAAATTGATGACGACGATAATATATGTAGTATGTACATAGTAGCTGTATGTAAAGCTCTATCGTTGTATAAACGAACAATAGAATAAATCTCATCGCTCAATCGGCACAACGAGTGAGTAGCACACTTGTTATGTGTGGCAGATATTATACAAAACAAGTTAAGCGCAAGCGAAGCATTGTATAAAGTTAATATAATAGTACAAGTCTCTATTTCCGTCTGATTGACTTCGTTTGCAATGTGTAACGAAAATCGATTACAGATTATAAATTTACTGTGCACCATCGAACATGGTAGACATAACATGGGTGCACAAAATAACAAAACAATATCTCCACGTAATACGTATAGGCTATCCCTAACATGTATAGACTATAATTATAGAACCCGATTTACATAAGGGCACTTTCGACACTTGCCCCGGGGCCCCCACAAAATCGGATAAAATTTCAAAATTAAGGAATAGAATAGAAAGGATAAGCGCTTTCTCGTTTTTTTTCTTTTTTGTTCGCCAACTCTACTTTTCGACAAAATTTGAAAAATTCACATGTGAAGTATTCAAGAGCCACCAGATTAGAAGTGCCCCGGGGCCTCCACAGAGGTAAATCCAGCCCTGTGTGTAGTGTTGTTAGATATTTAATAAAATAAAAGTTGACAGAATCAGAAAAGATTAATATAAAACCACTCATATATTAATATTAATGTACGAAACCGATATTGAAAGGAACAAAAAATAATTATAATTAAATTAACGAAATTCACAAAATAGAAAGTAGTGAAACCTAGTCGAAATATCAGTATAATTTGATTTGACTTGATTAAGAATGTCGATAGTTAAGTATTCTGGCCAAATTCAAGTCTTACTATAAGAAATATTCTAGTCAAGTCCAAGTCCAAGTATATCTTCGCCAAACTATCGGCAGTCTACTATCTTTACCAAACTGAATTTTTGACGTAACCAGATATGAATCGTAAAATCTCGTGGAAATCGTACTTTAAGTACTCTGTATTTAAGAAAGTCAGTTCACTTAAATTTTTAAGCTCCACCACAGTTGTCAAAATATGGAAATTTTTAAGTTACAATTTTTTAAATTAAAAAAATAGTTTAAGACCTAGTGTAGGTACCTTTTATATAACATTGTTTCTGTAAGATTGGAAATCTGTATAGTAATGGTTCAGACTGGTCATCATTTTCGTGTTTTACATTCTGTGATGAGACCGAGTGATAGTCTCCCTCGGTTACATCATCAATTGCTTCTTATTTAATAAGATTGAACTTGGAACTGTAAACTTGAAATTTTATTACACTACCGGAAAAAATTAAAGGATAAAAAAAAAATGTCAAATTTTTAGCGATTTTTTGAGTGACTGTATCTTTGTTAAAAACGGTCCTATCGGAGTCGTAGGAAAAGCAATTTAAAGCTTGAAGTCTCTAGTTTTGAGATCTTGCGATGAAAAAATTTTCAAAGCAACATGTATCATTCAGTCCTAATAAATACCGTGAAAAAAATTTTTCAAAATTACTTCGGTATTTTTCCTGATCCACGGACTTGGAAAACAATTTTCCAACTTAATCAATATATGGACCGGATAACTTGTTCATTCAGTCAAATTAAAAATCACAAAGTGATTGAAAAAATTATCCGGATCGGCCGGGAATCGAACCCAGGATCTCCTGGTAACTAGCCAGGCGTGCTGCCTCTACACCAACGATCCCATGCTCAGTAAGCGGCCGAGCCGGACACTCATTCAATCACCTATGTGTACTAGTACTCTCTCTGATTCGAGAAACAGTTACAATTATTAATTTCAAATATTAACGAGCATGGGATCGTTGGTGTAGAGGCAGCACGCCTGGCTAGTTACCAGGAGATCTTGGGTTCGATTCCCGGCCGATCCGGATAATTTTTTCAATCACTTTGTGATTTTTAATTTACATGTGGTTTTTGGTCATACTATACCACAGAAATCGAGTGCTTAAAGTTTCAGTTTAGCTGAACGATTAGTGAACATATCAATACTGCGTGTGTTGAAATGCAAACAAAAGTTTGTCATACGTAGTAGTGTCTCACAAGCACTCGATAATATTTGAAATTAATAATTGTAACTGCTTCTCGAATCAGAGAGAGTACTAGTACACATAGGTGATTGAATGAGTGTCCAGCTCGGCCGCTTACCGAGCATGGGATCGTTGGTGTAGAGGCAGCACGCCTGGCTAGTTACCAGGAGATCCTGGGTTCGATTCCCGGCCGATCCGGATAATTTTTTCAATCACTTTGTGATTTTTAATTTACATGTGGTTTTTGGTCATACTATACCAAAGAAATCGAGTGCTTAAAGTTTCAGTTTAGTTGAACGATTAGTGAACATATCAATACTGCGTGTGTTGAAATGCAAACAAAAGTTTGTCATACGTAGTAGTGTCTCACAAGCACTCGATAATATTTGAAATTAATAATTGTTCATTCAGCTTTAATTTGCTGTTTTTAGACCTTGATACGACCACTTCTCGCTGAGAGGTCGGACTTTGAATGGAAAAGGATCATTTCGTCTTTGACTATATTTTTCTCAGCAACCAATGATCCCTCAGAAAACTGAAGATGAATTTTAAAAACTTGAATAAATTCTGTAAAGGAATTAGCCATTGTTTTTTCGAAAAAAAATTTTTTTGCATACTCTACATGAATTTGAAAAATCAAGAAAAAAAGGGCTTTTTGTGGCTTTTGGAAAATCAAGCGCTGAATTAAAAATATCGAGAAAACCATTAATGTTAAGTGTGACTTTTACAGCTCAGTATACCCACGAAAACCCCACAGAGTTTCAATTTAATCCATCCAGCCGTGCTTTTGTTTTACTCGATTGAATTTTTGAAAAAATTAAAGAGTTACATTGCTCTTAAACTTTCATAATCTTTAAACAAAATAAAAAAAAAATTTCTCAACTTTTTTCACATTTTTATCAGTAACTGTATTTAATTACAGTAAATCGATCAGTGTAAGTTTAAATTTGAATTTTTAACTGAATGTACCCCACTTATACACACAAGTCATACAGCTACGCTGGTGTGACGACCAAGCACCTTGAGCACCTGAGTGTGTGCAAGCACTTGCTATCGTACAAGACGGTCACCGTTTAACCATTAAACGGCTCAATCATATATTTTGATGATCAGTCAATTCAACAAGAACAGTGCATGTACGTTCATCAGTTTAGTTATTTTACTATCTTCAGTATTGAATTATTTGTGTCGCCTAGTATCAAAATCTACTAAATGCATTTTTCGAATTTTTTGATTTTTTAGGGCCATTAATTTTTAAATGCAACAAGGCATTTGCCCCTTAACATTTTTTGTTGTAATTTTAACTGCTTACTAAAGAAATCTGCAACTGAAATATAACAATTTTCAAATCCTGCTAAAATTACATTGAAAACTTTACAAATCCTGCTAAATACTCATACATAACCTATATTTTAAATTTTAACCGTTCAAATTTTAATTTTTTCACTGACATGCGGGACGTACGAAGTATAAAATTATGTTTTCACGTAAAATTTGTATTTTAGTATTTATCTAAAATTTTTTTATATAATGAAATCGTAGATGTAAATGAATTACTAAGTAAGTACTTTGGTTTTAAGTGACAAAATGAAAATTGTTTACAATATTATAAAACAAATTGTATCGTCTAATCCTGATACATCCAATATTGCTGAATCAAGTTCTTTTTAATAAATTTCCCTTATAATTTCTGTTTTAAAACGCCCTTTATATAAATTTTACTATCAAAACCTACTAAATCCAAATAATTTTGATTAAAAAAGGGGTAAAACGATAATTTTGTTTTTTGATGATAGTACTAATCATCTTTTTTACCTTGTTAGTTAATATAATTATGACTTTTTAATCGAAAAATTAATTTTGAACTGAGTTATGGTTTTTTGCGATTTCCCATGATGTTTATAAAGTGGAATTAGTATATTTTGATACTAGGCAACTCATTTGTTGCCAATCATTTTTGTTATTTTGAAATGTGTAAAGTTTATTTTATTTAAGTATAATTGATTATAAAGTCAATATACGTTACACCTATTGGAAATGCAGTTCTCGTTTATTTGGTAATCATCACCATCACGCACAATCAGTACTAACAAATTTGTGACAAATGAATTACTAAGTCTATTTTTTTTCTATAAATAAATATAATTTATGTGTAGAAAAGTAAGTTAAATATCATGATACATGTAACAGTATTAATATTTGATTATTGTTCAATCTTCTAATTTTAATAATTTTAAAAGTAATCAGTTTGATTCTGGTAGTTGATATGTGCAAACACATAATAACTAACACGTACACAAATATATTATGGGTGTGTTTATAAAAATTTGAAACTTTTGTAATTTTTTTAGCGAATTTCCAGAATCGAAATTCAGCTATTACAGCAGCTCTTATGGCAAGACCTAAGTCCGGGACTATGGCAGAAATTTGTTTTGGAGCCTCTAGAATCCGAAAATCTACTTCACTAAAATTTATATATATATATATATATATATATATATATATATATATATATATATATATATATATATTTATGCTATGCGTGTACACGATAACTCTCAAACGAAACGTTTACTGCTTATGAAATTTGATATGCAAGCTACAATCCGGATTCGCTCGCCTAAGTTTGTTATCCTTGAAGCGATACTTGTTTGTCAACTGGTTCTCCAGAAAAATTAAAAATAATTTTCTAAATTTTGGGTTAAAGATTTTTTGTTCTTGTTTAACATCAGTTTAACATACCCAGTATTATATAGTTTAATTACAGGCATGCGTAAAACAGTCTTTACACTGCCCTGAATGTATATCAAAAATCTTTGATCAGACAGATTATAAAATACTAGAAATAATGTTTAATAAATAAGAGAATCATTATACTAAAAAATTTGATAAATTAGACTGTAATTATTCTTTAATCGAATAAACCTTTTGTATTATTTACCAGTATAAACGTGCCTATGTATCTATACACAAACTAAATGATTGTCAAAATCGTCATTTTGTTTTTGTTTTAAATTAAATAATATTAGGTGTTCTAAAACAAAAGTCGCCTAATTCATATAAAACGAGTTATTTAACAAAAAAAAAAAAAAAAAAAAAAAAATGGAAAAGAAAAGTTTTATCACAACTTACCAGTGAGTTTTACTATAATTTGAAGTAAAACCCTTTTTAATAAACATGCTAAGCAATGCAAATTGAAGAATCCATTTAAATCGTTAACTCATTTTCGACCAAAAGTAAAATAAACCACTTTTAATTTGGGACGCCTGATAATGATTTTTTTTAGTTTTTCAAGTTGAAACAGAATTTCTGTTTGAAAATGAACTAACGGTTCGAAACAATACTGTCATATTTTCAAAATTAAAAATGGTATTTTGCAAAGTAAAGTATTTGTTTATTATTTACAAATATGGAATACCATAAAGTAACGCTCAAATCTATTAATATTAAATAATAGAACAGTAATTTATTTAAGTATATTCAGTTATTACGTACACACAGTTTCATATTCAAAACAAGACGATCCCATGACATCGACAAGTATATCACATCCACAGAGATGTGATGATATCACATCAAACGTACATCAAGAATTACTACGAATTAGAATTATACCTACATATCTATGATTTAATGAAATTAAAATTTCATAACATAATTTAATACCAGCTCCATAAAATATTTAAAATAAAAATAATTTCTACACACTAATGCCACAGCTATGTTGCTACTTTACCAGCAGAGCAAAAGAGAGAAGTAAGCCGATATCACGGCAGATGGCACGATAGATGACTGGCCCTACTGAATCTATTACCAATGTTACATATTTAATAATTTATTTGAGTGTTATTTTACTGAAGTAGTAATTTTTATTTTAAAATTAAAATCTATTTAACAGTGGTTTATTATTAACTGTTATAATGTTTTTTTTTCTACTTATCAAAAACTTCATTTATTTTATTATTATTTTTTGATAATTTACTTTTAAATATCAGTTTGGAAAATTAATTTAAATTATTTGTATTTAAAATTCAAGTAGAATACAATTAGGAAAAAATTGTTTGGATTAAAATGACGGCGGGACCCTAAAAAATTTAAGTAATGTACCGTGTTAGATATAATGTGAAAGAGCCACCTTTAGCCACCGTGTTAGATATAATGTAAAAGAGCCACCAATTATTTTTTTTATAAGTTTTGAGCCAGTTGTTTGTAACTGATGTAACTCAAAATTTTCTACAGATAATCGTACTCTAACTCCCCCTCCCCTCAATTCTGATCTTTTAAATTTCTAAACTAAAATTTTGATATTAATAGGGTTAGTAGATACTAACTCATAGATCACAAAAAAAAAAACTGCAGGTTTTTCCAGCAGCGTAATAGATGCTAAAAAAAAAAAAAAAAAAACATTTTAAATAATAAGGGATACACAATAATAAACAAGGTATTTACTGTTTTAGGATAATTTGAAACAATTAATGCAATTTTTAGTTATCGCTGCAAATTTGGTTTAGATTTAAATATACATAAATTTTTCACTGTTAAGAGAACTAAACTATTTTAGTTGGATATACGCTATGTTATATGAAAGCTCAAAGTTCCTAAAACTAAAAATAAATTATTCAAACGATTTTGAAATTTTTTCGTTTTTATAGCTACCAACGAAAGGTATCCAACTGTATCCCTCAAAAATTTTTGAAACCTTGGTGGATTGTAGATCTTATTAAAAGTAATCACAAGCCATATTTCGTTTGTGCGGTTTAAGGGGGTGAAACTCACCCCTGAAAATTCTACTTTTTTTCAATTTTCTTAAATATCTTGGAAGAGCTTTGATAGGGAAACTATATAAATGGCACTTCAAGGTCTTTATTATGATATCAAAATTAAAGTTATAAAATCATTGGGGTTTCATCCCCCACCCCCAACCCAAAATTTTATCAGGTATTTTTTTGTAAAAGAGGAGGCTGTTATGTGTAATTAAAAGAATTTTTAATTAATATATTTTGCATCACACCAGTTTATTTCTTTTTGCATAAATACACCCTTTATTAATATTAATTTGGGAAAAATTTTAACTTTTTGATTTAATAATGAGCAAAAATATGTTCAAAGAATCTCGTATTTTAGTAATAAATTGTTACAAACTTACGATATTCTTTAAAGTGCATAATTTAGAAAAAAGAAATACACTGCGACATTCCTCCCACGGCCCGCTCCCATGCTTTAATGATATCTATACAAATTCTTATTTACTTATTTATTTATTTATTTATTTTTATTTATCTATACAGTTGTCAATATTTTAATTTCTGGATGTCTATGGATTTCGACTCTTCAAACAATTCATCAGCGTGTTTTCAGATAATGTAATTTTAAATGAATATGATATAGGTTTACATCAGCCTAACATATTCTAAAACTTCAGTCTCTAGGTCGATCACAATTAGTTTTCGTCGCCTCGTTTTCAAAATTTGTTCAGTGTGGATGGTATAAAAGTGGATATATTGACCAACGACCAGAAAGATTTGAAAATCCTGTTTTTCAATTCAAAGAAGAAAACCATCAAAGCTCCAAAGTGTAGTGTCTTTGATAAACCCGTTATTATAAGGTGTGTTTGGGGTAGACAATATTTTTGTTTTAAACATTTTTATGAACAATATCATTATTGTGTAGATTACAAATCTTAAAATACTGACAATTGTATATAGATAAATAAAAATAAATAAATAAGTAAATAAGATTTGTATAAATATGCGTAAAGCATGTTGGTGGGAGGGGCGGTGCAGTATATTTTTTCTTTCCAAATTATGTACTTTAAAGTGTATCGTAAGTCTGTAATAATTTAATACTAAAATACGAGATTGTTTGACCATATTTTTGCTACTTATTAAATCAGAGTTAAAATTTTTCCCAAATTAATATTAGCAAAGGGTGTATTTATCCAGAAAGAAATAAACTGATGTGATGTAAAATATATTAATTAAAAATTATTTTAATTACAAATGACAGCCTCCTCTTTTACCAAAAAATATCTGATAAAATTTTGGGTTGGGGGTGGGGGATGAAATCCCCATGATTTTATAACTTTAATTTTGGTATCATAATAAAGACCTTGAAGTGCCTTTTACAAATATATATAGTTTCCCTATCAAAGCTCCTACCATTTCCAAGATATTTAAGAAAATTGAAAAAAAATCAAATTTTGAAGGGTGAGTTTCACTTCCTTAAACCGCTTATGGGCACGAACGAAATACTGTTTGTGATTACTTTTAATAGGATCTACAATCCACCAAAGTTTCAAAAATTTTTCCTTGTAAGCTATTTTAGATGGATAACGGGTATGTCCTCTAAGGTCCTAGAGTCCCAAAGGCCTCAAAAGTAAACTACCCAACCAACATTAAATCTTTGGAAATTCGCTATGTTATGCAGATGCTGCGACAGGGGTATTTCTATTTATTACAATAACTAAACGTCCAATATTGAACAAAATAGTTTTTTTCATGATTCAAAAACATAAAAAAAAATAATTTTCAGTTTTTTAAATATTAATGTTGGTTTTTAATGACACAACTTACTTAAATACATACCACTGATTCACCTCTAATCATTCTTTGGCATTTACTCGTACGTTACAAATTCTAACTTTGAAAATTTATTTTTTCTAAACTACACGTAAGAAATTATTCAAAATAGTGTCAGTGAATGCATCATATCTTTCTCTATAGGTAATATACTATAATTTCAAATTCTAAACTTGGAAAATTTCAAGTGATCGATTCACCTTAAATAAATTTATAAACAAAAAAAAAAATTCTTGAAAAATTTTTGAAATTTTTTTTTGTTTTTTTTTTTTTAATGACAGTTACTCAAATACGGAAATTTAAACAAACAATTATTCACATACGCACACACAGAGAGAGAAAGAGAAGAGGCATAAATCTGACCGCGCAACCTCCACGTGGTACGCTTTGGGTGGCGCTAATGCCGGCAGTATGTCTATTTCCTAAGGTCATACAAAAACAAAAATTCAAAAATTTTACAATTAAAATTTTTCTATTTTTTTTTTTTTTTTTTTTTTTTTTTTTTGTAAATTTAAATATACTGTTATTGATAAAAATGTGAAAAAAGCTGAGAAAAATTGAAAGTTTTACGCGTGTTTTAATAAACAATTTGGAAAAAGTTTCGCCAATACCAGACGGTTTCGGGAATCCGAAATAACTTCCACTTGAGGAGAAAGTAATTTTTGAAAATACGAGTATATCTAAAGCCTTGTCCAGATACTCTTTGACTGTTTTAACAAGAGGTCTGATAACAAATTACTTTTATACAATTAACAATTTCACAGCTTTTGGATCGATACTACGCTTTATTTATTGGCTCTTTAACTGCAAGATACAAACCTGTTAATTTTACTATTCAAGTGGCTCCCAGGAGGATAAAGGAACATTTTTTTCAGTTTGAACGCATGTTGCATTTAGCCCATAACTGGCAAGGAAAAGTATCCAACTGTATCTCCCAGAAATTTTTGAAAATTTAGTGGATTGTAGATCTTACTAAAACTAATCACGAGCCATATTTCGTTCGTGCCTACAAGCGCTTTAAGGGAATGAAACTCACCCCTGAAAAGTTGAGTTTTTTCAATTTTCTTAAATATCTTGGAAATGATAAGAGCTTTGTAAGGAAACTATATATATATATATATATATATATATATATATATATATATATATATATATATTTGTAAATTACACTTTAAAATCTTTATTATGATGCCAAAATTAAAGTTTTAAAATCATCAGGGTTTCATCCCCCACTTCAACCCCTAATTTTATCAGATATTTTTTGGTAAAAGAGGAGGCTGTTATATGTAAATAAAAGAATTTTTAATTAATGTATTTTATATCACACCAGTTTATTTCTAGTTGTAAAAATACACCCATTGCTAACATTAACTTGGGAAGAATTTTAACTTTTTGATTTAATAATGAGCAAAAGTTAATATTAGCAAAGGGTGTATTTATGCAAAAAGAAATAAAGTGGTGTGGTGTAAAATATATTAATTAAAAATTCATTTATTTACGCATAACAGCCTCCTCTTTTATCAAAAATACCTGATAAAATTAGGGATTGCAGGTGGGAGTTGAAACCCCAATGATTTTACAACTTTAATTTTAGTATCATAATAAAGATCTTAAAGTTTCATTAACAAATGTATAAACTGATCAAAATGGGGGTAAATTTACATTACTTTTACATAAAAAATAGTGTAAAAATAAGGTAATTATAATGTAAAAATATTCGCTACATAAAATTTACTGAATTTTTACAAAAATTCTGTAAAAGTGTGAATAAATTTTTAAAATCTGTAATTACAAAATTAACCGTTAAAAATGTGAATTTACACAATGATTACGTAATAATACAACATTTGTGTAAAATCACATAACTTTTGTGTAGTTATTACGTCATGCTCAGACGCATTTTATCATTCATCATGTTTATTTTGTATGGCGTTCACGAAAGTATCTGGGTGATTCTACTTTTTAGGTCCTTCCAAAAATTAAAGTTGTCTCCACACTAAGGAAGTTTAAAACTATATACAGAGTGAATATACTGTCATTTATTTTATTTAAATAAAGTTAATATCTCCATTTAGATGACCTACCTACATTTACTTTAATTTTTTATTTAATTTTTTTTTTTATAAAAATAGTGTCAAACTTTTATTGCAGTACTAAAACGCATCTCCCTATTACGTATTGCTTGGAACTGTAACGTTTTTTTAAAAATAAGTTTACTGAAACCACACAATTTTATAAATAAAAAAGAGAGTTAAATTGTTACGCATGGTAACTAGAAACTTAAATGTTATTTATCTGCAGAATTTATTTTTTTTTTTTTTTTGGCGTGACAGAAAATTGCCGCGAAAATTTGAGTATCCTTCGTCACAGCTGCCAAATATTGCTATAAGTTTAAAAAAATAGGTGAAAGGGTCATGTTTTTTGGTGAAACGTAACGCCAAAGACCATAGAAACTAAAGCGAAAGTCAAATCAAGTGATTGACATTGAGAGCTTATCATTTTATTTTACATCAAGCAATCAAGCAAGAAGATCGGTTGCGTGTGTTTATTGAGTGTATCCCTCGTCACGGCTTTTTCTGGTATGTAGTTAACGAATTTCAAATCGTTTTTAAGTAAATATTATTTGTGATAATATAAGCTTTACGATGAACTCCAGTTTTCGATCTAAATGATCGCTGTTCACGATTAATAACGATTTTGTTGGGAAATTGTATCCTTCGTCACGGTAGAATGTGACGATGGAGGACATGAAAGTGGCGAAGGATACGATAAAATAAGTATATATTTATTATATCAGTGCTTGTTTGTATACCAACTAAATTTTTTGGTTAACTAATTGTAAGTTGATTAATTTGGTCAACTTTCCTAACCAATTTTTTATATCATAAAAAACACAAACAACAAAACGCGCTCTTCAATTTTTCGCAAATTAGATAAAAATAACTTTTTTTTATTTTTTTTAATTGATATTAGGAGAACATAATATAAATACACTAGCGGAAATAATTAAAGGATCAAAAAAAAATTTCAAATTTTTAGCGATTTTTCGAATGGCTGTATCTTTGTGAAAAATGGTCGTATCGGAGTTGTAAGCAAAGCAATTTAAAGCTGGAAGTTTCTAGTTTCGATATCTTTCGATAAAAAAATTTTCAAAGCAACGTGTGTGGCGCAATCCTAATAAATACACTGAAAAAAAAATTTCGAAATTTTTTCAGTTTTTTTTTTTGGTCCACGGACTTGAAAAAAATATTTCCGACTTAACCACCAGATGGACCGGATAACTTGTTCATTCAGCTTTAATTTGCTTTTTTATAGACTTTTATACGACCACTTCTCGCTGCGATATCGGACTTTGAATGGAAAAGGATCATTTCGTCTTTGACCATCGATATCTCAGCAACCAATGATCACACAGAAAATTGAGCGGGTGTTTTAAAAACTCGAATAAATTCTCTACAAGGATTGGCCATTATTTTTTCAGAAAAAATTGATAAAAAAAGAAAATTTCTTAGAAAATTTTCAAAAAAAATCTGTTTTTAAAAATTTTTCAAAAAAATTTTTGAAAATTTTCGAAAAATTCTTAAAAAAAATTTTTTTTTTTGAAAATTTTCTGAGAAATTTTCTTTTTTTTATAAATTTAAATACTGTTATTAATAAAAATGTGAAAAAAGCTGAGAAATTTTTTTTTCATTGTGTAAGATTATGAAAGTTTAAAGTCAAAAAAATGATCCTTTAATTTTTTCAAAAATTCAATCCAATGAAACAAAGACACGGCTGGATGGATTAACTTGAAACTCGATGGGGTTTTGTGGGTATATTGAACTGTAAAAGGCACACTTAACATTAGTGGCTTTCTCGAAAATTAATTCAGCGCTTGATTTTCCAAAGTGCCACCAAAAGCTCTTTTTCTCTTGATTTTTCAAATTCATGTAAAGTATGCAAAAAAAATTTTTTCCGACAAAACAATAGCTAATCCTTGTAGAGAATTTATTCGAGTTTTTAAAACACCCGTTCCATTTTCTGTGTGATCATTGGTTGCTGAGATATCGATGGTCAAAGACGAAATGATCCTTTTCCATTCAAGGTCCTATATCTCAGCGAGAAGTGGTCGTATAAAAGTCAATAAAAAAGTAAATTGAAGCTGAATGAACAAGTTATCCGGCCCATATGGTGGTTAAGTCGAAAAAATTTTTTCCAAGTCCGTGGGCCAAAAAAAAAACCGAAAAAATTTCGAAATTTTTTTTTTAGTGTATTTATTAGGATTGCGCCACACACGTTGCTTTGAGAATTTTTTATCGCAAGATCTCGAAACTAGAAACTTCCAGCTTTAAATTGCTTTGCTTATGACTCCGATACGACCATTTTTCACAAAGATACAGCCATTCGAAAAATCGCTAAAAATTTGGAATTTTTTTTTGATCCTTTAATTAATAATAATTAAAATTTTTAATAAAAATATTAATTCGATGATTTCACAAAGGTAAAAATTTCTTACTTTTTTAAAAATTATTAATCATTTTAACTACAAATAATTGTGTCTAATTAGTGCGTGAGCATGCGACACTTGAACTGCACGAGTGCAACCACGTAATAACGTGGGAGTAACCACGTAATATGAACGAACACTTATAAAAAGCATAAACAGAAACATTTCATGAAATTGGTAAAAATCTCAGTAATTTTTTTACAATTAGGTTTATTTCTATTGACGTTTAAAAGTTTAATATAGTAAAACAAAGTATAATTGCGCTGAGAATAGGAAAACCCATTTTAAAACAGAAAAGTATTGAATATAAATTAGAAGGAAATGTCATTGGAACGTATAGAACGTAGCAGAGTCCCAATAGAACCAGTGTTGACAAAATCAATACTTCCAATAAAAAACGCATAAAAACTATTTTCAATAAAAAAGAGAAAAAAACATAAAAAGGATTTTTTATTTCAAAAGACGAATGTCAATAAGAACTGCAAATTTTTCCAATATCTCGCGGGAAATGTATAGAAATGATTTGAACAAGAAAATATGTATACTGTAAATAAATTTTTGAGGACATAATAGAATATTCTAGTAAAAAACAGAAGTATTCAAATATGTATCGAGCGTGATAATACACAATCATGATTGAATCAAATGATACAAAAATTTCAACACATTAGATGCCGCCATCTTCTAAATATTTTATTAAGGCAAAACGAAGTAAAGATACCGAATACGTATCTATAAATAATCTTTGGGTGAAATGGTGAAAAAAGGTAATTCGACATGTTAATATAAGACTTAAACAATATTCAAATCAGATATTGTCCATCGAAAAAAGTGGGTACTTCATGGTTATATGTTATTATTAAAACCTAAAAGAAATTTTCATTTTAGCAGGGTAAACATTTAGTATTTGATGAGATTATTAAAGGCAGTGTTATTTTCTATTTTTGCTATATATTACAGTATATTTAATGATGATGATTTACAACTTTACAACAAAGAATACTTTTTTTACATCGATTTTCGCCGAAAATTGCAGTAACTATTTTTCACCCCTTTGAGACTTCCCAAATCAACTCTCCACTACCCCTGCTCTCGCATTTATTTATTTATTTATTTATTTATTTTTTTAGAAGCCCCTTTACCATTTACACTTATGAAAGTCGAGGTGACAATTTTTTTTCTCTATGTGTAATTTGGTTGGATTATAAGTATACAAATGTATATTCAACCAAACTATGAAACAAATAGAATTATAATATTGAAATCTTAAGATCTCTCTATTTCACCGCAGAACAAGAATAGAAGCATCAAATTAAATGAACTGTTCATAATCCTCAACACTTGCGTCAAAGTGGTTCTTGTATCAAAATACTCTATTTAAGAGAATTTGTAATATGTACCACTGTGTGTTAATTTGTTAACAAGAGAATTAGAAGGATTTTCTACGTTCTCCCGGTTCGTTAACATTTAGCAGGGAGAATATATAGTTTGTTATTTAAATAGGCTACTTGATTTACACATTGTTCTATCAACTGCTTACCCTTCGAGACAACAAAAAAAGGATCAAACATATTTCATCACACAAAGCAGCCCTTCGTTGGAGAAAATCTAATCAGTTTGCAAAATTATGTGCATTTATTATTAAAATTATATATCTCGTTAAGTTTTTGAAACTTTTACACAGGCCATTATAACTTTTTATGCAAATATGTCAAGCAGAGACATTCGGCACACAAATATGGTGTGTCATGTTCGGGTGAAACAAATGTGGTTGACGAAATTAATTCAGTAAGAAAAAATTAATGTCACTTAATAAACAGGGTTGTACTTTGGCATCTGCTGAAAAGTTATTTCGCATACCTATGTACAGTAAAATATCCATTCTCTATTTCATATTAGTATATTACTAGTGTTTCTTTCTTTAAATTTTATTTGAAGTTTCAATAAGCGGTAGCTTGTAAGGAGATTTTTAGTTTGTGCGTTAGTAAAATTATAAGAGCGCACGGCCCCTATAACATGTAGCGTAAGTGCGGGAGAGATGCCGCAGTAGCCATAGTTCGTCCGTTGATTGATAGATAGCGCTATTAATGGATTATATCACAGCCACTTATATTTAACAAGCCGTGAAACACGAAATTTGGCAACAAAGCAAGTAGTCCTATTGGACTAATTGTAAACCGGACTATAGACGCCGTATGTCCCGTATGTATTTGTCTATACTTAATTATTTATACGTGGTGTATAGCGTCCTCTTGTTAAATTTTAAAAGAAAAAAACAAAGAAAAAAAACGTAATATCTATATGTGATTATTATTTTATCTGAAACTAAAATACATTTAGTAATTTACACGAAGAATTTTTTCAACCTTCTCCCAAATTGCGTGGACTAGCTTTATAGAAGGATGGACATAATGAAACCAATATCTTCTATTTCATAGCTTTTCTTTATTAAAATTGCCAAAATATTTTCGATATGTTTAATATCATCTTCAGTGGCAGAAACTGCCACTGAAGATGATATTAAACATATCGAAAATATTTTGGCAATTTTAATAAAGAAAAGCTATGAAATAGAAGATATTGGTTTCATTATGTCCATCCTTCTATAAAGCTAGTCCACGCAATTTGGGAGAAGGTTGAAAAAATTCTTCGTGAAATTTATATATCCCAAAAAAAATATTGTTGTAATTTAGTAATTTATTTTAAAAAAATCAAAAACATTGATATCAAAGTAAGTTTTTTTAGTTTATAATCAACCATATTTTAATTTTAGGTTATGTGAGTTCACTGTTTTTTAATTTTAAATTTTATCATAGATGCCAAGACATTGCTGTGTTCCTGGTTGCAAATCAAATTATACTAGCACTTTGAAAAAAGAAAAACCGCAGAGTACTTTTTCATTTCCAAAAGACAAAAATTTGCAAGATAAGTGGTTAAAAGCAGTTCATCGAAAAGACTATTTTAACGCCCAGTTCTGTGGTTTGTTCCAAAAATTTTCATGAAAGTAATATTATAAGAACTGAAATTTATAAAGACAAGTACGGAAATGAACAAGATTTAAAACGGCCAAAATTAAAAGATGGAGCAGTGCCAAGCATTTTTGAAAATCTGCCTTCCTATCTTTCTGTCCCTAATGTTCCATGTAGGCGTAATCCGGAGGAACGAAGACAAGAATCACTTCAAAGGGAAATATAATGGCGATTGAAAGCTTTTTAAATGATGATTTGATAGGTACATTTGAAGAATTTGTTAATTCGTCTAAAAAAAGGTTAATTTTAAATAAGTGGAAATGCGAAATACTAGAAAATAAAGTGTATTTTTATTTTTTAAATATTAACAATTTGGATAAATGTGAATATGTAAAAGTGTTATCCAGTGTCACTGTGGATAAAGATTTGATTGTGCAAGTGAATGTAGGTGAACAAGGACTATCACCAAAAGATTTAAATTGGATTTTGCCAGAAAACTGTAAATTAAGTAGATGATCACAGATTGAAAACTTGTTATCTAGATACGTATCAACTGGCCATAATACAGTAGATATTAATTTTTATTTAAAAAAAGCTATTGGTTATATTAACGATTATTTGGCAAATATTTCAAATGAAAATTCAAACAAAGCCGTTTTCGAGTTATTGGTAGACCAAATATATTTACTTCAGAGTTGTGCGTGTAATTTACTTCGGGTAAATTACACAGTTTTTTACATGTAAAAAACTTTGTAATTTACACATACTTGTTTTGATAAAAAAAAAACTGTAAAAAATGTAAAAAACTAATTTTTTTTAAATTTAACAGATATGTGAGCGTTACTGATGCAGTGGCGTAGCGTAGTGGGGGCGGCACTTTTATCAATTTTAAATAATAAAAACATTTTGTAAATATTTTTATATTTTTATCGCAACTACAAATTCGAACCGATTGAAAGGAGCACGGAATTTTTCATTACTTATTTTGTAGCGAAGTCGGGGAATCCCTTTTCTTTGAATGATATTTGGTAGCGACTGGCAATAACTTCTGTACTTGTGGAAATTCCTTCTTTATGACTAATAATCAGCGAGAATGACTTCTATTTCATATATATTAAGTTCAATATAGTTCATTATACGTACGTGGAACTCCCTTTAAGGTACGGGGAAGTACGTGATGCTTCGACAAAGTTTGACAATTCAAAGAAAGTTTTATTGATGGATCATCCAGTATTGCCAGATTGATTCATCGAAATCCCCCCAAACGTTAATCAAAATTCCTTCAAAAAATGCATTTTAAGGGAAAAAAACCCAAAAAATGAAAAAAGTAAATCACAAGTAACTATTACAGTTAAGGAACAAGGAAAAAATCAACTAAAAACTGTGCACGTATCGTACGTGTAAAAACATATATTTTTATGAGTTTATATTCGAAATTGCTTCCAATGTTACAACGTAAATCGGTAATAATTATATAAAAGAAAATTAAAAATATAAGAAGTTAATTTACCTGAAGACTTTTCTCACTCTTTCCGATACCTTGTTAAGTACATATTTGGATTTTTCAGCTATTTTAGACGCAGCCATTACTTGAATTTAATTTGATAAAACAAAATAAAAAAAGAAAATTTAATATCTACAATTTTTAGTGTATTTTTTCAAACAATAATACTTAGTGCACAAAATATTGTAGTGATTGCCGCCCTCAAATGGCGGGTATTTAACAAATACCTAAGTACATATACATATTTAACATTATACAAATACATTTCTGTCTTATTGGTTAATTTAAAATTGATTGTTGGCTTTGAACGTTGTCTTAAAATACGGTAGTGTACATTTGAATTTTATTTGTTGATTTGAAATTGATTGTTGAGTTTGATTATTTTCAATAAAGACAACAAATTAATATACTCTTTAGATTTAATTAAGAAAACCCCCAAATCTCCCCCCAACAATTTGAAGATCCCCCAATTTTGGGGGGAAAACTTTCAATCTGGCAACACTGAATGGATCGTCAGTGGTCCATTTCACATTGTCTCGTATCTTAATTATGTTACGCTTTCCAGATTGTGATTTTTGTGTAAATAAGTACGTGTAGTGGTTGTGAAATTATTCAACAACTTTGTGAAAAATTGAATTTTTCCGCTACGTGTACCTAACATTCAACTGTGTGAGTATTAAATATTATATTAAATTTATGTAATTGTATGTTGGACTGTCTGATGTGTTGTTTTAACGGCTTTTAAGCATTTAATCAATACATTGCATAAGAACATAAGTTATTGCATAATTTAATTTTGATACAGATGTATTTTTCAAAATTTGCATAATGTTATAAAATTGGAATAAAATGTTTCTACGTGTAAATTAATGCTTTATCTTGTTTATAAAAGCAACTTCTAAGGAAATTTCTAAGTTTTGAGCGTTTTGAGTTATGCTTTCTCGATGAAACTTTGGTCGATGCGGTTGGTCGAGACCGCATAAAAAAAGTTTTTTTTACAATCTGGATCGAACTATACTTTTAATAGCTATTTATGATATTTTTGAATATATTTTTTTGTGCGATTTTTTTTTATGCGCCCCCTATCCACCGCACAAAAAAAGAATCAACTGTATTTCTTTTGAAATGTTCGGTAGTTTCGTTTACAACTCTAACTTGTACCTACTTTTATCATTTAATATTTTTTTTTATTTTAGCATCGAAAATGAAAAGAGTAAAAGAAAGTGGGGCATCTTACCGTAATAAGAGAAGAGCTAAGTTGGAAAATATTAGAGCAAATGAAGGGGCTTTACTTAAATATATGAAAAGTGTTGTTCCTGAGACGTCAGATTCCACGTTAGGCTTAAATTCATCACAGACAACTGGACTTTCAAACCCAGAACAAGCTGAAAAACTACAAGAACTTAACACTGTTAATCTGGTACCTGTTAGAGGTGTGGAAATTGTTCCTAAAGATCAAATTCCAACAACATCCACTGAATTAGAATCTCCATTTGTATGTCCAGACATGAACATACATAGTTCCGAAACAGAGATTGATACAACATCGGCATTGTCTGCTATTCAATACCAAAATTTCGACGATATTGGAAAATGGCCTGAACACATAGACGATAATATCCGATTGCATCTCATTCAGCAAGGACAAGAGATTGTTCAGCATATTGATACTAAATTCGCTGAAACGTCAACAGTAACACGCTCAGTTTCGTGCTCTATAACATCAAAAAGAGACGGCAAGGAGATAAGACGGCTTACTAAGGAATGGTTTTACCGTACACTGACTAACGGCGAAAAAGTTTTACGTACTTGGATGGCTTATTCTCCATCCAAAGCATCATTATTTTGCTTTTGCTGTCGTTTATTCGAGAACGTAAATACACCAAATGGATCTAAATTTTGCTCATCTGATGGATTTAATACCTGGTGGAAATTAAATCCTAAGGTTTCGAGTCACGAATCAAGTGCACTACACAACCAAAATTATTGCAAATGGAAGGAGTTGGAGAGCAGACTTAAAAAAGGGCAGACTATTGACAAAAAAGAGCAAGATATAGTGGCAAAGGAAACAAAGAAATGGCAGGAAATTCTTATCAGAATGTTTGATATTATAAGATTCCTTGCCAAACAAAATTTGGCTTTACGTGGACATATAGAAAACGACACCAGTACCAATAGAGGAAACTTTTTAGAATTGGTTCATTTAATTGCAAAATACGATCCTGTACTTCGTGAACATCTTGTAAGATCTAAAATGTCTGGCAAAATTTCAATCACTTATATGTCACCACAAATACAAAACGAATTTATTACCATTTTGGGAAATAATGTTCGCCAACATATCATCGGACAAATAAAAAAGGCTAAATATTATTCGATTATATTCGACAGCACTCCAGACCTTTATCATAAAGATCAAACAAGTCAGGTATTAAGATACGTAGTAATTGAAAATCACGAAGTAAAAGTAGTGGAATCTTTTATAGATTTTATTGAAACTAAAGACAAAACTGCTGAAGGAATTTCAAAGATGATTTTAGACAAGATTCAAGCTGATGGCCTAGATATAAGCAACTGTAGAGGCCAAGCATATGATAATGCTGCTGTTATGGCTGGAAAATATTCAGGAGTTCAGCAAAGAATTCAAGAAATAAACCCTAAAGCTGAATTCCTACCTTGCTCAAATCATTCGTTAAACCTAGTTTGTTTACACGCTGCCTCAGTTGAGGTGGATTCAGTAACTTTTTTCGGCACTTTCGAACGTTTCTATTTTTTTTTTCCACATCGACACATCGTTGGGAAGTTCTGATAGCAGCTACAGGCAAAAGCTTAAAAAGGGTTCAAGACACACGTTGGAGTGCAAGAGGCGATGCCGTAAATGTGACATGGCATCATTACAAAGACATTCTCTTCACTTTGGAAAAACTGACAGAGGCAGGTGAAAGCTTAAACACTAGGTCAGATGCAGGTGCTTTACTAGTTACGATAGATTGTGCGCTCAGAAAGTAAATGCTTTGCAAATGATATTGACAGAGAAACGAGAGGAATGTGCAGATGGTGCTGTAGGTTATGCAAAAAATATGTGTGAAGAACTCGAAATTTCCATAAAACCTCGGAGGCGCATAACAAGAAAGCATATTTTTGATGACGGAACTAGAGATACTAACTTGTCTTGTGAAAATGAGCTAGGACGAAAGTTGTTTACTTCATTAGATAGAATCATTGTAGAAATTCGTGAGCGTTTTCAACAGCTACAGAATTTAACGGATAAGTTTGCTTATCTAACGCCGGCTATATTATTAGATCCAGACAACACTGAATGTAATCTAGACTACACATCTGAGCAGGATTTCAAGCTGGAACGACTTCGACTGCGGACTTTCGTTGCTGCTACAGGCAACGAAAATAAATTGATTAATGCAGACTCACTTGAATTATTTAAATTTATTGTTAAATCCAAGCTGGAAGATACTCTGCCCAATATTTTAATAATGTTCCGAATATTTTCCACAGTTGCCATAAGCAATGCCAGCTGTGAGAGAAGTTTTCAAAATTGAGATTGATTAAAAATTATTTAAGATCGACAATGAGTACTCTAAGACTAACTAATTTGGCTATCTTGTCTATTGAGCAAAAGGTGTGTGATGCCATAGACATTGATGGTGCAATAAAAGACTTTGCTCTTAAAAAAGTAGACGTATAAATTTTTAATTAAAGACGGAAGTATTCTCTTTAATTCTAACAAATACTTATATTACTTTTCAATAAAAATATAAATATTACATTATAGTATCGTTCTAGTTCTAATTAAAAATTGATTTGCGTTTTATATTCAATTCGCTAATTATTTAATATTGTCGATGGTCAAGGTGTACCTAATCTTAAGTGATAGGTACCTAAATTATATCAATCTATCTAAGTGGTTGAAGTACAAGAATTTTTATATTAATAAACGTGATTGTAAAACTTAGATAAACTTTTTTATTTAAAATCTAACCTGTACAATGCAAAATAATGATGACTGTTCTTGCCGAAAAGTTCTCTATAATTAATGTATGTAATGTATAGTATACATTAAATTAAAATACTTAAATAAGAGGGCGGCAAAATTTTTTTCCGCCCCGGGCAGCCGACACCCACGCTACGCCACTGTACTGATGGTATTCCATATTTGCTATTGAGGTATTTGCTATATTTGCAAAGTAAAACTTAATAATTAAGTAATTTGAAAATTAAAAACATAAATGGGTACAAACAGGAAAAAGAAAGGATAGTCTTGATAGAATAGTTTATTTAAGAATTCAATATTAAAACGATTTTTATTTATCCAGTTAAATTTTATTAAAGGCATGAATGAATCATCTTCATCATCACTATCATCAGTGATTTTATTGTTATTATAATTTAAAGAGAGATAACCATGTAGTAGTTTTTTTGATCTGTCAAAACTCAATTTATTAATTTGGAAATTTAAAGCTTTGTAGTCAGTTGTGGATGGCCTTCCACCAGCAGAAAATCATTTTTGTGTGGACATTTTGTTTACACGTTTTTTCATGTGAACTTATAAACAAGTAATTACGGTCAAAATAAATTATTTGTCAGTGAAATAAAAAATGATTTAAGTATTTTTAATTTTTTACAATTTTCTGCAGTTGTTTACAATTTTTTATATATTTTACAATTTTTTTACATAAAAATGTAAAAAACTGGTTTTTTACATCACATGGCACAATTCTGATTTACTTATGTCAAATCGAAGACAATATTCAATGTTTACCGTGCTGTTTTCACTTATAATTTTAAATCATTCAGCATATACTTATAATCGTTTAAGAGACTTCTTAAATTTTCCAATTAAGAGACATTTACAGTATATATCGTCACATTTTGATGTTTGCCCAAATAAAAATTTGTCTAAAAATTATAATTATTTTGAGCACTTATGTGATGCTCTAAATGATAGAGAAAAAATAGTTTGCTTGCTTGTAGATGAAATTTACATTAAAGGAGGTTTGCATTATAAAAATAAAAATATAGTAGGCTATGCAGAAAATAATGCAACTAAATTGGCTAAGACAATTCAGACATTCATGATCTCTTCACCATTCGGGCATTTTAAAGAAGTAGTACGTTTAACGCCAGTCAATAATGTGTCAGGTTCAGAATTAAAAAAGTTAGTTTATGAAACGATTAATTACGTTCAAAATTTTGGTTTCAAAGTATTAGCAGTAATAATTGACAACAGCAGATTAAATCAAAATATGTATGAACAATTTTCGAAAGAATATTGGATAAGAAATCCAAAATTTAATAATGAAAAAATATTTCTCACTTACGATTTTGTTCATATTTTCAAAAATGTAAGAAATAATTGGATCAATTTAAAAAATTTTAACAAAACGTTTGTATTTCCAGATTTTGAAAATAATAATCAAATAATTAATGCATCATTTTCAGATATAATAAATTTACATAAAATGGAATTTAATAAATTGTCAAAAAAAAGCATACAAATTAAATGAAAAAACGTTACATCCTAATTCATTTGAAAGACGAAATGTTAATTTAGTTGAAAATATTTTCCACGATTCAACAATAGGCGCATTAAAATGTTATGACCAATTCCATAATACTCGTACAGCAAAATTTTTAGAAATTATAAAAACATGGTGGAGCATTGTAAATGTACTTAATTAAAGGGAAAATTAAGAAAAATTAGATTTTTTTAAAAAATTCGTTCAGTGGATTGAAGTGTGACGGAATGATTCGGCAGCTGTAGGTTTTTCACAAGATATTTTTGATTCAATTAAAAGAAGTAGCTTTTGATATACAAGGTAGAGACAGCCAACGCGTGATAGGGTGAATGCGGGAGAGATGCCGCACATTTTGAAAACACTTGATAATTCTTAAAGTAAGCATTTAATTGATTTGAAATTTGGTACACAATAAATCTAAACATTGTTCTTTACAATTATTTATAAATAATTGTAAATTTTGAGTCATAAAGGATTCATAATTAACATTTTTGTAGAGCCTGCAAAGCGGCGTCTCTCCCACACCTATGGGAGAGATGCCGCATCAAAGAAGGTGAGACGCGGCATAGTTCATATTAAAAATTTTGTATTTTACACACATCTCCATACATGATGCATGCCATATGTAACCATTTTTGGCACTTAATGCATCTTAACCAGTCAAATTTTTATTTGTTTCTGAGTACCTTTCAAAACATTCAATACACAGGCAGTCATCATTATTTTCGTTATCTTCACTAATATGAGGGCTCTTCCTGATCCATTAATGGATCTTTTATATTTACGTGGCATAATTTACAGTCCAAAAAAAAAAATTGCATAATTAAGGTATATAGGTCTATGTTTTTAACATGTAATATGATGCGGCATTTATACCAACTTTAAATGCGGCGTCTCTCCTTTTTGTTGGGATAGATGCCGCATGTTGCTATAGCAAGCATAGTGCGGAATTTCAACCTAAAATTTTATACAGTACTTTTAAAATATACCTAAATTAATAACAAAACTCATTTTCATTAAAACAATGAAGTATACATTCTTAAATTCTAATGAATTAAATGGCTGATAAAATATTATGTTAAAAAACGTACTTTTCAATAATAAAAAGTTGGATAATTACTAAACTGATGGACTAATCATAAATATTACCATATACAGCTTAAATAAGTAACTTATTTTAAACATATAATCCATCAATAGCGCTATCTGTCAATCAACCGACGAACTATGGCTACTGCGGCATCACTCCCGACGCGGCATCTCTCCCGTACTTACCCTATAACATAGACTAAAAATCTAAAGTAAGCCTATCAAGGAGATGTCAACGAATTTGGTATAGAAGTAAAAAAAGTATGTTGACTTAAAATACTCAAATATTTACGTAAATATTTACACTTTACTCTAAAGAAGTATCCTCCCTTATTCTATTGGAAAATTTAAATCTCCCTAAGTCTGCTTGCATTATGCTTGAATATTTCCTAAAATGACTCACTCATTATTGGATACACCAGAACCGTAGGCGTTAAAATGTAAACTTTGACCTCCCTCCATTTTTTGCGTTTATTCCCTATGTTACTCTTGACAGGATTAATTTTCAAAAAGTGTTGAAACATGTATTCATTAATTTATTTCTGACAACTATGCCCTGCAATTTCATTCGTGTAAAATTATGTTAACTGTGAGTAATAAGCTACTTTAAATTAGTTATTCCGAAACAAACCAGATAAATTTAATTCAAAATTAGTTCTTTAAAATGCTTCGCTTCGCTCGCCAAACAGTTTAAAATTCTATAAAAGAAAATTCTATAATTCCATGTAATGCTTCGCTCCGCTCTGCAAACGACTCGAAAACAACCATATTAATATATTTAATTTTCAGACTCTGAAATCCTTTCATAGATTCCCATATTTATGGTTTTAGAATTAATTGAATTTTGGATTCTTTTCAAGATCCGAAAACCCTGGTGGATTTTTCAAAATTTCGTTCAGTTCCTTCGTAATTAGGCTTAACTACAATCCTTTTCTAAAGTGAAATTTTAATAAAAAAGTTCGGAAATTAATGTTTAAATTTTTGAATATTATTTTTATCGTAACCTAGATAATCATCTATAGCTTTTCTTTCTTTTGTTTCCGTTTATTATTAAATGAGTATTTTTGATAGGTATATCAATTTTTATCGTGAATATATGAACCTCCATAAAACATATCGTGAAGATTCTGACTGGAGATGTTGAGATTATGAAGCATCTAAGGAATAAATTTATAATGTTTCACTAAAATCTGTCCAGTGGTTTTTGTGTCAACCGTACCCATGGAAAACCTAACTTATCATTTTATTTTATAAATTCGATGTAACTTCCAAAATATCAGTTTTAGGTGTAAGAATATCTGATATTATTAGATAGAGTTTACATTTTTTTACATAGTTATAATAAAAAATATAGGTGCTTCATTTAAAAAAAAAAAAGTTTTTCACAATAAACAAAAAAATATTTAAAAAATGCTTTATGTGACCAGCCTGTATCATGTAAAGGAAGTTGAAATGCCACTGTTGGATAGAATATTAATAACAATTCCCAACGAATACAAATTTGTTGTTAAAAACACTTAAAATAGCAACGTTGACGTCAACTTCCGGTATAACCGGAAGTGACAGCAAGTTAGAATTATTTTAATTAAAATCTTCATATTTGGAAACTTCTAAAACCAAATTTTCAAAAATCTATTTTAATTAGAAGACCATAAACTTTTAATGGAGATTCTTTTTGATTCATCCTATACATAACCATTTGGAAGATCACATTAAAATGTGGTTAAGATTGATCGGGAGGTTAATATCTATATTCCCTGTAAATTTCAACTCAATAGCTTCAGTAGTTTTTGAGTTAAATCGGGTCGTACAAACAGACAGACAGACAGACAGAGAGAGAGACAAAAATTTTTTTAAAGTTAGATTTGCTATATATGTCGAATTTGGTAACTGAAAAACATACTAATACCTAAAAATTCGAAGATCACAGACAGACCCTTCTATTTTATTTATAGGTATTGATAAATCAAATATGTATACGTTAAAAGTTAACATCAATAATTATGTGTTTGCTTAAATGGGCTGCTTTTTATTTTTATATTGCTTGTACGTCAATTTAAGACAGTTTTAAAAGGGATCAAAATAGTAAAGAGAACTATTATTTGTAACGTATCTCTCTTATTTTACATATCATAGACCAAAGGCGGACCCAGGGAGTGGCTGTGGGGGCGGCAGCCCTCTCCCTTTGACCTACAATAAGTAACTTTTTTTAGTTAAACATACAATTCAGAACACACAATTCCCCAAAATTTCTCCTAGGATTAGAGGCAGCCCCCCCTTTTTTAACACTCTGGATCAGCCCTTGTCATAGACACGGGTGAATAGGGACTTCACACCGTATTTTTTTGTATTTATTTTATGAGTACCTAATCTTCGATATATTAAAAATTTAGGCGAGGATGGTCACGTTATCACAGTATCCAAAAAATTTTAAAAATAACAATATCAGTGGTTTTTAAAAAAATAACAAAAATCATATAATTTCTTCTTTATGAAAAATTGGGGTCAAAAGAGACGATAAAAGGGTCACTGGGGACAACCGGTAGTGTCGACCAAAATTGAAATTCTAATATAAAATAATTTCGAATTTTTTGTATTTACACATTCAAAAAAAAAAAAAAAATAATACTTGATGATATTCTGTAGAAATAAACGTAGAATCTAAAATAAAGTTTATAGAATATAGAAATGTTATGTTGAATATGTTTATAAAAAATGGAATGACTTGATAACCTTGAAAGTGCTCTCTTATATGTTCCAATACATGCTTCATCCGTCCCTAATCACCCCACATTCGTCCTTTTATTCTTTTATATAATGTCCCTATTAACTTATATCCTGTCCCTATTCACACCTTTTCTGTCCCTATTCCAACTTAGGCCAAATCTCAAGTCTTCATTATTTCCTCTTAAAAAAATAAAAACAACTAAAAGCCTGCAGTCTTCTTTTTCAGATATGTTCCAAAATAATTAAATTTTCGATTAAACAACAAGTTATTCATAATAGCACCGAAATAAATAATTTTTAGATAGTCTTAAGGAACAAAAAATAGCACTGGTGGAAGACGTTAATATTTTTTATTCAACTTGAAGCTTAGTCACTATTGTTACCCGAAAGGATAATGGTTATACTATAATTTAAGCAAGATATATGTTCGCATTTACATTTAGTATTTTTAAAGTAAGTTCATGAATAACATTTTTCGTTTCGTCCCTGTTCACCCACCTGTCCCGATTCATCCCTATCTATGGTATTAAAATAAAATACGGTTTTTCAAAGCTTTTATGTAGTTATAATTGTTCTGTGGTTATAATACTTACCTGAAATCTAAGTTCCTACACTCTAGTGCTTAACCCTAACCTAACATGTACAATTCGAAATAATTACAATACATGAAGTTCTTAAATATTAGTGATTATACAAGGGAAAATTTTCAAAAAATTTTTAAACATAATAAGAAATTATCTTTTGTTGCTTGTATTTATACTGATTTAGAAATTATAGGGATATGGCGCAGCCGTCATAGAGTCAAATATTTAGACTGTAATTTAAACTGTATAAAAAAATGTCAAACCCAACTCAATGACTTAAAGCGGTTAAACTTAAGCTCAGAAAAAAAAGCAGCAAAAATAAACCATTGTACTCACAGAATGTTGATTCATAACAATTTACTATCACAACGGAATACAAACAATGCTAATAATAATAATTCGACTGCGCCAGTAATATTTCACTATTGTTGAAATTTACAATGCAAAATAACACAATACAAAAAATTAAAACATATATTGAAGCGGTAAGGGTCATCAGACCCGAAATATAATTGTATTAATTTCACGCCTTATTTCAAACAATGATGAAAGTTCGTTGTTAAAATGTTTGTCCCTATATTTTTGATACTTAGGAAATTGTTAATTGGATTTCTTTTCCGAAAGGTCGTATATGTTTGAATTTTGTAATTGAAGACTTACTAAAATAAATAATGATGTTTCAATCAGCGAAAATATATAACCGCTTCCAAAGGACCCATAAGATAGGTGAATCTGCCTAAGGTCCAACCTGGGTCGGGGGTGTCATGGTAGGGTTTGCCCTTACACATGTATTCCATAGCTACAATATTAGGTCAAGGTTGCTTTGCGTTTTCGAGTTGTAGCAAAATGTTCAATTTTGGACTTTTCCCGATTTCCCAATTTCCTTCCCCCCAAGTGCATAAGTATAATATATATGCGTGTAGGGTTTTGAGAGCTCTATAAGACAGCATGCAGCTCTCCAAAACACGGTGTTTAGAAGAAGGCATTTGCAAGAATTTCTAAATGACCTATAAAAACACACAAATTGTGATCTTGGACCAAAATGAGGCATAGATTTTTTAAATCTACGCCTTTGAATTAGTAAATATATATTCAAAAATATTTCGCAAAATTGGCCCGAGTAAGGCTAATTTAAGGATTTAAATGTAAGGGGCTCTAGTGACACTTAGTGTTGCAGCCGCCTTAGTGGGCTTGTTTAACCATAAAATATGGCGACGCCTTCCTCTCACCCTTAAAAAAAGTAAGCGTGTCCGATTAAGGCTCATTACCAGTATTTTCATCAGTATGGAAAAGTCTCACAAAATATCATAAATCAAAAAACATGACTTCCGTCACAAAAAGGTAAACTGAAAAGTTAAATACAAGCTATCCTTGAATTCTTACCGCAGTTATTGAACAGTTTTGTTAAGGGCACATGCTTCTTAAAGTTCCTTACCCACAACTTATCTCTATCCACACTTAACAAGCCATGCCATTCTCCAGGAGGTAGGGCGAGGACCTAGTGACTGTGTTTTCTTTTTTTTTGAATTTTGAATGTTTCGCAAGACCTTTCCAGCAGGAAACACTGATTACGAAATTTTATCACGCACAGCACACGTGCTTTTACTTAAAATGACAGGATAGCTTTGTGATATCCTATGGCTGGATAAAACCATTAAAACGACTATAAAGCCGCGTGTCTAGAGCTCCTTGCATTTACAGAGCATTTGCCCGGGTACATCTCGAAAACACAAACCTAATTAGCCTCAACGTTGCCAAATATTTTTTGATATTTTTTTACTAACTGGAAGCTACATTATGTGACATAGCCTATGTTTGGCAGAGTACAGTAAGAATTTAAACAATATCACCCCCATCTAAATTGTTTCAGATGCTTTGCAGTGCTTATCTGTCTACCCAACTAGTTTTTCTACGACGTCACCTAACCTATATTACTCAGAGTAACGTAATGATTCTAGTGATACAATAGACATTTATTTAAATCGGCTCATATGTAGTTGCTGCCATCTATCACCTAACAAGGGGTCGATTTTGACCAGGATATCACAGTCAGCACAAAAATGTTGAGTAACTTGTAAACGACTACTTCAGTAACAGTTTAACTAAAAACACATTAATACACTCGTTTAAGGGTTCTTAATAGGGTTCTCATCATATTAGCGTAAAGATAAGTTGGAGATAAGGAACCTTAAGAAGCATGTGCCCTTAACAATACTGTTCAATAACTACGATAAGAATTCAAGTATAACTTGTATTTAACTTTTCAGTTTACCTTTTTGTGACGAAAGTCATGTTTTTTGATTTATAATATTTTGTGTGACCTTTCTATATACTGATTAAAACACTGGTAATGAGCGTTAATCGCACATGCTTGCTTATTTTTACGGTGAGAGAAAGGCATCGCCATATTTTATGGCTAAACAAGTCCATTAAGGTGGCTGCAACACTCAGTGTCACTAGAGCCCCTTATATTTAAATCCTTAAATTATCCTTACTTGGCCCAATTTTGCGAAATATTTTTAAACATATATTTACTAATTCAAAGGCGTAGATTTCAAAAATCTATGTCTCATTTTGGTCTAAGATCGCGTTTTGTGTGTTTTATAGGTCATTCAGAAATTTTTGCAAATATCTTCTTCTAAACACACTCTTAGAACCCTATACGCATATATATTATACTTATGCACTTGGAGGGAAGGAAAGTGGAAAATCGGGAAAAATCCAAAATCGAACATTTTGCTACAACTCGAAAACGCAAAGCAACCTTGACCTAATATTGTAGCTACGCAATACATGTGCAAGGGTGAACCCTACAATGGCACCCCCGACCCAGGTTGGACCTTAGGCAGATTCACCTACCTTATCCGGAGAGGTCTTTTTATCATATACATGTAAATTCACATAAAGATTATGGTCGATCGCGATCGTATGGAGCCATTTTATTAACAAATGTATCTGTTTAATTTTTATTTTAAGTATAACATTTTAATATATATATATATATATATATATATATATATATATATATATATATATATATATATATATATATATATAACGATATATGTAACGATTTTAATACTTTTAGAGATATTTGTTTTTATTAATACATTTTAAATTATTTAGTTTTATTTTGTTTTAATTTTGTTAATTATGCTTTTACATATTTCTATTTGTAAGAGATAATAAAAATGACTTCTTTGTCGTTTCAACTTCAAACAAAGAGTGTTTTAATAACTTTTATTTTATCTTTAAACATATTTTGTTGCCTTTTAAATTTAATTATTATTCAGTTTTACACATAATAATAATGACTACTTTGTCGTCTCAATACCAAACCAAGAATGTTCTTTCGAACTTTATCTTTTCTGTTTGTGCTGCTTCCACTCCCCTTAGGTCCCTTAACGATCGCCAAATATGGCCATGCTTATTTTTTAGTCTGCTGATTGGTTAATTCAACAACTCACCCCATAATTTGTCAATTCAAATACGCCCCAATATTACAAATTATTTGTTGATAATGGTTCTGAGGTAAACTAGCTAGAGTTGAACGGGGGCACCGGATATAGATGTCATCGTTGTCATTATCATCATGCGTAGTACACCTGAGAAGAACAGAGATGTCACTATAATAATTTTAAATTATCTTTAACCTTATCCGATAATGTAGATTATTACTAGTAAGATAACCCACTAAAATTCTCCTAATTTCATTTAATTTTGATCAATTTTTCAAATTTAAAACTCATACAATAATTACACTCATATATTTGTTTAAAAACAAAAGTAAATTTATTTTTATTCAAAATTATACATTAATCAAATATTGCGTAAATGAATATCACTGTCACTGATTCTAATTTCTGACAAGTGTGCTTCTCCCTTTTTTTCTGCAACAGATAAAATGTATTCTAATTTTCTAGTTAATTTACTGTGATAATAAAATAAGTAAATATTTTCAAATCAAAATAAACTAATAAATGTTAATTATACATACCTCCAATAATAATTAAGTAAAATTATTAAATTTAATACTGAACTCAAAAAAATAGACGAATTACTCATAAATAATTCGAAAAAAATGAAAATTTCCTGATAGAATTTTTTATAATTGTTACTATAGAAATGTTACAAATTATAAATTTCTAAAATAGTAGAATAAGTTCTATGAACAGTAAATTCGACAGATATCAACTAGTAGCACCTTCTACAATTATAATTTTTTTAAATATGTTGTGCAGTGCTACTGCACTGCCCTCTGAACTCAGGGCCAAAATAACTACTTTCTAAGAAAAAATCCGGTTAAATCCTAAAATATTGGGGCACTTTATGGTTTTCACAAAATTTTTGAAAACTGTACCTTTTAACAGCAGGAAACTTTTTGAACAATGAGAAAAGGGTCTTTTATGACGGTTCCGTGTTTAACATTTACGTGGGTACTTACACATTCTGCTCGTATAGGTACCAGGTGTTACAAGTTATTCATTCATTAAAAAAATCAAATCTTTATATTCTTTGTGTTTAATCAATTTTTTAATTATATGATTATAACAATAAGTATTGTAAACTATTTCAAGTAATTCAGAATAAAATGTGTGTATGTTTTAAGGAAAGATTTAGAGAAATATGTAATAGTTTATGAGGTAAATGTTATTATAAGTGCCACATTTGATTTGATGTTTATTACAATATTAACAAATATGCTTACCTAATTATTATCTTTTATGAATGTAGTAGAATGTATACTAGGTGTAACAAGTTATTTATTCAGTAAAATAATTTTAATTGCAATTACAATATAAATTCATCATATAATTTAATTTTTTTTAAAACTAAAATTAAAATTTATTCATAAAAAGTTATACCGTCATTTAATACATTATTATTTTTAAGGTACCATCACAGTGTGATTCTGCAGAAAAGTAGTCAATTTTCACAATTTTTTTTCGAATAGGTAGGATGGGGGAATGGGGATGAATTTTTTTTTGCGATTAATACCACTATTTGACAATACAAAAATTTTTTTTTTTTATTTATTTTTATCTATTGTTTATATTTATTATAATTTTTTGAAAAAAAGTGTCTTTAAAAAAGGCCGAAATTCGGTGCCCACGATTGCAGCCGCAGTTTTTATTCGAAAAAAAAAAAATCAAATAGATTATCAATCTGTAGGTAAACCGCTATGTTCCTATGGGAGCTTTTTTTTGAAATTTGGAAAAATGGCGGCGGTTTGAATAAAAAGTACAAAATTTTTTACAGTTTTACGCGTGAAAAAATAGGAAGATTTCAAAAGAAAAAAAAGCCCCCATAGGAACATAGCGGCTTACCTACAGATTAACAATCTATTTAATTTTTTTTCTCAGATGAAAACTGCGGCCGCAATCGTGGGCACCAATATCCACCCTTTTTTAAAGACATTTTTTTCAAAAAATTATAATAATTATAAAAATAAATAAAAATGAATAAAAAAAATATTTTTGTTTTGTCAAATAATGGTATTAATCGTAAAAAAAAATTCCTCCCCATTCCCCGATCCTATCCATCCGAAAAAAAATTGTTAAAATAGACTACTTTTTGGCAGAATCATACTGTGATGGTACCTCAAGTTAGTATTTAAATTATTTTTAAGTAGATACTGTTGCGTATCACAAAAGGATTGATAATATTTTATTACTGCTCCAAAAGTGGAAATTCCAACTTTTGTACTTACAAATGGTGTCTACCTGCCACAAATTTCGCGTAAAACGGGTATTGTAAGTTAATTTTTATTAACATGTAAATGGTAGACAGGAAATATTGCACAAAATAAAAAATATTTATATAATAGGGTTAAAATCTTTCCTACTTTCCTGAAGCATTTTACATTATTTTGTCAAACTGATTTATAAGACGTATTCAGGTCAATAATAAATTGGTTAATATTTTAATTAAATCAAGTACTTGAAATATTTAATTAAATAAAATACTTATAATAGTTTACAATGTTTAGTTATAATCATTTCACTAAAAAATTGACTAAACATAAAGACTAGAAATATTTTATTTTTTAATGAATGAACAACTTGTAACACCTGGTACATACACGAACATAATAATGATAATATATAAGTACACATGTCAATAAAACCGTCATAAATGACCTTTTTTTCGTTTTTAAAAATTTTTCAAAGATTTTATGATAATCATAAAGTGCCCCAATATTCTAGGGTAAAGCCAAAAATCCTATAATTTAAGTGAGTGCTCTTCTATATATATATATATATATATATATATATATATATATATATATATATATATATATATATATATATATATATATATATATATATATATATATATATATATAGTGTTATTCTCTTTGGTTCAGGGTTAGTCAAAAGTATGCAAACAGTAAAAAATCTCAGCGGGAAAGCATTTTTGGGATAAATGATGGTGACAAACGTTTCAGCATTTTTTACGGCGCCTCCGATGGCGACTTTGACTTTGACCTCAAAGCCACAGTTCAAGGTCATATCAAGGAGAAGTCCGTTTTTTTAAATGGTAACCGTCCTTTTCGACCTCGGAAATGGAAAGAGTGGAAAATTCTGCATCCGAATATGACCTTGAAGTCAGTGATCAACGTCAAATTATACTGTAATTTTTTTTTTTATTTTGACGTTTCGCATTAGGTGCAGACAGGATGTAGAGCTGCACATTAGGTGTAGCCAGGATGTAGGCCTGCGCAATAGGTGTAGCGAGGATGTAGACGTGCGCACTAGGTGCAGGTAGGATGTAGATGTGCGCAGTAAGTGAAGTAGGTGAAATTGTAGGAAGAATAAAAAATGAAATATTTCAAAATTACCACATAAAATTGTAACCTTAAAACATATCAAACGAAGAAGTTAGCCTATAGAGTCCAATAGTTTAAAGTTACAATCTTATGGGGTAATTTTTAAATATTTCATTTTTCTTATTCTTCCATCAACTTCATTCCTATCTACTTCACCTACTGCGTACGTCTACATCCTACCTGCACCTAGTGCGCATATCTACATTCTGGCTACACTTGCTGCGCAGGTTTACTCAATTTCCTAATAGCAGCTACTTACTGTAGAACGTCAAAATTAAAAAAAATTACCGTTTATAATTTTTAATTAAAAATTACAGTAAAAATCAGCATTTGACCTTAATTTGACCTTGATCACTGATTTCAGGGTCATATTTGGATGCAGAATTTTCCGCTCTTTCCATTTCCGAGGTCAAAAAGGGTGGTTGCCGTTTAAAAAAAGCGAGTTGACCTTAATTTGACCTTGATCCTTGACCTTGAGGTCAGGGTGAAGGTCACGATCTGCTACGCCCTAAAAATGCTGAAACTTTTGTCACTATCATTTATCCCACAAATACTTTCCCGCTGAGATTTTTCACTGTTTCTATAATTATGACTAACCCTGTATATATGAGGTCATCTGGAAAGTTCGTGCCGTTTTTGGAGCAGCCCGAATAAATTCATATTTCTCCAAGTACAAACCGCAGACGAAACATGCAACAACATGTTAGTGTTAGGCCGATAGTGTTGCTTGTTATAATTATCATACATCTATAAACAGTGTTTAAATAATTATTTTTTTGTCAGTAATAGTGAGTAATCTTAGACATCAAGGAACATCATATTATGTTATACGAGTTTAAAAAGGTACTAAGGCAGGTGACGGAATGAGAAATATTTGTAGTGTTTATGGTGACGATGTGTTTTCTGACCGAACTTGTAGAAAGTGGTTTACTAGATTTCAAAGGGGTAATTTTTCTTTGGAAGATGAATCTCCCTCCGGTCGACCTGCGTGTATTGACGATGAAACAAAGCGTCAAGAAATAAAATGAAACCCGAGGCAAACTCTTAAGAATTAGCAGCAACTTTTGAGCATTCAAAATCGACAGTTTTCGGCTATTTACACCAAAAACGGCACGAATTCCCGGATGACCCAATATATCCTGTATATATATATAGTTACGTTTCGTAACAATTAAAATTACTTTTTAAAAAATTTATTAAAGCTTAAAAGATTACAATTTTGTTTACAAAAGTATCATTGGAAAAATATATTAATTAAGTTTTACAATATAGATTACAATATAGGTAATGAATGTTGCCGTCGCGATGCCGAATGCTATATACACCCCTGATATGTGTAGGGTTGTTTTGGACTTGATTTCTTCTATGTCTTGCCTGTTTTTGATGTGGTAGGAATTGAGTTTTTGAAGATTGATTTTAGGTAACAATTTTTGTTCTTTAAATTCTTTAAGTTCATGTAGAGGTAATATATGAAGTTGTTGTGTTTTACTGAGTTCCTGGTTTTTGTACACTACGTTGTTTATAACAATTTCACATTAGTAACAATAGATGAGTACTGTCCCTGTTACGAACCGTTGGTTAATACCGCAAGTGGTTGAAATTGATTGATTTTTAACATTTTTCAATATAATGTGTTGTGGTGTTAGACGCTTAACTATTGTTTGTTCGCCGAATTCCTTGTAGATACAACTTCCCGCTTGTCCACGAATTGCATGGTTAAAGCAATGGTCTGATGTAGGTAATTTGCTTAGATCTTCTTGCTGCATATGTAGATTTTATTTAGCCGTGAACATTCTTCCTGTGAAAAGTAACTTGTATATTTTCCGCTTAGGATATAAGGATAGGGAGTTACTATAGATTTATTTTTGGTGGGTAATGGTTCCAGAACTCAGTTTATAGGTATCATTTTGTATGCGTATTGGGTAAATTTGTTTGAAAATGGTTGTAAGTTCTTTAAATTTTAGCTGAATTATCTTTTCGATAGTTGTGTTAGTTAACAGTTGATCGTCCTCGTTTAAATATTTTAGTAAATTGCCAATTTTGTCTAAATTTTTGAATTTAAATTTGGAAAATAAGGTCCGCGTCTAATGTGATTAAAAGTCTCGTTGATTCCTGTATGAACTCGTCCTGTTGGTTGTCTTCTAAAACGTCTTCTAAAAGCTTAGTTGCTCGAATAATTTTGTATTGTTTACCTTGGGAGAAATAATCAGAATATATTCTTTGAATTTTAAGAAATAATTCGTCATCAGGGCAGTAGATGGCTAGAAGAAGTTTAGGGAGTTTTCTTTTCTTCTTTCATTTTCTTTTATGATTGAAATTAAAGTATCGTCGTCGTCAGTTGTAGAAAGGGTAATGGTAATATGTCGACGCGTATTAAAGAGAATTTGGAATTTACGTCTAGAAGTGCTTTGAATATTTTCGTCTTTTAGTATGATTAATTGATTTTTGAAATCATTAAGGGGGTTTTCAGAGATTCGAATTAAGGAGGTATCGTCCTCTGATGCACTATGCACTGTTTGTGTGGACGTGTCCTGTGTGGAGTCGTCACTAGTATGGGCCTTGCTATCAATTAACTCGTGAGAGAGCGCCTGAGTTAGTATTTTGTCGACCTGGTTTGTGTATAATTTTGTAGTCAAATTCTTCAAGTTTAAGTCGCCATCTTAGTAATTGTTCGATTCTGTAACTACTAACAGTCTGCAAAACCTCTGTTAGACTGTTAAATTACAGAATGTTAAAAAATGGTATTCTGTACGCAATTTTTAACAGAAATGTTAGCTAACATTCTGTAATTTCTCTGTAAACTTTACAGCACTCAAAACGCTCGCTATAAACTTTACAGAGCTGTTAAATAGGCCAATTACTATGGATATTATTAAATATTGATAATTTTGATTTTTGCGTTTTTATAAATCCAATATTTTAACGTTTAAATTTGTCATTTTTTGAATTATTTGATATCCGTAAGTATGTAATCATGAAGTATTTTTTGTAGTAAGAAGATTGTTGAGAAAATAGTGCAGTGTTCTTAAATCGGACAGGATGTAATTTCAAATAAAATAAACTTATTATGAACTATATTTTTTTTTTATAAATAGTGAATGTTTTCGGGACAAAATCGCACTGACACAATTTGTCCACATGAAGCGTTTTACTTTTTCTCGACAGTGCTTCAGTTATTTAATGTATTTCATCAAGTATTCTTATTCATAGTATTCTCAATTCTTATTTTGTTGTCTACGTATTTAGTACATAATGCATTGTCTTTTGATAGTGAATAAGCGCTCCTTACTTTACCTGTTTTCAAAATTTTTTTTAAAAAATGATTACCCATAAAAGTGTCAATAATTTATGAAAAATTTTCCCCAGAGACTTGGTGGGCTTAAAGTATTTCTAAAACTATCGGTATCGATATCTACGGAAAGTTCTGATGTGTGTAAATTAGATATTGAAATTATAGCATTATAAGTACATATGCCTATTTTACCATTTGACGAGTGGCGTGAAATATTGTACCATTATAAGGAACTGGTTGTTTAGAGAATTCCCGAATATCTAATTTAGAATTAGCTTAACCCATAATCATGATAATTATACGTGAGTTTAATATACATGGGTAATACACAAAAGAATTAATTTTTTACATTTTATATACACAAATCCAAGGTAATTTAACATAAATAGTTCAACAACAGCAGAATATATAAAATGTAATTGGCATCTTAACATAGTGTCTTACAGAATACCAAATTTTTAACATTCTGTTGAAAACAATCTTAGAGAGCTCTGTACTGCAAGATAACAATCTGTAATAATGTAGTTACAAAACCGACCCATATTTTACTATTTGGCTCTTTAAGTGACATGAGCCATCTGAGCGGTTGAGGGTCTGTTATTATGGTAAATTTCCGTCCGTATAAGTAAAGTCTGAAATATTTGGTTGCCCTTACGATGGCCAACAACTCCTCTTCAATAGTCGAATAATTTTGTTCTGAGTCAGTTAAAGTCCTAGAAGCGTAACATATTGGGTTATCTTTACCAATAGGTCCTTGAGAAAGGACTGCTCCGATTGCTACGTTACTTGCGTCAGTTGTCAAAAGGAATTCTTTGTTAAAGTCGGGATAGGCAAGGATTGGGTCGTTTGTCAAAAGATCTTTACATGTTTCAAAACATTTAAGGAACTCGGGTATATGTTTAACTGTTTCATCTTTTTTCAAACATTTAGTCGCTAGGTTTTGTTAGCCTAGCGAAGTCTTTAATAAATTTCCTGTAATATCCCAGAAGTCCTAAGAAAGATGTAATATCTTTTTGTGTTTTGGGTACGGGAAATTTCCTGATAGCAGCTACTTTATCCAGATTAGGTTTTAAACCTGTTTCTGGTACTATAGGTCCCAAAAGGGCTACTTCCCGTTTTAGAAATTCGCTTTTATCTAGTTGAATTTTTAAATTTGCGTCTTTTAGTCCGTTAAAAATTTCATCGGGACTAATAATATGTTCTTGAAGTGAAGTGGAAAAGACAATTATGTCATCCATCTAGACAAGACAAGTTGTTCCCTGTAGGTCTTTTAGAATGTTATCCATAACTCGTTGGGAAGTTGATGGGGCGTTTTTTAAACCAAAGGCATGCGAATATATTCGAAATGTCCGTAGTCTACAGTAAAAGCAGTTTTCTCAATGTCCCTAGAATGAACTTCAATTTGATGGAAACCAGATGCTAAGTCCAGAGTGGTGAAATACATGCATTTACCGAGTTTGTCTAATATATCTGTGATATTTGGGATTGGATATTTATCCCCTATGGTCTTTTCATTAAGTTTCCTATAATCCACAACTAATCGCCATTTTCGTATTCCACTTTGGTCCTGTTTTTTTTTTTAACTATCCAAATTAGACTACTCCACGGAAAATAGCTCAGTCTTATGATGCCTTGATGAAACATCTTATCAATTTGCTTCCTAACCTCATCCTTATGAATATAAGGATATCGATAGGATTTGGTATAAACGGGGGATCAGTATAAATTAAAAATTTTAAAGGAGTACAGTCATTTTGGTCAGCAATGTGAGTGTAGGATAAAGTAGATTCGTGGAGATTTAAATCTATGAACCCAAATTGTTGTCCGAGTTCAACCGAAAATTTTGATCATCAATTTCATTTTGATTGCTTTGGTCTGTCTGTTCGTATTCGTCTACCAAATAACTGTTTTTGTCATAATTTTCCTCGACTACATATTCATCTAGTGAATTAAATCCCGATGCCTCTATTAAAAAGTTCGTTTGAAGCAAAAGTTAGTCTACTTTGGGGTTGGAAAAAATTACATCTAATTGGTTGTTGTGGTTGAAAATTAGGGCGTGATTGTTGCTGTTGTGTATTAGGTTGTCTAATGCTTAACCTATTACTTCCTATATCCATTGGTGTTAGTCGCGGTAATTGTTTTGCATTATTTTGTGTATTAAATGGTCGTGTTTTTTGATTATTGTTTTGTGTGTAAAGTGGTCGCGTTTGTTGAATATTATTTTGTGCATGAAATGGTATATGTGTGATAAAATGTTTCTGATATTGTATAGGATTTTGTGAAGTGTGAAAATTTTGTGGTCAAATCGGTACAGTGCGGATATTGGAGGTTTTACTGTAATTTGTTGATACGATTTTTGGTGATAATGGATATTTTGTTCTTTGATAGCGTATTCAAATGCGTTTTGAAATGTGTCTGGATTTCGTGCACAGACGACTGACCCGATAGGTTCTCTAGGTCCAGCTAAAAAAAACATCTTTGGCCAAATTTTTGAGTAATTGTAATTTAGAAGTTATTGCGATTGAATCACCTTCATTTAATTTAGTAAAATTAACTATAGAAGAAAATATTTCGATTAAATTCGCATAGAATTCCTCCATTTGCTGATTTTGATTTTGTTTTAGGCTGTAAAGTTCCCTAATTAAATTTGTTTCGTTTCTTTTGTCGGCATAGTGTGAAATTAAATTTGTTTTAATTGATTGCCAATCCGTAGGAGTACCGTACATGTGTAAAATTTCATTTGCTTCTCCTACAATTTTATTTCGGATGGTCCGTATCCATAGTTTACCTATTCTTGTGTCCAGTCGACACTTACGCATGCTATGATTTCATCTACATTTTCGATAAAATCACGCAATGTTCAAGGATTTCCATTAAATTCAGGTAGGAATTTAATTGGGTCTGATATTTTAAATCCTTCGAGTACTTATGAAAAGCCACTGACTGAATTTTCGTTGACTTTAATTTTTGTATTATTAAAATCTGAGCTTTCTATACAATCTGAACTATCTATATTTGTATTTATAAATAAATTATTTGATTGAACTGTTATTATCACTATTTCAGTGATATTATTATCACTAATTAGAGCTAAGTTAACGTTGCTTATCGTATCCTCCGATATGCTCACGTTTGACTCAACTACCGTGTTTTCTGCGCCGTTTAGTTGAGAGACTTTCGATCTAGGATATGGTCTGTGTGATAATTTAAATAATTTTGATTTTACTATGAAGGACATACGAAAGGAAAAAAAGCGGGAACAAAAATAAGCAGCGAAAGATATGTAATTTACTCTACTTACAGGATGTTCCAGTAAATCTCCATTTCTTGTAGATCCGTTGTTGATTGAAGGATTGAAATCCACGTACTGCTGACCAGAGTGTACCACAACTCTTAATATGCCGTTAAGATTGAATTGTTTCCTTGAGAACCGTCACCAAAACTCACAATAACAGTAATACCGGTAACAATGCTTACAACAATCCGGACGACTGTTACGCTTCGTAACAATTAAAATTACTTTTTCAAAACTTTATTAAAGTTTAAAAGATTAAAATTTTGTTTACAAAAGTATCACTGGAGATCTCCAGTGGTAATATTGTCTAGTTAGATCGAAAAATGTCGATTATCGATATGTTTCTAGTCCTTTTATACCAATTCGTACGTGCTTAAATCAGCTGAAACATGTTTAGAAAAATATTTTGACAATTAAAATTAAATTTATTATGTTAACAAGACGTGAGAACGTAGTTATCGAAATATTACGTCAACGGCAGTTAAAATAATTATTATTTGATCTATAAAGGAGCGTTTATACACACGATTTTGATTGGATGAAAATAGAAACAGAAATCGTTTAATGATATTTGCGGGTTTACACACATACGATTTCTTCTTTCGATTTTAAAAAAAATAAATGGCACTTACATAAAATATCAGCTTATAAGTATTCACATAACCTCTGCTTTTATATGTATAAAGGTGGTATAAAGCATTATACCTAAATGACAATTATAAAATATTCATAATTATATGAAATATTATAAAATATTAACCATACAATTGCATTTTTCTTTATTTTCTAATCTTATTAAAAATTGAACAAGTTAAAATGACAAATGTCAATGAAAAAATAAATTGCACGCACACTTATCTTTAAAATAATAATAATATGTACATGACCTTTCTTAATATCTTCAGTTTGCGCCATTTTGATTTTCAAAAAATCGAACCAAAATAGGATTACAATCTATTTTTATAAAAATCGTTTTGAAATCGAAGGCAGTACGATCATAATTGGATTATCGGTTTACACATCCAATTGTTATACGATTTTCGTTCGATTCGATTAACATTCGATTGAAATCATGTGTCTAAACATAGGGTAAGATATTAAATTGACAATTATACAAAATACTGTGTTGACGAAAACAAACTAACATCACGTATTCACGTTCTGTCTGTATCATAAAATATAATAGAAATAATATTTAAGTATAAAAATGTAAATAAATTCTTGACCTAATAATATTAAAAATTATGTTATTAATGTTGCCGAAAAGTTATTTAAGTTAATTATGTTATAAAATGTTAATTAAGTTTTAGGGTGGATGTGTCCATTACATGACCATATATATATATATATATATATATATATATATATATATATATATATATATATATATATATATATATATATATATATATATATATATATATATATTACAGTAGAACAAAAGCTTTTTTTTTTTTAAAATGACCAAAAAAACAAGAGAAAATAAGAAATTGAAATATTAATTTGCGATAATTTACCGATAAAATTACTTATTGATTGTTTTCAAACATTGAATCAGTACATTACATAAGAATATAGGTAAGTTACTGCATAATTACGGGTTTTAAAGAGATGTATTTATTGCAACGTTTATAATATTATAAAAATCAAATAAAATATTCCAAGTGCTTTATTTGGTTAGACAAGTAACTTTTAAGGAAATCGTGAGGTTTTGTGCGTTTTGAGTTATGTATTTTCTATGAAATTCTTTTTATACGGTGTCCCGATCTACCGCATAAAAAGTCTTTTTTACAATCTGAAATGAACTATACTTTTTATACCAATTTATGAAGTTTTTGGTAATATTTTTTTGTACGGTTCAGCTCTATTAAACATATAAATGTATGTAAATTTAATCACACAGTAAACTTGTAAAAAAATAGTTACAGCAATTAGTAACACTTGTTCTAGGGGAACTATAGATATAAGCTATTCATTTTGTTGATATTTTCTGCCAAAAGTTATAATTGCCTACAATTTATTCGTTCACAAAATATCTGACTCATTTTAATATTTGGTAACTAATACCACTAATAGATACACATAAAACCACTATTCTGCAAAAAGTAATTATCTGTATATATACAGTTAAGCCTATCGACAGAATTTATCGAGAAAGAGATAAATTAATGTACAGTAACATTACGTAATTCGCAATATTTCATAGAAATAATTCGTTGATAATTTGATCGTATTCGTCCAACGATAGAAAAATACTGCAATCTTAATATATAAAAAACGCCGTGAGCAGCGGAGCCCCATCACGGAAGTCGAATTTTTCCTTTCATCTTCGGTATTGAATGTCTACAAGCGAAATGTAATTGAAAGTCCACAAGCGATTTTCCATTTTGATGGTTTCAAAACTGATGATGAGTGTCCGGTTGATCGGGGCTTTTAAAAAAGGTTTTAAGTTTTTAAGGGCTGAATCTCAGTAGGGGAGAGCGGAGCTATGCCGTACACTTAAGGGAGAGCTGTTATTGTTCATCTAATATCGAGTATAAAATTATAAGAAAATTAGCAATATATAATTTGGACCATTGGCTACTGATTTCACACAAAGAAATTTGAATTATTCCACTGTTTACATATTTAAATTAAATTACAAAAAAGTGTCTCTGTACGAAATAGCCCCGGGGGTCGGAACTATTCCGTACGGTAGGAGGGGCTATACCGTACAGTAAAAAAATCATCTTGTTAAGGAAGTAAATAAGAGTAATGCAATAAATTATTGTAAAAAAATCATCTCGTTAAGGAAGTAAATAAGAGTAATGCAATAAATTATTGTAGAAAACACATTTTATTATTTATTGTCGACTCAACTAAGAAACAACATAACGTAACTTGTATTATCGGTATATTTAGTTCAGCTTATAAAAGTATAAAAAGTGTTAGGTTAACTTTTATCAAAAAAAGTGATAAATTTTAGAGAACGAAAGTATTTTGTTTAAAGTTTATACATTTAAGCAAAAATCACAAGTAAAATTATTTGCAGACTCGGCAGACTTTATTGTATTTCCTGCATCAACTACAATTTATTAATGTTAACATATTAAACTATTTGGGGCTAAGTCATACACTTCTGTACGGTTTAGCCCCATCCTGTACCTTGTGGGAGTTTCATAACCTAACCTCAAATTCCGTCGCCTAACTAGTCTTCACTAGTGATCACGAGAGAGCTTAAGAAAAGTAATTTCTCCTGATCTTATCGCTATTAGCTCATAAGTAAAGGTTCTCCACCCAACTCTTATTTGGCAGTGCCCCAAAATTATAAGAGAAATAATAAAAACAAGTTTTTTCACCGTCATATTGGCATTTATACGCACAGCGGAACGAACTCAATCCTGTGATTTTCCGCGGTCAGGCGCTAGGTTGCGACAACGATTGGACTTGTCTAGCTTGAAATCTAGACACGAAAAATGAGTGTACGGTTTAGCCTCGCTGTACGGTATAGCCCCGCTCTCCCCTAAATTTCAATTTTATACCGATAGCAGTTAGCAGGAAAAAAGCCAACACAATTCGTACGAAAGCATTCCTACCCATGCTTATCCGCCAATTGCCTTTGTGTTTTATTTTTAAGTATTAAAAAAAGACCTTAAATAGTAGACTAGAAGGCCTTTATGAAGGTATTTTTTCTTTCCAAAAAAATCCAAAATTTCTATTTTATAAATAATAAAAATTCAAAATTCCTAATTTATAAATAAACAGTGACTTTAATAACATTTTCAAATTACTTAATATGTATGTATTTCATTTGTTAAAAAATTGTATTCACTTTTTTTAAAATTTTTTAAAATTACTATTCGCCTACTTGTATTTAGAATAAAAGTAATGCATTTAAAACACATTTAACAATAGCATTCAATTCCGATGTAAAAATGGAAGAAGTGGGGGGGAAAAGTGATGTGGACTCCCTAAAAGGCACTAGCTGGATACTAACTGAATACACGTACAAAATTTCAGCCCTCTAGGTTTCCTTAGAGAGTCTCTAGACGTGTTAGAAAACAAGCAAAAAAATTAAGGAAATATTGGCGTAAAAATCGTGGGGGTAAGGGTTAAAAGTTGAAACCCCCAAAAAACAGTGTCTGGCTATTAGCTTAACCTGTACACAAAATTTCAGCTCTCTAGGTTTATTTGGGGAGATTTTGACCCGAACGAAACTGTTAAAAAACAAGAAAAATCATGTTTTATTAGGTATAAAAATGGTGGGGGTAGGGGTTAAACGTCGAGACCCCCAAAAGGCACCCCCTTGATACTAACTCAATCCGAATACAAAATTTCAGCCCTCTAAGTTTATTTGGGTGACCTGTGCGAGTGGTACAAACTTCGAAAACGTCGAAAATGCATGAAATTGTAGCTTAAAAATGAGGGGGGTGGGGGTAAAATATTAAAACCTCCAAAAAGCACAACCTAGGTACGAACTTTATCAACACACCAAATTTCAACCCTCTACGTTAATTCTGGGGGGCTGGGGGCCTGTTAGATCCAGCGAAAATCGTTTTTCCCCCCTCTACTCCCACCAAATCATCCTAGGAAGCTGAATTTTGGATATGTTGTAGATAATTGACCGAAACATTATTTAAAACCGGTTTGGAAAAGTTTTATTGCTTTTCCGCCCCCCACCACCCCCTTAAAGGTCGGGTCAGAAAAAAAATTTGCCCAAAATTTGACCCCACTTTGATAGCATGAGGTGCCTCGAAAATGAGCCCCATTTACCAAATTTCATCTCTTAACTTCCATAGGGGGGCCCTACACAAATTAAAAGGTGGCGGGAATATATATATATATATATATATATATATATATATATATATATATATATATAAATATATATATATATATATATATATATATATATATATATATATATCAGACATTTTTTTTCTACATATTCGTGTTCTACGGGTCCGAAAACGGATAGCGCCCCTACTCTCGCCTCTCGCAGCTCTTATCGTATAGACTGTATAAGTCTAATTTTTCGGAGAAAATTCGACTAAAAATGAAATATGGACTTACTTATCCATACTCAATTGTTTGAAGAAAACAGTAGAAGATATTCAAAAAATAATGAAAATGGCTGTAAAAAAATTAACGTACGAATCGAGTTAAATTAAAATTATCCAACAGGATACCTCAGGGCCCCAAAAAGAGTCTAAAGTAAACGACTACGGACGAATCTTTAGCAAGTTTTGCTGAGATACTATTGAAATTCTGAAAAAGTAGGCGTTGTATTAAAACTGAATCTAGGGCCCCAAAATAACTCTAAATAAACAACTGGATAGATCTTGATCAAATTTTACTCAAATGGTACCGAAATGCTAAAAAAAATGAAAGTCAGGTTAATAGGAACTTATTTTGTACATAATTTTAGAATATTAGATTTAAATAAGCGTGTGGTCAAAATTGCCCGTCAGTGTTGTCAAATAGAGCCCTAATTAAAAAGCTGAATAAATATTGCCCAAATACATATTGAGATTTCCAGAAAAGATGAAAGTAAAACTAAAGTTTTCTCCCAGGGCTTTGGGGCCCTGAAGGGTTTAAAATCTAAAAAAATATCTAAATATTTCTAAAACTACTGGTATGGATATCTATACAAATCTTATGGTACGGAAATTAACCTTGCTGTTGAAATATGAAAATGGTTAATTTAGAGTCATTTATCGAACAGAATCCAGTACTATAATAATTTGTACAGAATTTTGTACATTAAATCGGAATATCTCAGTGAAAAGAAAATTGACTCATAATTCAGATAATTTTACGTGGATGGAACGCAGATTACAGCTATAAAGTTAAGTAATAAAAATTACAAGAAGTAATAATTTGCTGGACAACTAATACCATGTCAATTAGTATATTTTGAATATAGTGAGGTAACCTGAATGTACGTAGAGATGTTGTCGTGAGTACTTTTCCCTTCACGGTCACTCGCACTCACAGTCGATTTGAAAAGCTCATACACAATCATGAAAATAAAAATTATCATAATATTTTTGTTCGCGCACAGTCACGTAGTATATTTTTCCTCGTGCCACGTCGTTTACGTACATTTTCATGATGATACTGGCGGAATCAATATTAGATACTGGTGCATATCATTACGCTACAAAGCTGCCATTTATTAATTCATGAAAAAAGCCTAAAGGGCCCCATACACGGTCAGATCTGTATCGATGCCTCGTATCGATACAAATAGCTATACATATATCTGAGATTTGTATCATGTTTATTTAGAATCTTGAATCCTATTTAGACATTTTGAATCCCGTAGACATGGGTATAATTTACACATATTAATAAAATCTTCCCAAAAATCTCTATCTGCAGACATGATTATTCGAATAAATAACAGTTATTTACTTTATTAGCTGTCAAAATAAAAATGCAACCATAGTTACCACGATACTTGAGACAAGCACGATACCAGCTGATACTTGCTGATACTGATACAGTGATACCGAGACAGTCACAGACAGATCTCATCGTGTATGGGGCCCTTAAGAAATTAATTAACGCTGCAAAGCATTCCCTTAGAACTAAATACGTACGCAAGGCTGCCACTGGTTTTCTTTCCTCCCGAACAACGCCATGAAATGAACCCCGCGTCTAAAAGTCTATACAGGAACTCTCAATAGAAGTAACAAATATTTTGGGAGGTTATATACTAGCATAAGATGTATGGTCGAAGACAAAACTGGAACATTTTGTACTTGTTCATTTTTAGTAGAATTCATGCGCTACCTGGTGTTAAAATTAATTAAGTATATTATAAGCCAATCACACGCGTTTTTAAAAACAGCTATCAAACATTTAATTTTGTAAACAAAAATCACAAAAATATGTACACGTGTTTATTTGTGGTTATGTTTTAACTCAATAATTTATAACTTAATATTTTCTTCAAAGATGTTTTAGTAAGTTTTAGCTATTGTTATTTATTTATTTATTTTTAATTCAAATATAATGTAAATAATATTTTTTTAGGTCGGATTCATTTTCATGTACTGGACGAGCATTAAATAAAACGATTTGAGACATTATGTGTCATTAAATCTATATAATTTCATTTTCATTACAATATGAATATTAAAAACAATATATGCATAACCGATTTGTAATGGATTATGTTGCTATTATGTATAATAAAATATTTCCTATTGCTATATGATTTCGTAAAATAAAAGATCAATAAAAAAAAACTGGTTGTTTTTTTTGTTTATTTATACATTCTATCTGATAATCCTATATTACATTTTTTTCAGTACTCAAATTGTCCTAATAATATTTTTGTTTTTTAATATAAATCGACATATTGTTTTAATATAACTATATTTGTACTCCTTTAATTCTTCATATAGTTCTTATAAGTACACAATACTTTTGTGTAAATAACAATATTATCAGTTTAGATTAATTTTCTAAATCTAAATTTTTAATTGATTAATTCAACATTCATTTTTCACAATTTGTTTTGATTTATAAAAACTTATAATACAGTTTGCCTATATTGTGCTGTTTTTCAATATTGTTTACTTATTCAAATTGGTTTAAATTGGTTCGAAAGCTCAAATTTTTAAGTGTAGATTTTATAGTGAGCTTTTGTTTTTTATGCTTTTCTTTCTTATATACACGGAGAGAAAAATCCTATAATTTTTGTAGAGAAAATTTCAGAAAAATTACCATGCTCCCCTATAATCCGTGCGCGATCGACGACCAAAATAAAAAATATGTGCTAGCATGGTAAAATTTAATGTGGTGCTAACACAACTTTTATCACACTCTTATGCATATATATTATAGTTTAATTCTTGTTGTCGTACTCTTTCATTTGCGCATCTGACTCACGACCTTATGTTGGTTGCACTGTACCTGTAAAAACATGTATACAAAAATGATTGCCAACAATATATTCTAATACATATACTGAAGATAGGTAAATAACAAAAAGATGAATTAAACGATGACATCGTCCTAAGAGAGTATAAAAGAAACTGACTACTAGCTGTGCTAGCTGCTTGTAACACAGTCTGATAAATCAAGGTGCTTGGTGCGAACTGTCTGACAAAGTTTCTTCCACAGTCCACACCTATGGTTCGCATGTAACTCGCTGAATGAGGTACATTTCATTACAGCGTTCCCAACACAATCAACTTTCTTTCTGTTTTTTTTCTTTCTATTATTGGCATGTTAGCATGGTAATTTTTTTAATAAAAACAATTAAAAATTATTTTTTTGTCGGTAATGGAACTTTTTACTGTGCTGTTTTACAAATTTTACGGAGATAATATTACGAAAAGAACATTCCATCCTTTAAATTTTTTATGATTAATTATAATCTTTATATTTTTACCTTACAGAATTGAATATGTTCGCCTTTTACCCGTCGATTGTAGTGCTGAACACAGTAATTTTTATAGGAATTTTCTCTCCGTGTACTTTTATTATTTTAGTTTAGTGTTGTATTGATAGTGTTATTTTTTAAAAATTATATTCATTGTAAGTATTATATTTTATTATTTCGTGACTAAAATTTTTGAAACTGTAACTTTTTTTAAAAGATTAAAACAAATTTGTTTTACAATTTGGCTTGTCATAATTTGGCTTTTTTGTAAATTCTAATATGATTATACACTTGCATAAATCCTTGGTTTATATTAAAATTATTAACAAAAAACGTTCCAAAAAGAAAAATTAACAAAATGGCACCAGTAGAAAAACATAGTGTATTAAGTCAATAACTTAATTTAAAATAAATTATCTTTTCCAATTATTAAATTTTATTTCAATTTCCATGCTGTCGTATCAATAATCATAAATATAATCACAAAATTTTTTCTTTAGATCGTTCAAATCCCCTCAGCGTCCCCTCAGATCCTCTTGGAGCGTCTAGTCTGGTAGATTAGCACTAAAATGTAAGTAAATACGTAAATAAAATAAAATACATTTATTATGAACTAGCTGTCCCCGCGGCGTCGATGAAATCAATGAGAAGTACATAAGCAGGGTCGAATTTACCCTGAGTGCCGCCCGAGGCGCTGTAAAAAATGCCTGCCCTGACAAAAATTTAAAAAAAAAAATTCTTTTAAACTTTACCGCTATTTTACCTTTTCTTATCAAAAATTAAGTAATGACCAAAAAAATTATCACACGTGTGTTCCAAATTTTGTCGCCCGGGTCCAGTGTCCCGCGTGCTCGTAGTGTAAATCCGGCCTTGTATATAGGTGTAATAATTATAAACAACTTGTATAGAACAATAGTTCTTGCGTAACGCATGCACTTGCTCAAAATGATTTTCCTATTTTCTCGTGGGAAGGAGATATTCTATTGTAATAATAATCTTATATGTTGACCCAGGTAACAAGTTAACACCAGATCAAATTTCATCAAAATACGTTCAATGGTTTTTGCGTAATGTGTCCACAAGCACATGCTCAAAATGGTTTTTCTATTTTCCCATGGGAATGAGATATTTTCCCGGAGTAAAAATTATCTTAGATCCAGGTAATAAGTTATCACCACACCAAATTTCATTAAAAGCGGTCCAGTAATTTTTGTGTTATGCGTGAACAGATAGATAGGCAAAAATTTTAAAAATCGCTGTTTTTATAGCTACACATTGATGACTATTTACAGTACCAGTACAATTTTCAAAAAATATTCCATGTACAGAAACGGTCTGGTTACAGTTTCATTATGAAAGAAGATGAAAGAAAATAGCAATTTTTACTTAAAAATAAGTAAATTCATACAATAAATAATTCTCCTATGACACAATGAAAAAATATTTAGCAGTATGAATGTTGAAGAGCGTAATTAAATTTTATTAAAATCAATTCCTATTACGTACTCAGTTTAAGCGAAAATCAGTATACTGAATTATATTACGTAGATAATTAACGATTAATAATTAACGAATTTCTCGTTCTAGATTTCATCATGGTTGCACGAAAATGCGTTGTTTATAAAACCCCGAGAGCAGCGGGTGAGAAGTTGCACGTCTTCCCTCGTGATTTTGAAAGGTAACTATGGTAACTATAAAAACTAAACTTACAATTAGTGGTTCTTAACCAATACTGCAAAAATCGACCAAAGATGCGAATACGTATTTGAACAGTTCAGCGTATCAATAAAGATATTCCGTTTAATATTATTTTAACAGTTAAATTAATTCTTTAAAGGCAAAAGGTTAAGGACCACAGCATTTATTATCAATTTAAATAAAATGTAAATTTTTGAAATGCCTTGCATGTACTATATTTTCAATTTAACATCTCAATATTTAGTAACTTCAGTATAACTGATAGTACGTACTGGTAATTAAATTTCTTAAATCAAATATATTAAAAAAAATTCACGTTTTACTTGCATCCTATCATTTAAACATTTAAAGCATAGTAAAAACATTTTTTCAAAATTTTAATATAATTTTTATTAAATAGGTGTAGACGACGGCTAACCATCCTTAGAATGGGGGAAATATGCCCAATATACGCTTCTAAGAATCGTTCGCTTTGTCGGCTTCACTTTGCCGACTCAATGTACAATTCCGTTATTATCAGGAATTTATTCCGGTGGGCTGAACCGTCTCCTGTTAACAATCCTGTTCCTCCCCAGGATGACGCTCCTATCAATCCTGTTCCAGCTACTATTACTCATACAGTCCCTTTTAATCCAACACCTAGCACTTTCAGTTCTTGAAATATCCCCACTTCTTCTGATACCAAATGCAGTGTAACGAGTCATCCTGTTCCAAGTATATCTACTGGCGTTACTTTCAGTGTCCCTTTCGAATCTATTCCTACTACATTGAGTCATTCCACTTCAAATTTCGTTTTAAAAAAAGTTAAAAGTATTAGAAGTAAGCTGACAAAGGCGAAAGATAAGTTACGTAGAGTGAGGAAATTAATTACGCGCAAAAACAAAAATATTAAAGATTTACTTACAATTGACAATAATCCCGTGGTACAAGATTTGTTTAATGGGCTGTCCGATATGGCGAAACGACTCATGCAGTCTCAATTAAAGAATGCTAAGAGGAACATTCATGGCCGAAGATGGACAGCATCCGACAAAGCAACAGCTCTAGCTCTTTTTAAAATATCTCCCAAATTCTACAATCTTTTAAGAAAATTTATGCCTTTCCCTTGCCCAAATACTCTCCAATCACACCTAAAAAATACCCCATTTGCCCCTGGTATAAACCATCTCATGTTAAACCAGTTATCCAAATCTATATCCAACCTGAAAAAAGAAAATAGAGTCTTTTGCTTACTTTTTGACGAAATGGCGATACGGCCACATTTAGATTATAATATTGCCAACGACACGATTGAGGGCTTTCATGACTTTGGAAATGGGCGTCGGCGCAATGAAATTGCATCAAATGCCTTAGTCTTCATGGTACAGGGGCTGCGTAGAAAGTATAAGCAGCCCATCGCATATTACTTTTTAACAGGGGTATAACAGGTGTGGATTTAGCACCAATTATTTGTGAAGCCATTGATGCCCTGGACTCAATTAACTTAAACGTTGTTGCGACGGTTTGTGACTTGGGTCCAGGAAATATACGGGCTTTGGAAATATTAGGTGCTACCACGCCAGAGCCGAATTTTTCATATAATGGTAAAATAATTCAAACTGTTTTAGATCCTCCACATCTCCTAAAGTGTACCAGAAACATGTTTTTGAAATATAATGTTCAATTAAAGGTCACTTTAGCGGGTGTGGAGCAAATCGCGACCGCAAAATGGAATGATGAAAATGAGAAAGAAGTAATGCGATTTCGCCATATTCGTTCCATGAAAAAATTATCGACGCTCACTTGAACCCGGTCATGAAAGCCAAAATGAAGGTGAAGTTGGCACCCCATTTTTTTTCTCAGGCCGTAGCCACAGGAATAAGCGCCATTTGTGCCATGAGTAAGTTCAAAATCAATACTTGTATTATTCACAACTTTGCTTCCATTTAGAACACTATTTCAAGTAAAAACGTAGAGGTTAATGAGCCCTCCTAGACACTTTAATGATAAAATAAAAGTAAACCTATTTTTTTTTAAATAGTAATATTAATTTTATGTTTTTTAATTATTTCAGATTTTCTGCCGCATTGAGCACTAGCCACTGTGATGTTTGTCAGTCAGGTCGATGAATTATTCGACAGCTTAAACGGGGGTATGGAGTATCCCCCAGACGAAAAGCCACTCCGTGGTCGCCTTACCAATACTTCTGGTCATTTGCAATTTTGGCAAAAAATAATGGAAACCATTGATGAATGGAAACTTGTCAGAATTGAAAGTGACCATGTTGTCGAAGATCCATCCTTGTTCATCCGTCCAAAATGCGAGGATGGATGGATAAGGACGATCAAGGCGATCATTGGAATCAGGCAAACACTTTCTAAAAAGAAGAGATTTTGATATCTCCGTACCCGGGATATAAACCAAGATTCCATTGAAAATTTGTTTGGCTTAATCCGGTCGGGGTTGGGTAATAATAACAGCCCAACAATATCGCAATTGGAGCCCAAAAGTGGGCTCTTTAAAAACTCAAATTATTAGTAGGTTGACAAGCGGTAGCTTTAAAGGTAACTGCGAAGCTGATAATGCGAGCGGTTTAGATTGTTTACACACATTTTTGAATGTAGATTTGATGTCTGATAAGAATGACCTAGAAAATGTTAATGACGCTAATATGGGCTTAGAAGAGAGTATGTTAGAATTACTGCGTAGTACAACGAACGCTGTAAAACGTGGTGATTTTAACATAATCTCAGTAGTTAATGTTAGCAGTTTCATTGGCAAACATCTCTTGACCAATAATTGCAAAGAATGCAAGGAAGTGTTAAGTGGTGACGTGAATGACCTGGGTATGTTTTTTGAAGATGACCGAAGTAATAACGACTTTTTCCCTTCGGAAAGTTTGGTTATTACGGTCGGTGATCTTTTTAGTATGTTGGAATGTAATTTAAAAACAATCCAACATACAGAGAACGTAAGAAGAAAACTATTGTTCAAGAGAATGTTGACTTTTCGTGGGTCACTTGTACCAGTCATTACTCCTGCATTCAGAAAGCGGTTGTTGAGGTTGTTTGTTTGCTGGGTATTTATGAATACGTCAGACGTTGCAACTCGAGGAGACGGTCAAGTCAAACAAATCGAAATGCCAGTAATAGGGTCGATAGGGTCAGTCAAATTTTGCAGCATATGGAAAAAAATTAAAATTTAATCTTTATTATTCTTTGTTTTTTATCAATGTCTGTATTTAAAAAAAAAAATGTTACAATAATCTAATTGCATAGGCCATGAATATTCATTACTATGGAAATAATAATTATGAAATAATATATAATACAGAAAATTACAGAATATTGTCTATTACAAATTTCAATTACCTTTTAACGCGTTTCCAGAATGAACAATTTAACTTTCTGACTAGTAATGCAAATTAGTAAAGTGATAATGGCTGGAGTTCCGAAAACCGCATACCTCCGATTGAGCTGAAATTTGGTATACACACGCTCTTTGGCTTAAAAAGTTACTCCTTAGACGGATTTTTGGCGACGCGGACCGGAAGTTATACTTTTGAGGGTTTAAAGTATCAAAAAGTAGTATAATCGTATATCTTCGATTGAGCTCAAATTTGATATACATACACTTACTGGCTCAAGAAGTTACCTCCTAGACGGATTTTTGGTGACTTGGACCGGAAGTTATACTTTTGATGGTTTAAAGTTGCAAAAAGTAGTATAATCGCTTACCTCCGATTGAGCTGAAATTCGGTATACATACTCTTTTTGGCTTAAGAAGTTACCGCCTAGGCGGATTCTTGGTGACGTGAACCGGACGTTGTACTTTTAAAGGTCTAAAATAGCAAGAAGGAGTATAGTAGATGTAAATAAATATACTCATGGATACCCCCAATTGAACAAAATTTTTTTAAATATATTTCTCATAAATTAAAAAGTATTCTCTGAATGAATTTTTGGCAACTCGAACCGGAAATATATTTTTTAACGCAAAACTAGGTAGTGAGGTTAGGTAAGGTAAGGTTAGTTTAGTTGATTTTGAAAATATACTTGGACTTTGATATAAAAACTAGGTGGTCAGGCTAATTAAGGTTAGGTTTGGTTAGTTTTGGTTAGTTTATTACTGAAACGTCGAGCAAAGGGTAATTATTTACAAATGAGGCTCCTGCCTTGTAAATACCTAAAGATTATTTAATTACCCTTTGCCCGGAAATGAAATTTCAATGATAAACTAACCGAAACTAACCTAACCTAACCTTAACTAACCTCACCATCTGGTTTTTATATCAAAGTCGAAGTATATTGTCAACACTAAGTAAACTAACCTAACCTTCAGGCAAAGGGTAACCTTAACTAACCTCACCACCTAATTTTTATATCAAAGTCGAAGTATATTGTTAAAATTAACTAAACTAACCTAACCTTCGGGCAAAGGGTAACCTTAACTAACCTCACCACGTAATTTTTTATATCAAAGTCGAAGTATATTGTCAAAACTAACTAAACTAACCTAACCTTAACTAACCTCACCATCTAGGTTTTATATCAATGTCGAAGTTATTGTCAAAACTAACTAAACTAACCCAACTTAATCTAAACTGACCATCTAGTTTTTATATTAAGGTCAGAGTATATTGTCACAAATAAATTAACTAACCTAACCATCGGGCAAAGGGTAACCCTAACTAACCTCACAACCTAGCTTGTATATCAAACTCGAAGTATATTGTCAAAACTAACTAAACTAACCTATCCTTAACTATCCTCACCACCTAGTTTTTATATCATATACTATTTATAGCGTATATTGGACGTAATTTTTAAACTATTTGAAAAGTTGAACCTGAGAAACATTATTTTATACGATCAAATAGTCGATGACCTAAAAACTAGGTGGTGAGGTTAGTTTAGTTAGTTTCAACAATATACTTCGACTTTGATATAAAAATTACGTGGTGAGGTTAGTTAAGGTTAGGTTAGTTTAGTTAGTTTTGACAATATATTTCGACTTTGATATAAAAGCTAGGTGGTGAGGTTAGTTAAGGTTAGGTTAGTTTAGTTAGTTTTGACAATATACTTCGACTTTGATATAAAAATTAGGTGGTGACGTTAAGCTTACCCTTTGCCCGAAGGTTAGGTTAGTTTAGTTACTGTTGACAGTATACTTCTACTTTGATATAAAAACCAAATGGTGAGGTTAGTTAAGGTTAGGTTAGGTTAGTTTCGGTTAGTTTACCTTTGAAATCTCATTTCCGGGCCAAGGGTAATTATTAACCTTATAATTACCTCAATACTATTTCATTGCCCTTTGCCCGAAAATGAGGTTTCAATGGTCTCCCATTCATTTTCCACTTACTTCTATCACAAAAAACCGTAATATACCATTAAAAATATTATATTTAAAATACACATAAAAATTTAAAATGGTGTAGCAATAATTATTGCTACATATGATGAATCAATTCAACTCGTTATTTATTTCATTTACTTTGGAAAACGATAATAAAACTTTAATCTAATTAATAATTAATCGATTTGTAAAAATGTCAAAACACTGACATCTAACACTTTGCATTTGAAGTTAATATCAGTTCAATATATCAAATCATAGAATTTAATAAAATCAATTATATATATATATATATATATATATATATATATATATATATATTAACGACATCTAGTGTTATAGTTTCAAATTGATATCTAGGCACAATGTAAAAACTAATTACAAGTTTGCAGAAATCTGAAATTTAATTGACTTTATAACAAGTGCGTACATTATTTAATTAAACATTTATTTTTCAAAAAAATAATTAACAAAACAAATTACATAGCTAAATAAATAACTGATACTAATTAAAAAGACACACAGTTAGGAAGAAGTTCTCTTCTCGTGTGGCCTTTGGGCCGCACACATCAAAAAATCAAAAAATATATTATATTTTAAAATTAGTTTAAGTATTATTTTATTTAAGTGTATTGTTGAAAAGGACAAACACCTCGTTGTTAAGATAAGTATTATTTTACTATAACATGTATTTGGAAATTTACTTAAACATAGTCGAAAAATAATTTATATTTAAATGATTAGAAAATAATTAAACGTAGGCGTGCAGGTAAAATTTAGATTTAAAAAAAAATCGTATAATTAATTTAAGATAAATATATTTTGGAAATTTATTTAAATTAAAATAAAAGATAATTTATATTAGATAGATAAAAGAAAATAATTAAGTGTAACATGTAAAAAATAATTTATATTCAAATATTTAACGTCGTTTGTACTTTCGCATTCATTCAGATTTCCAAAAGATTTCTGGGGATTTAGCAAAAAAGTCTGCGACTAAAAAATTTAGATAACTTGTAGTTTAAGAAATAGATATATTTAGTTAATGGCATAGATTTATATTTTAGATTATCATTAAGTAAATTCTCAAACAAATATATACAGATTATGTTTACAGTTTAATCATTATCAAATCACGTAACTATTTCCGGTTTAGGCAAACAAAAGTTGAACATGTGCAACCTTTACAATTATTTCGATATCTGCTTAAATCTTTTAAATCATGTAGCTCATTATTAATATTTAACTTGCAGCGTGGCTTTCTAAAACATTTCAATTTAAATCTGATCGACTAATTTACAATTTCACAAAAATTGATACTTGTAAAATACTTATACAGGTTGTTCTAGTCATAAATTTTAAAGATACAGTTATAAAATTTCAAATACTGACGTCAATTTAATTTAATTAATAACATACCTTTAGAAAATATATTTTATAGCAATATTTAAAATTGTTCCATAAAATTCGAAACTTCAAATTTATATTTAAGTCAAAAGTGTATAAATTCACCAACTGACGTGGTGATACATTCCCATAGCCAGTACACACCATATACTTATATCGTGCGTCTCGGTTTGGAAAGTATGGCCACACCAAAGGCTAAGATGCAAATTCTATTTTAAAATATATTATGTAAATTTATTTGAATTGGCTTATCAGTCTTTCAAAATATGTATAAATTCTCAAAAACTTGTAATAATATGTTGTCGTAAATTTTAAAGATTCCAAATATTGTAATTCAAAATTGTTTCGAGTTACCCTTTTATTGTAATAAATTGTAATTGATGAACTTTCGTATTTCTAATTCAAAACCCCCCTTTTGGTTGTCGAAAAGAAAATTTCAGGTTATTTGGGGATCTTGTGGTTTTGGGAAAACGATTTGCGACCATAATCTTCCACTGCCACACACTCTCGTCTCCGTAACACCTGGAGAATGCTCTGCTGATCGAAACCCCAACCAACCCGAAAAGTAGCACCCAAATTCAAACCCGAAAACATAACCCCCTATCAATAAATAATCAATATATATAATAATATTAAATATTTTAATTTTTTACTTTTTATTTTTTGCTACATTAATGGTAGCAGTTAAGAAAATTTCCCAAACTTGTTATTATTAATTTATAATTTGCATCTTGGTTTCCACCTTTAACATTTAACATATATTTTAAATATCAATCTATGTAACAGGAAATATATCAAGAAGAAGTTTAGTTTATATATAACTATTGGTGGAAAAGTATCAAACCAGTTGAGGCAATTTGACACAAGCGGCCAATACCAAAAAAGATTATATATGGAACTTTAAATATCATATTTGGGATTTCAATCAGTTCAAGACACTCAAATCTACAGATAAACAAGATAAGTATAATCCTAAATCTATACACAAATTCCACATACACAAATCCTACAACATCAATAAACCAATCAAAATACATTTCCAAACAATTCCCAAAACCCTTTGCCAAATTTCACATTCAAAAAAAAAAAAAAAAATAATTCTCTCATCAAATTTTTAGAATCAAATAACATACAGATATCGAAATTAATATAATTTAGAACAAATATAAATACCTTTGAATCAAATAACATACAGATATCGAAATTAATAAAACTTAGAGCAAATGTAAATACTAAATATAAATAATAAATAATATCGAAAATAATTAACAAACAATACAAAATAATTAGAATCAAAAGATAATTAAATAAACTTAAAAAATACTATACAAAATGAAAATAATTTATACATAAATAATCAAAAATTAGATAATATCCAGAATTTAATAAATAACATAAACTTTCACCCAAATAGTTATATGTCAATCGAGATCACTCGACAGAGCGACCCATTTACGAAAACCGAACTCCAGCGAATACGAGCTGGAAATGTCGTTAATAATTTTCGTATTCGGGAAGGTTTGTTGATACATCTCTTGACAAACATAAAAAACGAATTGTTTTACCAAGATCAATCTTACAGTATGTATTAGATTATTTTCATAGATCAATATTTTCTTTTTATATTGCAATTATTTGTACGTACCGTAAAATAGCTAACAGATTTCATTATCCTAATTTATATAAAATTGTAAAAGAATATGTAAACAATTGTAATATTTATACCGAGTATAAACTAGTAAACAAAATTGTGATATCGCTTTCCAAAGTTATCCCCCAAAAAAAAAAATATTTCAAAAAAAATTTTCATCGATTTCGTACACCCAATTATAAGAACTCGTGGACCCCCAGAGGACAAAGACTTCAAATATATCTTGTGATTGCAGATTACTTTAATCGTTGGATCATCGCTAAACCTACAAAGAAAACATCATCAAAAGTCGTTATAAGTACACTAGATAACACATTTACCACATTTGGGATACGGATCAACAATACCATCAAATTACCAATCAGTATTTCATAGTGAAAGATACAACAACTTCTGCTTCGAGAGAGCGATTCACCAAATTTACACCTCTCCATATAATCCAAGGGCGAATGCAGCAGAACGTACTATTAGAAATATAAAACTAAATTTAACCACGATGATTTACAATATTCAATCAATCACGCAAATTGGGATACCTTTCTAAAGTACGCAATCTTCACCATCGGCAATTCGTATAATTCACCAATAAATGCATCTCCAGCACAAGTATTCTTAAACCGCCAGATGCTAACTCCAATTGTAAATACTGAATCATCATAAATCTTACAAGCTGATAAACCCGATCCACAAAAGGTTCAACACGCAATAACAAAAGCACATAAATGTATTAAAAATCTAACAGCAAATCGTCCACCAACATCGAATTTCGCAGTAAATCAATGGGTCTACAAGAAAATTCTACTACATCAACACGATATCGATAAAGAAGCAAATTCCTACAACGTTACCAAGGCCGTATCGTCTGTTATCTTATATTTCACCGTCTACCGCCATTTTGCAAGATACACATACTTCCGCATTCAGTATATGTCATATAAGGTATTTAAAACCAACATAATTTACGTAGCGTTCCGCTTTTTGCAAACGGGGTGAAATGTAGCAATAATTATTGCTACATGTGATGAATCAATTGAACTCGTTATTTATTTCATTTACTTTGGAAAACGATAATAAAACTTTAATCTAATTAATAATTAATCGATTTGTAAAAATGTCAAAACACTGACATCTAACACTTTGCATTTGAAGTTAATATCAGTTCAATATATCAAATCATAGAATTTAATAAAATCAATTATATATATATATATATATATATATATATATATATATATATATATATATATATATATATATATATATATATATATATATATAACTAAATAAATAACTGATACTAATTAAAAAGACACACAGTTAGGGAGAAGTTCTCTTCTCGTGTGGCCTTTGGGCCGCACACATCAAAAAATCAAAAAATATATTATATTTTAAAATTAGTTTAAGTATTATTTTATTTAAGTGTATTGTTGAAAAGGACAAACTCCTCGTTGTTAAGATAAGTATTATTTTACTATAACATGTATTTGGAAATTTATTTAAACATAGTCGAAAAATAATTTATATTTAAATGATTAGAAAATAATTAAACGTAGGCGTGCAGGTAAAATTTAGATTTTAAAAAAAATCATATAATTAATTTAAGATAAATATATTTTGGAAATTTATTTAAATTAAAATAAAAGATAATTTATATTAGATAGATAAAAGAAAATAATTAAGTGTAACATGTAAAAAATAATTTATATTCAAATATTTAACGTCGTTTGTACTTTCGCATTCATTCAGATTTCCAAAAGATTTCTGGGGATTTAGCAAAAAAGTCTGCGACTAAAAAATTTAGATAACTTGTAGTTTAAGAAATAGATATATTTAGTTAATGGCATAGATTTATATTTTAGATTATCATTAAGTAAATTCTCAAACAAATATATACAGATTATGTTTACAGTTTAATCATTATCAAATCACGTAACTATTTCCGGTTTAGACAAACAAAAGTTGAACATGTGCAACCTTTACAATTATTTCGATATCTGCTTAAATCTTTTAAATTATGTAGCTCATTATTAATATTTAACTTGCAGCGTGGCTTTCTAAAACATTTCAATTTAAATCTGATCGACTAATTTACAATTTCACAAAAATTGATACTTGTAAAATACTTATACAGGTTGTTCTAGTCATAAATTTTAAAGATACAGTTATAAAATTTCAAATACTGACATCAATTTAATTTAATTAATAACATACCTTTAGAAAATATATTTTATAGCAATATTTAAAATTGTTCCATAAAATTCGAAACTTCAAATTTATATTTAAGTCAAAAGTGTATAAATTCACCAACTGACGTGGTGATACATTCCCATAGCCAGTACACACCATATACTTATATCGTGCGTCTCGGTTTGGAAAGTATGGCCACACCAAAGGCTAAGATGCAAATTCTATTTTAAAATATATTATGTAAATTTATTTGAATTGGCTTATCAGTCTTTCAAAAATATGTATAAATTTTCAAATACTTGTAATAATTTGTTGACGTAAATTTTAAAGATTCTAAATATTGTAATTCAAAAAATTGTTTCGAGTCACCCTTTTATTGTAATAAATTGTAATTGATGAACTTTCGTATTTCTAATTTAAAGCCACCTTTGGGTTGTCGAAAAGAAAATTTCAGGTTATTTGGGGAACTTGTGGTTTTGGGAAAACGATCTGGGACCATAACCTTCCACTGCTACACACTCTCGTCTCCGTAACACCTGGAGAATGCTCTGCTGATCGAAACGCCAACCAAACCCGAAATGTAGCACCCAAATTCAAACCCGAAAACATAATAAATCAATAAATAAATAATCAATAAATATAATAATATTAATTTTTAAATTTTTAATTTATTTTTTTGCTACAATGGGTATACATTATACAATACATAGTATGTATAAGATGTACAATACGTTATCTATCTATTCAATATAGTAAGTTTTAAAACTTTAACACGTCATATCCCGAAAACGAAGCAAGATATCAAAAAATTTTATTCTTCCTTTTTTGCTCTACTCACCAAGTTCTTTAAGAGTCTACCTTTAATTTTTGTTACCATGGTAACGGAAACCATCTTTTAGTAACCCCTAGGTTTAGACATTCGGAGGGTTGAAAAATACACTTCCGGCCCGCGTCGCCAAAAATCCAGGGGGTAACTTCTTAACCCAAGGAGAGTATGTATACCAAATTTCAGCTCAATCGGAGGTATGCGGTTTTCGGAACTCCAGCCGTGATAATTTATTGTAAATGGTGGTTTGAAACAATAAGTAGTGCTTTGTTTTTGGCAGTGTTTTATTCATTGTAACAGACCCAACTAGTAAAACGTAACAATATTCAATTCATATACATATGTTGCAAAATTTGAAATTAGTAAATCTTTTTATATGGTAAAAAAAATATCCTAGCGAGTTTAAACATCAGGACTAATTAATTAAAATGTGGCACTTCTTAACCACAAATGAATTTTTCAATACTCACAATCAGTGTATAAATTTCGAGAGTTCTCATAATTATTATTAAATTTTAGTGTGAGTTTATCTTTGGAGCAAAAATCGATATATCTACATTGAATGATTAAATTTATTAGGATTTTTTTTTACTTTTATTGTTACAATTATCAGATATTTTAAATAAAATAAATAATGTGAAATACACTTTTTTTTTGTTTAATTTTCACAATTAATTGTGATAATACGATATCTTTATTTTTTATTTAAAAGATAATCGAAAAATCCTTATATTAAATATCTGGTAAATCAAACTGTGTTCACGTAACTGGATATTGATTGAACTAAATGCTTATTTACATGCGCCAATAAATCATTTACAAAAGAATTAAATTTTAACTTCATTTTTTTTAAATAGATGCATTTATAATAATTCGTTTCAATCAATTTCATTAGAATTCAAGTTTTTATTCCTCTTAAAAACTTTCCTCACTTTGTAACTTTAAATATTGGGCATTTCATTTTAGGCTAAGTACATCCAGGAAGTTTAGAACAATCATTCTTTAAATTTCAATTAAAATATATTCTTAACAACTTAGTAGAACTGTGGAATATAAAAAAGCACAGCTACAAAGAAGTAAAAAAATGGGTGGAAAATTCACCTGTACATTTCTGCTACAGTGCTCACGAATAATAACACCAAAACTTCCTGCTGTAAGGACTTGATAAATAAAACTCAAGAATTGCTTCATATTAGTCGATTGCAGTATAAAATAGTTTTTCTACAGACTGAGTTCAACTCATATTCGTTCAACACTAATCTAACAGAATTCCAAGTATTCTACATTAACAATACGTACATTTGATCACACCAACATTATATAATTTTAACTTTTGTGATATTTCGTTCACAACAACAATAAATTCATTTTGAGCTAATTACCTTTACTATTAATTGCTTTGTATATGTGTATATTAAATAAGTAACTTGTTACTTCGAATATTGCATATTTAAAGACAAACTGTAAAGAAACTACAATGGTATTGGAAAAACACTACATTGTTCTGAAAATGTACTTTTATTGTAAAGAAACACAATTTCTTATACCAAGTTTTAAGCATTTTAACATATTTATTTTCGTATTGTTGTTTATATACTTTTTTTGTATTATTGCTTTATCTTATTTTTTATTTTTAATTATTTCATGTTACTAGAAATTTTCATAAAATTTATAGTTGTTGAATAAATAATATGAATAAAAAGAACAATTATTAGAATAAGTAATAATACGTTAATTAATTGTATTTTTTAAAATTTAAAAATGTTTAGGGAATTAAAATAAAATTTGAACTTTCATGCAAAGTGTAGCAAAATACAGGTAGAATCTATCTTGTATGTATGGATAATTATAATTTATAAATCAAAATGTATATTACCTCATGTTTATAAATGGATATTTCCTTTCTGTATAATATTTAAATTTAATAACATATATAATTATCGTAAAACTACATAAATAATTTGGTTTATATCTTAATTCAGACATTTTTCAACCGTCAAACGTTTGAAAAGTTAGAGAACATTAAACTGAACATTTTAAAATTGTTGAAATCGAATTTTATATTATCGACACTATATTTTATATAATTAGGTTTCTGGACAATTTAAAAATTAATTATAATTATAAAATTAATAAAACTTTTATTATGTACAAAAGCAAAAAAAATAATAATAATTTTGCGGTATGTATTTTAACAATACGCCTGAAAAAGATGTATTTTAAAAATATTCATAACCTTAATTTATTTTCCAGTAATCTGACCAGACGATCCGATCATGTTTGGAACATATTTTGACATTAAAATTGAGGTGCTCTCAGAATATTGCATAAAAAACCATCTGACAGTAAATATAAGCAAATCGAAAATAGTGATTTTTCATAAATCACCAAAATTAAAAGAACTTGGGTTTACGCTACATAATGTGGAAATTGAAAAAGTAAAAACGTATACATATCTAAGTGTACCATTTTCGGCATCGGGTAGTTTTAAAAACTGTTGCGACCATTTTATTTCAAAAGCACGAATAGCAGCGGGAAAATCAAAATCGATACTGTCAATCTCAAAATTAAACTATTGGGAAACCAAGAAAACCCTTTTCGACTCCATAGTTCGATCGACATTGCTGTATGCTTGTGAAATATGGGCGGTAAAATATGTACAAGTACTGGAAAATGTACAAACACAGTACTGGAAAAATCTACTACAATTATCAATGACGACACCTGATTATGTAGTGAGGTCGGAGGTGAACTGTCCACACTTGGCTACACTTATTTTAAAACGTATGTTGGTATGGTGGTGTCATTTGCTGAATATGACAGACGAGAGAATCCCAAAAGTATGCTATGCAAAACTAAAGGAACTATCTGATGACCCAACCTACAAAAACTCTAACGGGGTTGTATCTTTAAAACAAAAGTTGACTCAATTTGGTTACGAAGATTTGTGGGAAGCGCAGGACATGTTCAAAACAAAAAGAATGCTAACCGAAATTATTCAAAAATATGAAAACTTATTAAAAGACGCCGATCTAAACCGCTTGCAGCAGTCTACTTATACCCCAATGTACAGACGCCTGATACCTGAAGAAAATGGGAATAACTATCTTCACCTCAAGGCTAATTTTTCCAAAATAAGATTAGTTAGTCAGTTACGAATCTCAAATAAAATATGTACAAAAATTTTCTTCAAAGGCTGTAAACTGACTCTGAAACATGAAGAAATTTGTCAACAGTGTAACGAAGTTAACGATCTTACGTACTTTCTTTTCAAATGTAAAAAGTATCCTTTTAAAAGGCAAATGTACTTGAATAAGCATGTCAGTGTTGGAGGTGATCCCATGACGACGTTATTAGCCATAAGAGGGCTGGAGCAGCTGAACGACGTATTTTTATATGCGTTAGGGACTCTTGAGCACTGAGCTAGTATTTACCACTTAATGTGTCACAATCGCTAACAATGCTCTGTTCAAAATTTTCACTATATTTTGATCAATCATGTAGCAGTAGATAGTCTTTTTTCTTTTTATTGTTAACGCTACTGGCCTGTTGTTGATTTGTTTGTTAATAATATTATTATAATAGATTATTATACTTGTTACTGTATATTATGTATGTTTCTGTTTATTATAATTTTTGTAAATAAACTATATTTACGTCAGTTGACAAGTTTTTGCCGAAAAAATTTCATCAAAAATCAAATTATGACATTTTAAAGAAATTTCACATGTGTTGTTTCTGCAGGAAATCTACGATTGTGGTCACATTAGCTTCACTCATTTTCATAGTCAATACAATATAAGTGATTCACATGTGTTGTTTCTGTTCTAAAGGCAAACTTCAAGATTAGATTTCAACGGGTTGGGTTAATGTTATGTGTGTTTTTTCTGCACCAAACGATGCGCCTTGGTAAACTATATACAAATCCACCTCTAACTGAAAATAGCTGAAATTGTTACATGTGTTGTTTCTGAAATAACTGATTCAATTAATAGTACAACAATCCGAAGATGAAGAAAAAATTAAAAGCGCTCCTAAAATTGAGTAGCTAAGTATTTTGTCAAAAAATTGATTGATACAATTTTACAATAAAATAATGTTCTGTTGATCAGGGCTGGAGCTATTTAAAATGAATTCATTTTAAATATGTATTTAAAATACAAAATGGCATTTTCCATTTTCTATTTTAAATAAGTTCGGTCAAACCGTTTTCCATTTTGTATTTAAAAAGAAAATTTGAATCCATTTTACATTTAAAATTAAAATGCATGTATACTCAAATTTATGTGCATAAATTATAGAATTCGAACTGAACGATCTGAAGTCTAACAAATTGTAAATTAAATGTAAGTTTATTTAATTGATTCAAATTTTTATTACTCGAGTTGCAAAGTTACGAAAGTTAAATTTATTACTAGAGTTGTAGTTGTAGTCAAACTTTTCTGACTCAAGTTGAGTACTACATATTATCTTTAAGACACGGCGATAAAAAATGTTTTGTATTACAAGTAGATGATTTTCATAATTTAGAAGTCGCAGTTGTAGCGTAGTCAAAGTTTGAATATGTCAAGGCTGAATTAAATTTTACAATATTTTAAAGTAACAATATTTCAAGAGTTAAATTTCGCTTTCATATCATGTAAACTTTACAAAATTTTCTCAAAAGACTGCCTTTATTTAATTTCAGTACGTTTGAAATTTTCTTAACTTTTTTTTAATATTGACAAAAAAATTTATAGAATTTAAAATAAAAAAAGCATTTGGCATTTTATGATCCATTTTAAATAGCTATTTTCCATTTTCTATTTTAAATATGTTCAGCAAAACCATTTTCCATTTTGTATTTTAAATGCATTTTTGAAACCCATTTTCCATTTTCTATTTTAATTTCTATGAACCATTTTTCCCAGCCCTGCTGGTAGTTACGTATAACCACTGGTAGATTTACACTACGAGCACGCGGAGCAGAGGCCCTGGGTGGAAAATTTTTAGGGGCAGTTTCCTCGCGTTAACTTTCCTATTTCTTGAATTTTTTCCACAGAAGTACCATACTCCGGCAATTTTATATTAACTTCATACTGAACCTGTTTCACTAAAGCTTTACAGAATCCTATGAATCAAAAAATTTCGTTACTTACATTGTAAATAATTATTATGAAATTGTGGAATTAACCTTACCTTTTAAAATAACAATGAATAGGAACATACTAGAGGTTATGTCATTTCGAAAACTTCCATGAAACTGAATTAAATATGAGAATAAAATCGTTATTCTATCTTCAGTAAACACAATAATAAGTTATTAGAAATACTCCAATAAAGTACCTAAAACTGAATTACATACATTATCGAAATATTGTAAATTTAAAAAAAAAAATTGCTTAAAACAAGGTCAGTCTTTTTACCATTTAATGACGTTCCGCGTTTTCTTAATTCATTTTTTTAATTAGTTACATGCCAGGTAAATACATTTTAGTTGTAAATCAATATAAACACAAAATATTGAATAAAAATTAATAAAATTTTGGTATTTAAAGAGCTGACATTTTGAATTAGTTATTTGTGTTGTATACGGTAAAACCATCTACAGCCATCTATGTAGCATAAATACAATTACTGTTTAGCTGCACAATTATTTAACGTAAATAACGATGGCTGTTTGAATAAAGCATTCTTAAATTCCACAAAATTAACTTAAATAAATCACTTTTAAGCGCGAAAGTTGCAAAATTTGAAAAAAAAATTAAGATAAAAATTTTTGTTTTTTTATTTTTTATTTCTGTTGCTTTATTGAATAATTTTTATCAACAAATAAGTATACTATTCCATTTAAAAAAGGTAAGTTTGTATCATAGCTCGAAAACCATAAGAGCTATAAAGCTCCTGATTATCGCAATTGGTTGCCCGCGTCGATATCTACAACTCTTATTTGAACAAATTTTCGATTAAATCAACGGTTTGGCTCTAATAAAAATGGCAACTCCCGAAAAACTCACACAGTATATAATTATATTTGGACATAGATAAGCTTACAAAAAAAATGCATTTTGGCTATTTGAATAGAAAATGAGTTCCTCGAATTATAAGAAAACAAGAACATAAGCACATTCAGGCATTCTAATAAAATATGTATGTATAAATTTATTTAAATTTAAGAATGAGTTCTAAACTCATAAATAACAAGTGTTAAATATACGTTTAACTGTCACTTATAGAGGTACGGGCAATTAGCAGTCTCATTTATAGAGGTCCATGGGCGAAAAACAACTCTCATTTATACAGGTTTTTGTTTCTCACTCATGGAGGTTTTAGAGTGGTAAAGTTGCGGGACCTGGCAATTAGTCTCACTTATAGAGTTTTCTCGTTTACCCAGTTCTTCCCTATCCAGGTTTGACTGTTATATATATATATATATATATATATATATATATATATATATATATATATATATATATATATATATATATATATAAAGTTATTGTAGAAAATACGTTACTTTGGTAATTTAAAATGAATTTTACTAGTCCATTATTTTAAAACAAATTTTTATAACTGTTCATACTAAAAAATTACTTTAGAAATATCCAGTGTTTTCATTCATGCATTTGATTCGGAAAATATCTTTTGCTTTCAACTGTAAAATACAATTTCTTAGAAATACAATATTTCTTTTCTAATATATTTTATAAAAATATTTGTTCAAATACCGTACATTTTTTTTTTACTAAACATACTTTAGAGACAAAGGCGGTAGAAAAAGAGTGTGAAATGTGCGACCGCACTTAGTCTCCTGCACTTTCGAACCTCGCACTGCGAAGAGATGGTAATACTTTAATAAAATTGAACAGAGAATATGATATGTTTTTTTTTTTTGCTCGTCACCTATATTTTTAGAAGAAATTAAAGAATGAGTCAAAAAAATTAAAGAATGAGTCTCCGAAAAATTAATCTTGCCCACTTAAAATTTAAGTCTTACGCCGTCTCTGTATAGAGATCATAGCAAGTTGCATACTATAATTTATATGAACTGAAAATTACTCATTCATATAAATTTATGTATCAGACAAGTCGTAATGTAACACAAGACCTACTATCTAATATATTGAAAAAGGATAGTAGAAATCATAATAATATTTTTGTGAAAAAATTTTATTTTTGGTATGAGTCACTTTCATTTAATATAAATTTGACTTTACCACTATCAGAAATTAATAACCACAAAACAAAGACTAATCATCAAAAAAATTCGTACCCATTCGTTCATACCCATTTTGTCCATGTACCATGTAGATTTGAAACGACGATGGGCGACTCCGCTGTATATATATATATATATATATATATATATATATATATATATATATATATATATATATATATATATATATATTACAAATTAAAATGGTTGAAAATTTGACTGACTGACTGTAATTTAAAACTTGTTAATAAAAAAATAAGCTGCCATTTATAAAAATATTTTTACGAAATCAAAACAATGTGTTGTCTGTCTCACATTTTACTGGAAGAAAAAAGACAATTGATACACATAAATCATTTATTTGTAACATCAAAAAATACCTTACGTAATACATATATAGGTATTCAAATTAAAGTTACACAAACAAGTTTTAACAAGAAAGGTATGGATACAAATCTAAAATGTATTCAAAATATACGGATATAAAACGGTTATATATATATATATATATATATATATATATATATATATATATATATATATATATATAACGTCAAAGCCGCTATACCAGAATGCGATCCGATGCTCGAAGAGTTTTGACATTTATATATTAATGAAGTTATTTCTGAAAGAAGCCTCTGATACCAAAAATTATTATTATTTATCGTAACAGGCACGGGGCTGACAGTAGGCATTAAAAATTGTTTATTTCCTCTAGATAAAACATTTTGATGCGGTTTTAGAAATAAATAATACATAATGTATAGATGAATATATCGTTTTATATCCGTATATTTTTAATACTTTTTAGATTTGTATCCATACCTTTCTTGTTAAAACTTGTTTGTGTAACTTTAATTTGAATACCTATATATGTATCACGTAAGGTATTTTTTGATTTTACAAATAAATGATTTATGTGTATCAATTGTCTTTTTCCTTTCAGTAAAATGTGAGAGAGACAACACATTGTTTTGATTTCGTAAAAATATTTTTATAAATGGCAGCTTATTTTTTTATTAACAAGTTTTAAATTACAGTCAGTCAGTCAAATTTTCAACCATTTTAATTAAGAAAAAAGTTAAAGTTTTTGTAATGTTTTCAAATAAAACGTTTTAATTGCTTTTAACTAATTTTTATTAACAGTGAATGGTTAAGAGAGATTATATCGATACAATTTTTTTTTTAAATGTATTTGTACACATTTATTAACGTGTTAAATTTTTAAAATATAAGTACAGTTCTGTTAGCACCGTAAACTTAAGATCGATAATTATTATTAATAGAATGATTATTCTTCAATTTAAATTCGCCTCGCATTTAATCAAAGATATATATATATATATATATATATATATATATATATATATATATATATATATATATATATATATATATATATATATATATATATATATATATATATATATATATGTTATAGTCAAACACCGAAGCGCCGGCACTCCTAGGTTTGCCTAGTCAAACATCAGGTCTGACCTAACGTTTTAGTCAAAGTCCAAACGAATAGCGCTTTTCTACCTTTGACTAACGAGTTTTTGGTTAATCCTAGGAGAGACTAATTTGGACAGTCAAACGCCGAAACTCACTTTGATGAAATCGGGGTTTGACCAGTCAGACTTAAATTATTTAATTATTTGGTATAATAAAATAATATTTCTAATTTTAGTGTTTAGCGTTTCTATAATTTAGGAATGAATTGACAAATAATTTCAACAAGAAATAAAATTGGTACTGTTATTTTGTATCATGACAATAGGCATGTAATGAATAAAAAAATCAAAAATTCTTTTATTGGGTAAGGTATCCTTTAGCTTAGGGAACAGTGAAAGTTTCATCAAAATTAATAATGGCTTAATCAATTTTTTTTCTCCTCAAATTTTCGTTTATTTCTAATATGAAATGAACACTTTTCCTTAATAAGATTAAATATTTGCTACATAACTTTAGCTTTCAAAGCTTCTTTATCGACGTTTTCAGCCACAACATAGTTTGATTCACTCATCTTTAAGCTTACACTCCTGCACGTTCGATACACAAATACGGAATGACAAATAAATTTATTAGAATACCGCAAAGAGTTAGATTCTCATGCAAAAATTTGTTTAAACATGCAACAAGTACAGTACAAATCGACGTTTGACCGAATGTGCCTTAGTCGCTTCTAGGATAGACTAGGAAAACCCCGAAACAGATTATTTTACTTTCGATGTTTGACTAAAAAGTTAGGTACTTCTAGGTTTGACTAAAAATACATCAGTCAAAGGCCGAAAAAGAAACCTATTTAGGGGTTTGCCGAAAGGCATTGATCAAACTTAGGATAAACGAGTCATTCCGCGAAGAGACTGCATATCGACCTTTGACTATAACATATATATATATATATATATATATATATATATATATATATATATATATATATATATATATATATATATATGGTAGTCCAGAATTATGTAGGTACCGTAACTGACAGTACCTACGTTCAAAAATAATGGTACCTTTTCATGTACGCTTTTTTACAAAACTCAATAATAAGGGAGATGCAACCCTGTAAAGGGGTGACGGGAAAACCATTTTTGCTAAATATTTTCCAAACGCTTCTGAATAACGGATTGATATTTTAGGGAAACGTATTTTACGTTAGGAGGATTAAATCTCGATAAATAACACCGCTTTCGGGTAATTTAAAGTAGAAGTAACTATTTTCAAATTATCCCCTAGCCATAAGTAATGAAATAATTGGTACCATAAATTAAATTATCCTAAAGTTCATATGCATCCCTAAAATATGAATCTATTATTCAAAAGCACCTAAAAAATTAAAAAAGGAGACGCCAATTCCGTTCCACCGCTCTACATTTTACCCCTCTACTTTCTCTCGCTGATTATTGAGTTTTGGAAAAAAGTGTAGATGAAAAGGTACCATTATTTCTGAACGTACTATCAGCTCTATAGCAATTACTCAGCTATATATATATATATATATATATATATATATATATATATATATATATATATATATATATATATATACACTAGGAGAAAAAATTACAGGATAAAAAAGAACGATTTCCAAATTTTTAGCGATTTCTCCAATGGCTCTATCTTTGTGAAAAATGGTCGTATCGGAGCCGTAAGCAAAACAATTTAAAGCTGGAAGTTTCTAGTTAGGAAATTTTGCTATAAAAAAATTTTCAAAGCAACGTGTATCGCGCAATCCTAATAAATACACTGAAAAAAAAATTTTCGAAATTTTTTCGGTTTTTTTTTTTTGGTCCACGGACTTGGAAAAAGTTTTCCGATTTAACCACCATATGAATCGCTTTTTTTTAGATCTTTATACGACCACTTCTTGCTGAGATATCGCGCTTTGAATGGAAAAGGACCATTTCGTCTTTGACCTTCCATATCTCAGCAACTAATGATCACACAGAAAACTGAAGATGGGTTAATAAATGGAAAAAAATAATAACTGTTATTGATAAAAATGTGAAAAAATCTGAGAAAATTTGTTTTTCCACTTTGTTAAAAATTATGAAAGTTTAAGAGCAAAAAAACGATCCTTTAAATTTTTCAAAAATTCAATCGAATGAAACAAAAAACGACTGGATGGATTAGATTGAAACTCGGTGGAGTTTTTGTGGGTACATTGAACTGTAAAAGGCATACTTAACATTAATGGTTTGCTCGATGTCTTTAATTTAGCGCTTGATTTTCCAAAAAGCCAACAAAAACTCGTTTTTTCTTGATTTTTCAAATTCATGTAGAGTATGCAAAAAAAGATTTTCCGAAAAACAATGGCTAATCCTTGTAGAGAATTTATTCGAGTTTCTAGAACTCATCTTCAATTTTCTGTGTGATCATTGGTTGCTGAGATATCGATGGTCAAAGACGAAATAATCCTTTTCCATTCAAAGCCCGATATCTCAGCGAGAAGTGGTCGTATAAAGGTCTAAAAAAAAGCAAATTAAAGCTGAATGAACAGGTTATCCGGTTCATATGGTGGTCAAGTCGGAAAGATTTTTTTCAAGTCCGTAGATCAAAAAAAGAAACCAAAAAAATTTTGAAATTTTTTTTTTCAGTGTATTTATTAGAATTAGGTGATACACATTGCTTTGAAAATTTTTTTATCGCAAGATCTCGAAACTAGAAACTTCCAGCTTCAAATTGCTTTGCTTACGACTCCAATACGACCATTTTTCACGAAGATACAGCCATTGGAATAATCGCTATATATATATATATATCCTATTTTGTTAAGACTATTCTTTTATTCAAATATCTTATCAGCACTATGTTAGCTTTAAAACGAATATACGGTTGAAATACAAGCATATAGATCGTATACTATACATATTCCTATTTTATTTATCCAATTTAAAACAACATCAAAATCAGCTCAGCTTCTTTTGACATTTTATACATATTTATATTTTGACATTAAACGAACTTACTTGCGATCCCATTTTACGTTATTATATTACGATAATATATATCAAATACTGCACATGGTACCGTACATCCCTTCGTATCAACGTATATACACATATATGTATATTGTATATATATATATATATCAAGAAAAAGCTTTTTTCTCGTAAGGTTTTAACCCTACAATAAATATTTCGATTTCATATTCATTTTATATTCGTTATTTACTATATACTAAAATTTCACAAAAAAAGGATATTAATATTGTTTTGCGTAGGTCTACTGTTCTTTTTCTAGACAAAATATGTTGTGTCATTTATTTACATTATAAATTTTCAACCCAATTGTGGTTTGCTGATCAATTTTAATCGTTTCGGAAGTCATACAATATATCAATAATAAATTACGGAAATTTAGTGGCACAAAACTTTCAGTTGGAAGTATTTAACATGGTATCACTTTTCTGGACTACCAACATAGGGGAGAAGCAGGCAAATTCGAAACGTTTTAACTTTTACAAGAATGGAAGGCAAAAATTGCGTTAGTAAAAATTTTATGATTTCGATCTAAAATTTGGTTATTTTTTAACCAAAATACCATAAAAAATTACGCAAGTGTTATGTATTTCAGTTATTATTACAAATATTGCATACGTTAGTATTATGTACATATTATATCTGTGTGTATGTGTGTGTTGGCGGATCGCGTTGCGATCGAACGATTGATTTGATCTATGATGCGTGTATGATGATGTGTGTGTACGTGAAACTTAATGTGTGTTAATTATAATGTATATATAAGTATAATATGATAATGAATCAATAAATAGAGTGCTACATAAGACAATGGCGTACAAACATTATTGAAAAAACATATCCCGTAACAGCAAGTAATACGATATTGGGATTAGAAGGCCATTTTAAAAAAATTTGCATTTTTTCCATCTTGCCCGCTATGTGAAACTAAGATGGGACTTGACGTTGGGCAAAATGGAACATACATAAAACACAAAAATAGAATAACAATTATTTACATTGTTTCTGTTAATTCAACAAACGAAGCTATTTTATGTGTAAATTTTGATCACAGATCCAAATATATATTATAATTCAAAATGGATAAGTTATAGATTCAAATATGCTGTATTTTTAATTTTTAAACAATATTTTATTTAAAAATATTTTCATAATTATTGTTTATTTTTTTAAAATATCATACCTTCTAATGATAACAAATAATGATTCTGCTTGAGGAGTCAGTGTATGTATTGCGTGCACATATTACACTGTATCTATACTGGTGGAAACATTTCCATCTTAGGTGCAATTGATGGTTTTCATTTTGCTCGAAACGCTTAATTCTCAAGTTTAAATTTAAAAAACAAAAGGGTTTTAATATTTTGAAATTATTAATATCAAGACTTATTTTAAAAAAACTGATTATTTTAGCACAACAAAAATTGTTGATATTAATAAAATACTATTTTTTGTACAACTATTGAAAAAAGACTCAAACTTATTTCAAATTGTCATTTTTATTATATTACGCAACTGAATAAAAACCGCTATATGTATCTACACCATTTTAGAGACATCGGGGTATTTTTGTGAATTTTCATTAGGAACAAAAAGATTTACAATTATCAGATGATAAGATAGAATAATCTCGAATTTCCATCTTGCCTTCTATTTCCATTTTGCCTGCTTCTCCCCTAACCTTCTCAAAATTTATCTTTTAGTATAGGTACAGGTAAATTCGACAACTCTTGAACGAGCTCGTCGGACATCATAATACGTCGATAGTAATTCGATGGAAAATATTTATAGTATTCATGAGAAAATGTCGCAGATAAATTACACTAAAGTAGTGTTTCATTTCTTATTTTTCCAATACGTACTGTATTTTTTTTAATTAGCAATAGCTAGCTACGTGAGCAACGTCCACTTTTTAATGGTTGCGTTAGATGCAGTCGACAAAATGTAATACGCATGCGCACTACAAACCACGAAGCCACATTTTAACAAACATTTCAAAAATTTAAATTTTACTTTGCGTGGTTTAATAGTGTATACTGTATATATACGTGGTGTATTTATTCAGTAATACGCAAGACGTCTATCAATGTTGTGTTTATATCGTAATAATTTAAGTTTTTGGTTTGAAACATAACGTCAATAAAACAGACGTGAAAAAGAAATTTCTTATCAGTAATAAAAACACAAGTTGAATGGTTTAAATTCCAAGTCCGGTATTCCTAATCGTTCCAGTATATTTTACTTTTTCAGTCCTTTATCTATTATATAAATGCGAAATACCACTTATACACTCACTCATCTATCACAAAATTTCCAAAACTACAATACCTACAAACTTGAAATTTGGCATGTAGGTGCCTATTGGGTCGCAGGCGCTCGCTAAGAAAGGGTTTTGCAAAATTTTTTGTCTGTCAAAATTTACGAAAAACCGTAAAATATCAATTTTTATTACTGTATACAGCAATCTATGGACGATTCATAAAAAATCATACAAATATATCAGATGACATATATAGATGATATTCTATAAATTTGTTACCTCAAACTACTAATTTATAAAAAAATTTAGCAAAACTCAATGCCTCGTCTTAATTTTTATATTAAACGATATAATTAAATTATAGTAATTTAAAACCAAAAAGCGACTGCGCCAAATTTTCGTTTAAGATGACGCAGTTAAGGCAAGCGCGTGTTGGAGTCAAAGGTTTGCACGTACACAAAATAAGTAGAGTGCGCTTCAAAAAATGATCGGACACTTTTTTGGTCAGGGGGTCCACACTTTTGACCCGGCAGTGTACCAAAAATTTAAGTACAGTACGGTGTGAAAAGTTTGGGGCCACCCCCTGGGTCAGGGTAATCCCACATTTTTGACGCGGTAGTGTACCTTTCGTTTAAGATGATGCAACTAAAGCAAGCGCGTATTGGGGTCAAAGGTCAAGGTTTGCACGTACACAAAATAAGTACAGTACGTTCCAAAAGGTGATCGGTTACCTTTTTGGTCAGGGAAGTCCGCACTTTTGACACGGCAGTGTACTAAAATTTAAGTACAGTATGGTGTCACAAGCTTGGAGCCACCTCCGAGTCAAGGTATTCCGCACATTTTTGACGTGGTAGTGTACCCCAACTATCAATTTGTAGTCTAAAATTCAGTCTGCGCATGCGTCGTGTACTAAAATTCAGTTTGCGGATGCGTTAGGTTTGCATTAAAAAAACTAGGTTAGATCTGGCGGGTAATGGGTTAACACAAATCCAAATCGTGATGACCAAATTGTGATGACGCATAATGGGTTAACTTGAATTTATTTTGTCGAGGTGCTGACCCAGCTCTTAGGAATTGCAAGGCCAACAGTATGTGCGCGTGTTGGGGTCAAATGTCAACAACAAATTTTGATATATGTACTCGGTACGTGCCGGGTCAAAGGTCAATTTATAGACTAGGTGCAGTAGGACCCCACCCTACTTTTTGACGATTCGAAACACCGCTGTAGTAGTAAGTAGTGTAGTAAAGTAGTGCGGCAAATTGGGGTTCTACTGTGCGGCCATTTTCTCATAGCTACTGATAAATTTCATTGATAATACCAGAAAAATTATATTATTAGCCTAATTATACTATTCGTCTATTGGTACACCTGAAACAACAAAGTGCTCAGTATTGGAACTGATCGAAAGAGTCAGTCATATTGATTTTCTTTATTGGTATTTAAGGTGTACTGTTTTGAGGGAGCAAATCAACTGCAATAATAAAACCGTTATGTAAATTAATTATATTTAGTGGAGGAAGTACTTTTGTTTTAAAAAATGCATAAAACATGTATAAACTTTATTTTGAATATTGTAAATAAATTACAGAGATAGAATTTTTTTTCTTAAATTATGTTGTCAATTGTAGCCTCTAATTATTTGTTGTTTTTTTTTAGTGAATTTCGAAAACTCCAAATTCAGCTATTACGGCCGTTCTCATGACACAACCTGAGGCCGAGACTATAACAGAAATATGTTTTGAGGTCCCTAGAATACGAAAATAATATTCACTAAAATTTATATATATATATATATATATATATATATATATATATATATATATATATATATATATATATATATATATATATATATATATGTATGTATGTGGATGTAACTGGATCGATTTTGAAAATTTTTTCAATATGAATCATTAATGTTAGAAAGCTAAACAATTTTAAATGGATTTAAGTCATATTCATAATGAGTTGGCCAATTCATAATGAATTGGCCATTTGCCAAAGTACATTGAGTGTTCAAGTATCAGCCAAAGCTGGACATTGAGTGAACATATGAATATTGGTGTATGTTTAAAAATATGGATAAAAATCCGCCATACACTAATAATGTTTCACAGGCACTCGATAACATTTGAAATTAAAAGTATAAAACTGCATCTCGCATTAGAGAGAGGTTGTGTTTGATTGATTACTGAATTGGAGTGGCACTCGAACAAGTGATCCGGGGCCTAGTTGGTAAGGCGCTTGGCTGGTAACCAAGAGATCCGGGTTCGAGTCCTAGCCGATCCAGTTTGGTAATTTTTCAAACACTGTGTCAATTTTAATTAACCATCCTAATCGTCTGTACAAAATTTAAAAAAATTATCTCTAATAGTTTTCAAGTTATGAATTTTTGAAATTTAGCAAAATAGGGTTAAAATGATGTTTCCGCGGTATCACTTTCGGTGACGTTATTATATTAAAAAATCCATAACTTCTGTAATATTTAACATAAAGCAATATTTTTTTCATCAAAATGTTCAGAAAAGTCAGGAGATTACACGAAAAAATTTGGTTAATGATCACTTCATGCTTCTATGTAATGCTCTGTTAGATTTAAATTTTGAGACATTTTTTAATCGATAAACAAAAAATCTTTAAAAGTGATTATTGACCAAAGGCATAGCAGTAACCGTAGTAATTTTTTTTCAAATTTATCCTAAACACGGACTATAGAATAGAATGGACTTGCCATTACCTAAGTTTTCGGATACCAATATTGACGCTTTGGAAGTGTGTAGAGGGGTTCACTAAAAGTTCAGTGGTATAGATTCTTTTTTTAAATTTTATTTATACTAGGTACTAGGTATAAAAATAAGTTACATAAATTACTTACTATATGTAAATATGTATGTAATATTAATAAATACATAGTTTGATACTATATATCATAATTACGTATAGTGTATTTATATGTTTAATACATATATAATATAAATTTGAAAATAAATTTATATTTTTATTTACGTTGCTACGTTTTTATTTTTTACATAATATAGAGAAAATTAAAAGCAATTGGGAATATTAATATTTAAAAAAAAATATTTATATGAATATATATGTATAATTTCCCGATATGTACTTTACAAATGTAATTTATAATGTATACAAAAAATAACTACGCCACTGGTACATTAATGTCATATCTTAATCAACATGGAGTCCATGTCAAATTAAATTTGACTTATTATGTACTTACTTGTGAAAGGAAATTCCAGATTTTTGTTTTGAATCTTTTCCACTTTTACTAGTGCACATCCTTACAGCGCAATAAACCATATTCGTCTTGTTTTTATTTTTAAAAAAATAATTTGTAATATTGAATGTTTACACTTTCAATAGATTACCGTGGTTCAATGAATGACAGATAGGACATACTCAAAGCTTCACCGACATACCTATATACAGCTAGTCCATTCTATTCTATAGTCCGTGATCCTAAAGATGTAAACTAAAATAATCTGGAACAAAAATAATGGTTTTTTACCCGTTAATATTTTTTAGACACGTCCGACGTCTGGAAGCTCAAAAAACGAGCTTTTTGGAATAATTTCCCGAAATTCAAAAGTTTTGTTTACACTATTGGGAAGAGGAGAAAAAATTACATAAAAAAGGTCTTTAAACTATTATTGTATGTCAACTAGTTTCCAAGAAAAACTAACTTTTATAAATGATCGCCATATATACCACTGTCACAGCATCCTGCATAACATAGCGAATTTCCATTTATAAAAATTATTTTTTCTTGGAAACTAGTTGACATTGAATAATAGTTTAACTACATTTTTTATGTAATTTTTTCTCCTCTTTCCAATGGTGTAAACAAAAATTTTGAATTTTCGGAAATTATTCCAAAAAGCACATTTCAAAACATTTACCTCATACTAGACGTAAAATAAATAAGTACGATTTACCAAAAAAATTTAATAAAAGTCTCGAAGAAAGCAAACTATGGTTTTTTGAAATTTTCTCAAAAAAGGGTAGAATTAAAAATCCGAAGCATTATTTTTACCAGTGTATACTAGATGTCAAAGACACACAAATTACCAAAAAAATTTTAATAAAAGTCTCATAATAAGCGAGCAATTTCATAATAAGTCTATGGGTAGGTACTAAGTATCTTTTTTGGAATATTTCAAAAAATCATAGCTCGCACATTATGCAACTTTTATTGAAAATTTTTTTGGGGAATCGTATTTATTTTACGTGTAGTATACACTGTTAGAAATAATGGTTCAAATTTTTAATTATACCATTCTTTGAGAAAATTTCAAAAACCCAGATACCTAGCTCGCTTGCGATGGGACTTTTATTAAATCTTTCTTTGACAAATCGTATTTATTTAACATCTAAGTAAGTATACACTTTAAAAATAGGATGTGGCTATTTATACATACAGTATGTATAACTAATTGGCTATTTATACATACAGTATGTATACGCAATTGGCTATTTATACATACGGTATGTATACGAAATTTGCTATTTATACATATATAGTGTGTATACGAAATTAGCTGTTTATACATAATTATGTGTATACTGAATTGGCTATTTAAACCTACAGTATGTAGTTATGTACTACCTAAAGCTAAACTGTATACGCAGTTGGCTACTTATACATACTAATTGAATGCGCTATTATTACAATTAATATTTTTTTAATAACTACACCATTATAATAACCGAATACCTCCGATTGAGCTGAATTATTTTTTTACATAATATTTTTGGCTTAAGAAGTTATCCATTAAACGGATTTTTGGCGACGAGGACCGGAAGTGTATTTTTCAACCCTTCGAATGTCAAGCCTAGGGATTACTAAAAAATGTTTTCCATTACCATAGCAACAAAAATTAAAGATCGATTCTTATGGAACTTGGTGAGTAGCACAAAAAAGAAACAATGAAGTTTTTCGATATTTTGCTTAGTTTTCGTGATATTACGTGTCAAATTTGAAAAACTTACTATGATATATTGGAGAGACAATTACGGTAGGTATATTACGGCTTGTATTGCTAGAAGTAAGTGGAAAATGGACCGGACAACATCATTGAAACCCCATTTTCAGGCAAAGGGTAATTAAATAATTTTGAAGTCATTACATGCCGAGACATATTTGTAAATAATTACCCTTTGTTCAAGAATGAGGTTTCATTGGTGATGTCCCGTTCATTTTTCACTAATTTCTATGAATAAAAACCAAAATATACCATTCAAAAATTATATCTAAAACTGAGTTTATATCCGTAAAAATTGATACTACGTATATGTGTATGTGTGTAATATACAATTCATTATCTCATTATAGTAAGTTTTAGAAATACAACATATATTATCTCGAAAACTAAACAGGATATCGAAAAAATTTGTTCTTCCTTTTTTGTTCCATTGATCAAATTCTAAAAGAATCTTCCTCTAATTTTTTATTGCCATAACAAAGGAAACCTTTTTTTAGTCCTCAGATATGCAACTTCCGGTTCGCGTCGCCAAAAATCCGTTCTTAAGCTAAAAAGATTATACAAAATTCAATCGGTGGTACGCGAGAATTTCGTTATTATTAGAATCGATAAATTTTTTATTATAAGTTATTTTACTGTCACCAGTGGAAAAGTCCATTTTAATACGCGCACCACGAAATTTTGACGATATTTTTGGTGCTCAATGTGCGCATTATACATCAGAAATTACGGTAATTCTGAATAAGTAGTTAACTGCGTATACATACTGCATGTTTAAACAAAATATTCCATATACATACTGTATGTATAAATAGCCAATTTCGTAAACATACTGTATGTATAAATAGCCAATAGCGTATACATACTGTATGTATAAATAGCCACATCCTAAAAATATATAGGTATATATATATTTTATATTATATATTTCAATTCAATATTACTTTTTAAAAGTGTATATTATCATATTGTTTATATTAAACTATGTTATAATTTAGCTATGAAACTCTTTTATGTCAAACAGTAAGTTCCCTTCTGAATTATTGTCCTGAAATCTAGTACTGAATACTTACTTTCCAATTTATTTAAATTTTTTTTAAAAGTTTCGCAACTTGAAGTAGAACACCGTACACTAGGCATGACTATAAAAATTCATAAAAGAAAATTAATATTCTTCCAGTTGTTTCTATTGTATTTGAGGTATTTAGAACAATTCTAAAATACCCCTGTTGCAGTACCTGCATAACATAGCGAATTTCCATTTATAAAAATCCATTTTTCTGTAATTTTTCACCCTTCTAAGTGATTTTTCCTCTTCTTTCTAATATTGTAAATAAATGTCGCAAAAATTTTTTAACTTGAGGCAATTTTGGCAAAAAACTAATTTTTGTCACTAAAAATTACCAAAAAAAACATGTTCCAGGCATCCGACATGGCTGGCTAACGAACTTTTCCAACGATGTGGGACCAAATATAATACATAAATTTTAGTGAATATTATTTTCTGTTTGTAGGGACCTCAAAACAAATTTTTGCCATAGTCTTGGGCTCAAGTCGCATCATGAGAGTGGCTGTAATAGCTAAATTCCATTCTGGAAATTCGCTAAGACCACCCATAAAATCTATAAGTCTAGCAAGTACTTAACACATTAATATTTTTTGTATATATCAACATCTAAAAACATTTCAGACCCTTTTTGACAAACTTAAACACCTTTTAAATTTAACACTTAAACACTTTTTAAATTTTTTTTTATTGTTAAAATCGAAACGTTATTTTGAAGACGGTTAAAATAACTAAATTTTACATCAAAATGTCAACCCCTAAACATAATGCTAGAAAACTGAGAAAAAACAGGTCATATAGATTTTTTTAATTTAGATTTTATTTGTAATGATTGAGTTACGAAATTCAAAAGGACATTTTAAAAATGTGTGTATTCGCTATGAGCTTTTGTCTGGAGGGAATCCAGCTCCTCAAAATCGACTCCAGCGCTCAAGATGGACAAAACATATCAGTTTATCAGGACGGCATTTGTACATAATTTTAATATTTTCTTTAAGAAATTGTATTGTGTTCTAAATACTTGTTTGATTTTTTCAAAGCGAGTATTTATTACGATTTCTATTTACCAGCTTCTACAAAATAAAAAAAAACATTTGTAACATTAGTATCAAACGTTATTTGATTTTGAAATTTTCAAAAAAAATATAAAAGTTACCTCTTATATGCTTTTTTTGGGTTAATTATTGAAAAATATTCTATTTTCCGATATTTTTGAGGTAAAAGGAGCAGATGTATGGTTTTTATTAAACAAATTTAAACTTTTTAATATATTTTCGCCCTAAAATATTTAATATTTTCAAAAATGTATGATAGAATTTGTCAAAATTTAAAATTATTTGTTTTGTTGTCAAAAAAAAAAATGAATGCAGATTTATTTACGAGTAAAATGCTGCGTTTATAGATAATAATTATAACAGTATTGTCATTTGGATAAAAAATTCGGTAAAAATATTATTGTTTGAATATGATTTAACGTAATTTTCATGCGATTGTGGCAAACTCTTATTAATTTTAGTAAGGTGTAAACATAATCTAAATTCTGACCGTATCACATAAAACAAATTTTCTTGGCAATTTTCCTATAAAAAACTGGAATAGATAGATTATAAAGATTTACTCAACTGAGAGAAAAGAATATAACTGAATCGTTAAATTGGATTAAAAAAATCATGACACGTCACTTAAAAAGCCGTTTTTTTTAATGTAGCATCGCAAAAAATAAGACAGAAAAAAAGACAGTGAGTGCGAGTGTAATAAAAAATGATTTCTTCCAACATATTTTCTAACTTTTCTCAAAAAGTAATTAATTTAGAGCAATGGTGTAAAAATATTTTTTACGCATATTGACTTTTACTTTGGCTTGGTGTAAAAAAAATTTGAAAGATTGCTTAATTCTGGCAAAAAACTCATTTTGTTGACAAAAAATGTCCGAATAATCTACTTCTGGGCATCCGACGTGTCTGGCTAACGAACTTAGCCGAGCGAATCTAGTCTTTAGTACGCACACAAAATTTCATAAGCATTAAAAGTTTCGTTCGAGAGTTATCGCGCGGATACATATATATATATATATATATATATATATATATATATATATATATATATATATATATATATATATATATATATATATATATTAAAAAAGGACCCTAAATAGTAAACTGCAAGGCCTTTATGAAGATATTTTTTCCTTCCAAAAAATCCAAAATAAATATTTTATAAATAAAACCTGACTTTAATAATATTTTTTAAATTACAATACTTATTACATCTATTATAACAGTTAGTTCACTTTTTTAACCAACTTCAAAAACGAGGAGGTTCTCAATTCAACCCGAATGTTTTTTTTTTATGTACGTACACAGATTTCTCCCACATTTTTGGGCCAATTTACGCCATTCTTTTTTTAGTTAGTAGATAAAGCTTTCCAGGTGGTCCCATAAAAATTGTATTAACATTGGTTGGGTAATTTTTTAACCATCTTCAATAATATGAATAATTATGACAATTTTAAATTTTGTATATGCAAAAATATTTACTTTAAAAACTATAGTAACATATTTTTTTAATTTCTGTTGATCCAATTAACCTAAAAATAATTTTCTATCAGTAACTACCTAGTTTAAAAAGATTCTTTGATGACTTGAAAAATTGGTTGATTTTCATCGATTTTTTATTTTCCTACTAATTACTGCTTTAAATACTAGGTTAAATACTAGGAATATTCCAAATTTCAAAGCAAAATCGGTGAGTGCCTAGAATTATGATTTTTGGACACTGGTATTTTGGAAGCTATTTCACCTACACATATAAAATTTGGAATTTAAAAAAAAAAAAGAAATTTAAAAACCAAATAAAATACTGCAATAGGATGGGCTGATAAACATTGCCACTAAAAAGAAAAGGATATTAACTCAATACATGTGCAAAATTTCAGCCCTCCAAGTTTGCTCAGAGAGTCTCTAGGCGTGTTAGAAAAAAAGCAAAAAATCAAGGAAATATTGGCGTAAAAATCGTGAAGGTAAAGGTTAAAAGTTGACACCTCCAAAAAGCAGTGGCTGGCTATTAACTTAACCTATACACAGAATTTCAGCCCTTTAGGTTTATTTGGGGAGAATTTGACCTTGACAAAACTGCTAAGCAACAAGAAAAATCATGTTTGTTTTGTATAAAAATGATGGGGGTAAGGGTTAAAAGTTGAGACCCCGAAAAGGCACACCCTTGATACTAACTCAATCCGAATACGAAATTTCAGCCTTTTAGGTTTATTTGGGTGACCTGTACGCGTGGTACAAAGTTCGAAAATGTCGAAAAATCTAAAAATTGTAGCTTCAAAACCGTGGGAGTGGGGTTAAAATATTAAAACGTCCAAAAAACAGACCCTAGGTACAGACTCTTATCAACATATAAAATTTAAATCCCCTACGTTAATTCTGAGGAGCCGTGGGCGTGCTAGATCCAGCCAAAACACTTTTCCCCCCTCTACTCCCTCCAAATCACCCTAGGAAGCTGAATTTTGGATATGTTATAGGTAATTGACCGAAGCATTATTCCCAACTGGTTTGAAGAAGTTTTATTGTTTTGTCGCTCTCCCCACCACCCACTTAAAAGTTGGATCTGATCCAAAATTTGCTCAAAAATTGACCCCACTTTGATAGTATTGTTGGGAAATGAGCCCCACTTACCAAATTTCACCTCATTCCATCCATATAAATGTTCTACGAGTCCGAAAACGGATATCGCCCCTACTCTCGCCTCGTCCCGTTCTTATCGTATAGGCTGTATAAGTTTAATTTTTCCTCGAAAAATTCGGCTAATGATACATAGGTAATATTATTTAATATATTTAAAACAAGTTTTGAATACATTCAAGTACCACCCTATTAGTATATTTTGGTTGGTAGGTACATTTGCAGATAATCCAATATTATCCCTAATTATTTGATGACTGACTGTACAGTGTACAATATGACATTTTTCTCGAACAATATTAATGTTTATTTCACACTGTCTGTCAATTTTTAATTACGTCGTAGTACAACATAGAAAAAAATTGTACACCCGAACGAAATCGATAAAATATAATAATATCCTCTATATGTAGAAATCTATGTATTAGAGTGCTACATTTACGCAATACGACTCCGAAATTGTCGTCAACACATTTGCGGTTAGCTGTTAATTTCATTTATTACCACAAAATTTAATTAACATGTCAAATCTTGTTATCAAACATGTCACATAGTGTACGTACATAATTACTTTTACACTTGCACCAGCTCAACTACCACTATACAATCCGACTGAACCATTATTCAGAAGCGCAAATTGTAAAGGTACCTCTAGGTATTTATATAAATAAGGGCTGATTCGAAAATGTCTGTTTAATCAAATTACTTATTTCCGTGTACATATTCCGTCTTACATGTATAGAGTGGATTATTATAATTTTTTATTATTAATTTAATTTATAAAAATTATTATATCAGTAAAATCACTGATCTTACGAACATATCACACTGATCTGTTCATATAAGATCAGTGATTTTACTGATTTTATAATTTTATATTTTAATTTTTACTTAATTCGATCTATCAAAAATTATATAAAAGTTTTTTTTTAAAAAACCGACTTCAAAAAGTAATAAATAATTAATACAGTGGGCATTCTGAATATTTACGCTCTCAATAGTTCCACTTCCCCAGTTTGAGACTCGAGCGTTACCCCCACTTTGCCACCTATTATAATATTTATTTCATAAGAGCTAAAAATGTTTTGTTTATATTAAATGAAAGAAAAATTACCTAAATTGAATAAATATAGTAAGACAATTTAAGTTTGTAACATCATTATTCGACTAACTGATCAGCATTGTTTATACTGTTCCACTGCTTCACTAATATCATGTATCAATTAGTGTCCTCATTATGTAAACAGATAGACATAAATTACTATGTGACATATATCGGTGTTATGCATGCAGGTATAAAAATTAAATTAGAAAAATACATTTAGAGATGCGAGCGTATTCTTGCAAAATTTTATGAGGAGGTACATATTTGATCAGTAAATGAAAAAGGTTACACAATAGTCAATACTTTTTAATTAAGAATTAGATTTTTAAAAATAAATAAAAAAGAAATAAAATAAACTGCGTACATAAATACATGATTATAATGAAAATGATATACCATTAAGTAATTATACCTAACTGTAAGTCCAATACCGTACACAGGTACATTATACTCATATAGTACAATTATGCATATCAGCATGTCTATACATAATTATGTTAAACGTAAACCACTAGAGTTTCGTTACATGGTTATATAAATATTAATTTAAATTTTTAAGTTACATTATTATTTTTAGACCCCCGTACTTGTTTTGACGCTCCTGGAAAAATTTTCAATTTTGACACAATCATAAATTATTGAACTACAATTTCTGAATTTAGACATAAAGAAATTTATTATCTTGCTAGCGAGCAATTGGAACTCGGTGGGGGAACAACAATTCCTGGAAAAGCTATTCCCCTCGTTTCATTTTGCCGAACTATTGAGAAGGAACACTGTAGCACGTATTTTGAAATCAGGCGTGGGGTGGTATAAAAAGATGCGATCGGATGTGCTTGTAAAATTAATAAATTCTCGTGGATCTACATCTTTATATTACGCTTTTACGCCTGACTTCAAAATCGGTGCTATTAATTATTTATTTCTTTTTGAAGTCGTTTAAAAAAAATTTTTATTTCATACCTTTTAGTTACAATGCTTATCAGCTCATCCTATTGCAATATTTTATTTTGCTCTTTAATTTTGTTTTTTTAATTTCAAATTTCATAGGTTTAGGTGAAATAGCTTCCAAAATACCAGTGTCCAAAAATAATAATTTTGGGCACTCACTGATTTTACTTTGAAATTCGGAATTTACCTAGTGTTTAAAGTAGTAATTACTGGGAAAATAAAAAATCGACGATATTGATAATCAACCAGTTTTTCAAGTCATCAAAGAATTTTCTTAAACTAGGTAGTTACTGATAGAAAATTATTTTTAGAATAATTGGATCAACATAAATTAAAAAATATGTTACTATAGTTTGCATATACAAATTTTAAAATTGCCGTTAATTATTCATATTATTGAAGATGGTTAAAAAATTACTCAACCAATATTAATAAAATTTTTATGGGACCACCTGGAAAGTTTTATCTACTAACTAAAAAAAGAATGGCGTAAATTGGCCCAAAAATGTGGGAGAAATCGGTGTACATACATAAAAAAAAAAAAAATATGGATTGAATTGAGAACCTCCTCGTTTTTGAAGTCGGTTAAAAATCCGCTCTATGCTCATAAGAATCATTACGGTATCCCATTTCGTTGCAGGTAACGGTAGATATAAATGCGGTAGCATTCAAATGTTTTATTTTCCAGAACACGGATGTTATAATTTTATCGACACAAATATCGAATATCACCAAAACTAGTAGGTCAGCCAGTTTGATCTTAGCAGTACAAATCATGGTCATCAAAGCACTTATACTAAAAGAGTATAGTCGCTAATAGTCGACTGCTACGAAGTAAAATTCGACGTTAACCCATTTAATTGTTATAACCCCCTCCCCCATACCGCATGGAACGTCATCGTACACACGTAGAACTTTGTTATATAAAATCTAATGCAGATAAGAAAAAGCTTTAGTGTTAAGCTGACCAAGAGATTCTCTGAGATTCTCTCAATTTCTTTTTTAGCGAATTTCCACTAGAACCCGAAGCAAGGCTTAGGATAGAAATAATTTTAAAACTATTGCCCTGCGTATTAACACAGAAATGTTACGATGCGGAAATTAGCCATGCTATTACAATATGAATAGTTATTTTAGAGTCGTTTGTCAAACACTATAAATAACTGATTTTGTACAGAATTTTGGAATATCTGATTTAAAAGTAATTTGACTTATGATTCATATAATTTTATGCTGAAGAAATCTCGGGCGACAACTAGCCTACTTAGAAATGCACTTAAAGGTTCACAATATTATTCAAACACAGCACCAAAAATTTACTTTTAACGTGAAAAAATAGATTTTATTTGATAAATAATTAAGGAGAGTAGTAGGTATTGGTTTCGCACACAAATGTGATATTTCAGATTCAATTTAGGGCGTCTACCCACATCATCTCAACACCTCACACATGCGCACTGACATATATTATTACTATTTTATCACACTTGGACCCGTATTAACTAGCCCGGTCACCCGCTACCACAGATATGTATTATAGCGACATATTCTACAGAAATTCAACAAGGAATTTTGGTCTATTTATAGAATTTATCAGCATTAGTTCTATAAAATCATACAAATGTAAAATAGAATTTTTGTGTTGGTAAAACTCACTTTATCTAATTATTTATAACTGGCACGTAACTTCTTATATACATTCATTGGTGTCAAATAATTTTATCACCTTATCACTTCTAAAGAAATAATTTTCAGACGGGATAATAATATAGTATAATAAATATGTTAAAATTAAGTACATAAAACTATATACGAAATAAGTATATTAAAACTGAATAATTAATTATTCACTTTCCCAATTTAACATTATTTCTATCAACTCACCCTGTATGACAAAAACAAAGTTTTTATTAATTGAATCCCAAAATTTATTCGTTTGGAATTAAGAAAAGTTTCTTCAATACTTTACAGAACATCGAAGCGTATTAGAAAATACATATACCTACAGAGAAATAAATATACTATATTCCAAGCGAGTACCCAAGAGGCACAAACAAATATAACGAAACTAAGAAGATAATTTATAGATAAACATTTAAAAAATAAAAACAAAAACATAAATGTTGTACGTTGTCGAGTCCTGCGGCACAATTGGATTGGAAGGCGTCGCTGTCACCAGGGCAGTTTTCGTTGAAGACAAAACTCCGTAAAATCTTGATTTACCAATATGATGAATGTCGTTGACGGTTTTTCAACAATTATCGTATTTGGCGATGTTAAACACCGACTTGTAATTATCGAGTGTTTTTAAAAGACTTTTTATCGTCGAAGTTAATAATGCTTTCAATAGACTTTTTATCGTCGAAATTACTAACACTTTAAATAGACTAACACTTAAAATAGACTTTTTATCGTCGAAGTTAATAATACTTTTTACAAGAAACAACACAAGAAATGAATTTAAATATTTATTATAACAATTAAAAATTACATAGTAGTTAATCTTTTAGTAATTACTGTATGATGTTGAATAACAGTTTGATAATTTTTGTATAAGTTTGAATAATAACTTGATAATTTTTGTATATGTTTGGATAATAAACTTGATAATTTTTGTATATGTTTTATTGGGTCAAATCGTGGTCTATTTATATGGTTTCTTTATTGACTTTCTATCCTAGGGGATTTTCCTAATGATTATTTGATTATTTTACAATTATAATTATTTTTATGGAATTTGGGTGAAATTCGTAGCTCGACACTCCTCTCTCATTAAGAAGATTGGATGGGTTGCAATCAATCGTCGAGAATTAATTTGCTTGATCGTAGTCTTCTTGTTTCGGATGCTGTAACGCTTTTGGTTTTTCTTACTAACGAGGTATATTCTGGTGGAGGAATCGTCTTGTCTCCGTTGTCTTCCTGCTTGAGCTGATACATAACGAAGGAATCGGTTGTAGGAGCTGTAGGTTAGTACTGATTCCGGACTTGCTTCGTGTTACCAAAACAGCAATTGATATAATTTATTTCGTTGCGGCTGTCACATCTCGAAATACTTCTTAACTGCGTTGAATATTCGGCTTATTAATGACCATTTGTAAGTGTAGTATAGTGCTAGCGTTGTTAGGAGATATATTCCACTTATCTTGGCGTAATACAATATTGTGTTCTCGTGTTGGATGAAGAATTGTTTGTTTAGCTGTTGCTGAAGTTCTTCATCGAACTGGTTCAACCTGTGTTGGGCAAAGCGAAGATCGTCGAGATTCAATTTCGTTAATTGGATTGGTTTGAGCTGAATCGTGGGTAGATGGGACATGTTGATTTTCTTTTGGATACAGTAGTCGTCTTCGTTTAGCTCGATATTCGGTACGTAGTCGCGTTGAATAGTTTTATTCACTAGTGTCGTTTTTGATTCCAGGTTTACTGAATTAGTGAATGCTACGCAGTCCTCTTTTAAGTTAGGATTCCATTTCCATTTAATACAGTTGTGTTTCACATGTATGATGCTGTGTCGTTTCGACGATATGGACGTCATAACAGATGAAATGTTGAATATTATATTCGGTGCATTGGTCAATTGACTGTAGTTGTACATAATGAGTTCTACTCTTTGATACCATTAAATAAGGGAAATTAATTTTTATGATGGATAATATTTGGTTATTAGTTTTACTAGGTACAGGTATAGGATATAATTTGTAAATGTCATATGAATCTAGTTTTGTGATGGGAATTTCGATAACAATTACTAATTCATTATGAGTGTGAAATGACTTGACTTTAATTAATTTATAATAATACTCTAAATTTTGCCAGGCAGCTTTAAAGGGTAAATTGTATTTTAATGAGTTTTGTAGTTCCGAAAGTAATGTTCTAGGTGAGATAATTTTATAATCTATTATTCCATGTCTTGTAAATGTAATTGCATTTTCGTAATCCTTAATTAATTTTTCAGCTAAATTATTTATTTGTTCAATTAATAACAGATGTTCAATTATTTCAATTTGTAATGTATTTTCATTAATTAGTTTTGAACTATTTCTCATATAAATATTAAACAATTGAATATTTGAGTTTAGTTTTGCCTCTATATCATTTAATTCAACCGTTGTTTTAATTAAATTACGTATTGTGTCTGTAATAACCCTAATTTGTGATTGCATAAGAATATGCGTTTGTTTTGGTCGTTAATTAAGCTTTCTATGGAATGCTGGTAAAAATGAGCATCGTCTAAATCTGGAATGCCAAATAACCATTTTATTGGTTTTGAAAAAGCGTTGATTAATCCACGTCGTTTTCTTTTATCGCTTTTTATAGTAAATTGTTTCCTAATATCATTATATCTAACGTCTAAATCTAGTAAGTGGTTATGAATAAGTAACAGTGTTTGCTTACATGTAGAATCTACTGAATTTATTATGCTACAATAAGATAAACTACTAGAGTTTGCTAAATTAGATTTTTCAATTATCTTTTCTATACTACTAATGTTATAACAGTGAACTAACTTAATATTATTATAAGCTATTTGTGCTTCGCCTATATTATTAAAACATATTCCCGGATTTGGGGTAACGGGAGATACGGAAAATAGTCTTTATTTTTGTAGCTTCGAATAAATGTTTTTATCGAACTATGGGTTCGTTTTAGTGCTCCATTAGATTGGGGATGATATGGTATAGTCTGTTTATGTTTAATTTTTAATAGTTTATTTAATTCTTTTATCAAATTAGATGTGAAGTTGCTTCCTAAATCCGTCAGGATTGTTTTGGGAAAACTAAAAATAGAAAAATATTTAAGCATGCAAACGGCGGTAGTTTCAGAGTTTGCTTCCGCGATTGAATATGCTTGTACATATCGCGTTAATTCGTCTTGTACAGTGAGTATATAACGGTTTCCTGTGGGAGTTACGGGATATGGCTAAAGCAACTAAATCGTTGAATTCATTCGCTGTGGACGTAATAACCATAGGTGGTTTTTCGTTTGTCTTTTTGATTTGTTGGCAAACTTTACATTGTTTTACATAATTTTCAATTTGTTGTTTCATTCCCTTCCCTTCCAAAAATAAACCTTTTTAATATTCTGCCATATTCGTTTACTACCGGGATGGCCAGCAAGAACATTCCCATGATATTCTTTTAATATGGTAGGGATTTCGTCTCTTTTTGGGTGAATCAAATCGCCTATTAATATATTAAATTCATTATTTTCTAAATTTAAATATTGAATCATATTTTCAAATGTTTCTGTTTTACTATAATTACTAATATAAGATATATTAAATATATAAACATTGTCATCATTATTATGTTGTGTTAGTAAGAGTAAGGTTTTTAATGTATTAAATAATTGATCGCATTGAACTTTATCCATTGCCTTTTCTTTTACGTAATATAAATATAAAATTTGTGTTTTTGAATATTTTTCTAATCCACTTATTTCTCCTATTTTAACATTATGTTGGTGAGATGGATCATAGTGTTGTTCTATGTAATGACTAAATTTATTATTTTTACTTAAGTCACGCGAGAATGGTAGACATAAAATTTTTATTTGTTTGAGAGGTAAATTTGCTCTATTTATCTTAGGGTCTTCAGTATTTTTGTAATGCCATTGTATGAAGTTATCGTATATGAGGTTAAAACGTAACTGGTCTAACTCATAATTATATAACCCAGGTCGCGATAGTCCATCTGCGTTTGAATTAAGGGTTCCTTTTTTATATTTAATTTCGTAGTCGTATTCGGATAATTTTAGACGCCATCGTACTAGTCGTGACGAAGGATCTTTTATGTTAATTAACCATTGTAATAGTTTATGATCCGTTACGATTATAAATTTTTGCCCGTATAAGTATGGACGAAAATGTTTTACGGCCTTAACAATAGCAAGGGTTTCTTTCTCCGTTGTGCTCTAGTTCCTCTCGGCTGAGTTGAGAGTCAGTGATTAATAGAATATGGGTTTATCTTCCCCTATTATCCCTTGGGATAAAACGGCAACAATTGCATCATTACTAGCGTCAGTTGCAAGTATAAACTTTTCTTTAAAATTTGGATATTGAAGTAAGGGTTCACTTTTAAGTGTTTGTTTTAATGTGTTAAAGGATTTCCTACATTTTTCATCGAAGTTAAATACTGTATTTTGTTTTAATAGATTAGTAAGAGGTTTTGCAATATTCGCGTAATTTTGCAAATTTTGCGTATTTTTCCAAATTCGGTAATAGCCCGTTAGTCCTAGGAATGATTTTACTCCTTTTTCGTTTCGTGGTTCTTTTCTATCGACAATAACTTGTATCTTTTAAGGATTGGGTCTTACGCCCATATTGGAAATTGTATGGCCAAGATATGCGATTTCCTTACGAAGAAATTCACATTTGTCTGGCTGCAATTTTAAATTATGTTTTTGTAGTGATTCGAACACGTTTACTAATTTTTCATTGTGATCTTTCAAAGAATTGCCATATATTACTATATCGTCCAGATAGACGAAACAGTCATCTCCTAAATTATTTGATAGAACGATACTCATTAGTTTTTGAAATGTTGACGGAGCATTTCGGAGGCCGAAATTCATTCTATTGAATTCGAAATGACCTGTGGAGGTACAGAATGCGGTTTTCTGTTTATCTTCCTCTTTCATTTCAATTTAGTGGAAGCCACTCGCTAAATCTAGAGTAGTGAAATAAATGGCTTCACCGAGTTTATCTAATATATCTTCTATATCGGGTTTTATTATATTCTGCTCTAACATGTTATTTATTTGTTTCTCTACTTCTTCCTCATGAATTTTTGGATACCTATAGTTTTTTACGGCTATTATTATAACAGATTGTGGTTTAAAGTGATTAAGAAAATTTTGCCCGAGGATACCAGAGTAAGGAATGTTGTAATCCAGGTCTATTACTTGAAATGTATAATGAAATACATCATATGGTTTTGTCAAAGTAAGTTCTACTGTCCCTTGTGTTATTAAATTAGTATCACTGATCCCGGATAAACTTAATTTTTTGGTTACGTCTGGTTTAATTGAGCTATGTAATTCCCCTAATTTCACAATAGACGTAGCTGCACCTGTGTCGATAAAGAATTTTAGTTTTCCTGTTTTCGACAGGCTTTTATCGAATTTTAGTTTTTTATCATTTACTGAAGCTCTAAGATGGGGACTCGTCTGAATTCGATTGTTGGTTGGCGGTCATTTGATTGTTGAAATCCCGAGACTCGACCGTTAGTTGGGATTGATTGAAGTTTAAAAAATTGTAGGAATTATTTTGATTAGTAATAGCAATCCTATTACTGGGATTAGCGGTTTGTTGTGCGTATTTCTTTTTATTACATTCGGATTCAATATGACCTCTAAAGTTACAATCAGTACGTTTGAATTGTCTATTCTGTGAGGTTACTTGGTTATTGTTATTATTATTATTATTATAATTCGATTTTTTATTTCTACAATCGTGTGTGATGCGTTTTTGTATTAAAAAATTCACAGTATTTATTATTATTATTAGATAAATGAGAATTATATTTTAGTTGCCCATGATTTAATAGATAGGCTTCTTCTTCACAAGCGAGTGAAAAAGCTTCATTCAAAGTACTGAACGTTTTATACCTTAGCATTCTAGATATTTCAGAATTTGAATGGAAAATGAATCTACGTAAAGCTATTCGTTGGATAATCCGTTGTTCAGATTCTAATGTAGGAGACGTTGCTTCTTTTTTTTGTAGCTAGAAGGCATTTGTTTGCGATAATATCTAACTTAACGTAATATTCGCGTATTGTTTCATTTGATTTTTGTTTCATTGTTTCTAATTGTTCCATTAAAAAACCGTAGCTTTCTATGGGAAGATATACGGCTTTTAATTTATCTTTTAGCTCTTGAAATGATCGAACATTTGAAATACTAATTTTTGTTTTTACTTCAGCGCTTAATTTAGAACAAATCGATAATTCGACTGGATGTTTTTGTGATCTATTAGCTAATTCGTATGCACTATTGGCATTTTGAATAAAATTTTGGAGATCTTTTGGGTCTCCGTTAAATGGTGTAACTAACTACATTATTTAAGTAAGTATCCGGGTCAAGACTGATTTGGGGTGTAGACCCGAATACTTATTAATTATTTTTTATTTTTTTTATTTTTACTTATAATGAAACAAATAGGTCCGGGATATAACAAATAATATACGTTCTTTCTAATGGTAATATGAAGGAAACATGTATAAACATAAAATTGTACCAAAAAATGTAAAAAAGTGTCCCGGTTTAGACGATTTTACGGTACCTATTTTTTATGGGTCAAAAGCATCCAAATTTGAGATTTTTCGAACCTTTAAAAATTCATATCTCTAAAAATATTAACTTTATCGTGAAAAGTCGCAGGACCTTTTTTATTTGTATTTCAATAAAGAATATAAAAAAAATTTCTCCGGCTGAAAAATAACAATTCCTTGCAATTGTTTAAACAATTTCGATTTAAACAATATGGGACGGGATTGCCCCATGGCAACATGCATTTATATCATCAGTAGGGCAATTTAAAGAGGATCACATAAAAAAATTAAGATGGAATAGTTTTCGGTACTCATGCGCCGATTCCTCCTGGACTATTTTGAAAGTAAACTATCACAAGTAACACCACCATATTTAGTTTTATATAAAGAATTGTAATTCAAAATCCCTCAATCTTGTTTGATACCTGAAGATGAGTTAATCGCTCGAAAACTGGTTCGTAATTTAAAGAATTAAATATAGTGAAAAGTTAACAACGCAAATTTCCAAATTTATTTATAATATGAATTTTCACAAAGTAAATATTTCTAGTGTTAATTATAAAAATTATTATACCTATGTCCTTTAGAAAAATTAATAAGCAATTAAAAATTAAAATTATATTGTCATCAATTTAAAAAAAAATTAAAAGTTTGTTAAAACTGAAATTAAAAATTACAGTAAGAAAATGTAAAAACAGGAAAAATTATATGTATAAAAATTGATCGAGTAGAACAAAAAGAATCTGAAATTTTGTCGATATGTGTAATTTAATTTTTACCAGAAGCTAGTTCACTTAGAGCAATAGTTTAGAAGGTTATCTAATTTTTTACGCTCTTTTTGATGGTAAAAAAAAATTATAAAGATTTTGAATTCTAGCCGTAATAGCTGAATTTCCAGAATGTAGTACGTAATTTCGAGGAGCAGCGCGCCCTTGATAATCATCTGCCGCGGTTATAGCCACGGTTTTTTTGTCTGTCATTTTGCAGATGGCCACCTCATGCATTTTTATTATAATAAATTTAACATTCAATCAATCGGCACTTGTGATGAATTTTCAACCGATGATGAATATTTTATTTTACTCCCCTTTCTCGCTATATACCGGCACTTTCGCCACTAGCAAACTCTCTGCCAACAATTTCCTACATGTCCTAAGAATAAATAAAAACTATTTTCATAATTATAGCTCATGTAACTTATAAAATTTTTAATATCAAAATTTAACCTATTTAAGCGGCCGCTCCCACTTTAAGCCACGGGTTTGCGTTGGCAGACAAGACGTTTTGAATTTGACCACACAAAAGGATCCTTTTATAATAGAAATCAGCGATGTAGCGTTTCTATGTAATTTATACAGCTTAGTTTCGAATTCGGCGTCCAACTATTATTCTTATTGTAAACATTATCGTTATGTTTTATCCATTCTATTTCGCCAAAGCTCAAACTTGAACTGGTTATTTTCTGTGCAAAAAAATTACAGAATTGTTGAATAGTTCCATGATCTGCAATGTTTTGGAGCTTTGCTTTGAACTGTTTTTGTGCAATTTCTTTGATTTCGTTACTTTTTTATACAGCCAGCTCTCAGTCTATAAGAAATGTATTTATTTTCACGTTTTCGAGAGTTTTACGCTGATAAATCTAATTAATATGTAATAATAAAATAGTTGAAGAAATGAATAAATAACTTAAAAAATTACTTGCTCTCTTTTTTTTACTGTCATTTTCGTATACATACTAGGTATTTTGTTTATTTTTTAAGCGTGCGTCGTTCTAGGTGTTGCCACGTTTGATCATGGCTTTTAAAGTTTCTAACAAGGAAAGGTTTTGAACTGTCAATTCGCAATTTTGATGAAACTTGGTATATATGTAGTACAAGCAAAAATAACAGACCCGTATTTTTTTATCTGCCACCGTCGCCATTTAAGGGGTGAAATCACCCCTCAAAATTAGGGTAAAATTTTAACTTTGCTTGATAACTTGAAAAGGACGGCAAATAGAAAAAAACTTTAAATTGACAATACATTTTATTTTTAGAGAGCTTTCTATTGATGTGTATAAATCCAGGGTCCTACTAGAGGGGCTGTTCAGGTAAAATTTAGGGTACATTTTGAAATAGGGTGGATATGCTTTAGTATATTAAAATTTGAATAGCATATATGAAAACTACATGAAAAATACTAGTTTACCTGTTTTTGCTCAAAGTTGCAATTTAAAGTCTAAAATCTCAAAACTGGACAGCTAATTTGAGGTGCCAATCATAATTTTACTGACAATCAGCGAAATAAAAATATTTCTATAAGGTTTTCAGCAAGTGAATTGTTTTGTAATTAATAACTGGCTAAAATAAATCAAATTATACTTGTTGATGTCCGACTAAAGCTTTAAATTTTATACAAGTAGGTAATATTAAAATTTTATTTTGTTAAGTCATGCAAGAATATTATTGCATTTTTACTTTTAGAAAAAAATTAAGTTTATAGAATACTTCTTTTTTGTCAAATAATAAGGATAAGGAAATTTGTTCTAGTTTGGCATGAATGTAAGAAAAATTATAAAAGTGTTAATATCTTTAATTTAAAATAGTTTACAATAACAAAATAATGTATATTATTCTATGGCTTATTGTCTTCACAATAATGATACTGTTCAAAAAAATGTTTTAAACAAAGAAATTTTTGATACCAACCACATCTTACAACAGCTGGTTCTCCACAAATGTGACATTTCGGTTTTAAAAAAAAAATATATTCTACGGGATTAACGAAGTAATCTGGTCTTTGTTCTATGTATTCGCTCTTGTACCAGGCGTATTTAAATGTATCTCTAAAGCGGGCTGATGAGAATTGATTATATGCTAGGGATTGTATTTTTATATTATTCCTAGAGAGTAGATCAATATCACTATCTGATATGAGAATTGAATCACACAATGTTCGAACGAAATTGTACCGAAACCGGGAGCCATATACATCTAATGGTTGTAAAAGCGCTGTTGTTTTTGGCTGTATGCTTAACATTTTTACTTCGTTATCTTGAGGAATGATATTTTTCACAACAGCTGGGCACTGACCACTCCACAAGTCAAATAATAATAAAGATTTTTTAACAGTTTGTGAAAAATATATATTTTGAAACCACTCTTTAAAATGCTCTGTTGTTAATTTGCCTGATTTAGATGTTGAAACATGTACATTCTTTGCTTTAAATAGAAGTGCTGAACTCTAAAGTAGTAAGGATTGGCCGGAGCGAAGCCCTCCTCCCCTCCTCCCGATTTTTTGAGCGACCCCAGGAGGAGGTAGCGATATCGGGGCGGTTCTAGAAGCCTCCGGCGGTGGGTGGAGTAATGTGAACGAAAATTCCTTCTAACCTAACTGAAACTAACGGAACTTGGTCTAACCTAACGGAACCTAACGGAACTTGATCTAACCTAAGGGAACCCAACGGAACTTGATCTAACTTAACGGAACCCAACGGAATTTGATCTAATCTAACGGAACCCAAATGAACTTGATCTAACCTAACCTAACAAAATTTTTTCTAACCTAACCGAACCTAACAAAATATTTCTAACCTAACCAAACCTAAGAATTCAAAATTTCCCTAATAGATGGCGCAACCACCTTCGAGCCCTGTAAATTCCAAGTTTCCACTACTAGATGGCGATGCTAGTCTGGATACTAGCGATCCCTGTGTGTAAGTTTGAGAAATTGTCAACAGATGGCACCGAAAATCCTTTTTGATAGTTAAAAGATGGCGTTGCCAATCTGAACCACTGCGAACTCTATACGCTGATTCATTATTTTGTCATATGATTGTATATTTTTAGCTGCAAATAAGTTTAAACTTGTACAAATTGTCAGCTGACGTCATCAGGCTATTTTTCTACTATAAATGACCGTAGTATAACTTTTCAATTACAATTTTGTTCGAAACTTTAGTAAAAACATTAAATCTTATTGTTGTAAAAAAATTTTTTCAATTGTTGTGTTAAGAATTAATTATTGCCAACAATGGAATCCATTTATTGTGGAGATCAATTAGTTCGTCGTAAAATCGTTCGTATTCATCACATAGCATTTCAGAGTTGTCGATAATTTGTTTAATAACTTCCTCTCGACGCTTCGAGTAGAATAGCTGAGCGGGTTCTGTGACACCGTAAAACTAAGCAACTTGAACCCTTTTGCCAATGATTGAAATCGTGTGATTTTACGGTACTACACATTCCGAACTGATGAGTCATCAAACTGTATCGATGTGCAAACCTTGACCTTTGACCCGGCACGTACTGAGTACATGTATTTAAAATTTGTTGTTGACATTTGACCCCAACACTCGCTTATACTGTTAGCCTTGAAATTCCTAAGAGGTGAGTCAATACCAGCGACCAAATTAATTTATGTTAACCCATTATGCATCATCACAATTTACTTATAACAATTTCATTTTGTGTTAACCCATTACCAGCCAAACCTAACGCATGCGCAGACTGAATTTAAGTACACGACGCATGCGCAGACTGAATTTTAGGTTACAATTTGATAGATGGGGCACACTACCGCGTCTAAAATGTGGGGAATACCCTAACTCGGGGGTGGCCCCAAATTTTTGACACCGTACTGTACTTAAATTTTTGGTACACTACCGTGTCAAAAGTGTGGACCCCCCTGGTCAAAAAGGTATCCGATCACTTTTTGAAACGTACTGTACGTGCAAACCTTGGCCCCAACACGCGCTTGCCTTAAGTACGTCATCTTAAACGAACTATCACGTCAAAAAATGTGGGGAATACCCTAACTCGGGGGTGGCCCCAAATTTTTGACGCCGTACTGTACTTAAATTTTTGGTACACTACCGTGTCAAAAGTGCGGGCCCCCCTGACCAAAAAGGTATCCGACCACTTTTTGAAGCGTACTGTACGTGCAAACCTTGACCCCAACACGCGCTTGCCTTAATTGCGTCATTTTAAACGAAAGGTACATTACCAAGTCAAAAATGTGGGGAATACCCTAACCCAAGGGGTGGCCGCTAAATTTTGTGGGGGGCACTCTACCAAGCGCTAGCCGCAATCATGACTTCAGACTCCAGATTTTGAGACTTCGGGGTCCAGACTCCAAATTTCAGACCGCTACTGTACTGCCGGAAATTTTGGTGTCAATTGTACTTGAGGTTTTTTTTTTGTATATGAGTCAAGTCTTTATAAGATTAATTTGTTTATTTAATAAAAACTCGTGACTTTATACGGCTTGTGTTTGTTTATTTAAGATTTTTTAGCTGACTTAGGATGATGTAATTTCATAATATGTTTGCATCATAGTCAGAGAGGATTTTTATTTAAAAGCAAGTCTCAACTTGTCAGTTCCAGGAATTTTTATCAGTTTTAAAATAAACAAAGAACCAATATCTAAATGTTTGTTTTAGCTGAATGTTTATTTTAGCAGACCTTGAAATCAGATTGTAAAACCTCATTTAAAAATTTGAGTATTTCCAGCATAATTTATAAATCAAATGAAAATTATCTTAATATCTACACACCTGTATATTATGTATACACCCCTGTATAGTAAAAGAATAAATCGCTATTTAATTTTAATTTTATAAATTCTAGTAAATGATTGTAGTCTTTATGTCAACAAAATCTAACTAAAATAATTTATCACTTTTATTAGCATTGGGAAAATATTTGCTTAATTAGCAAAAAAATAATATGTTTGCAAATAAATTCGTATATATTACTGTACAATAAATACTTGAATTATTTCTTAATATGTATACTATAGTTTAACTATGTTGTTTAATGTAAAAATTATAACAGCATTAAGATTTGCTAAATTTTTTTATAAAATAGTAGTTTTGAGGTAAAAAATTTATAGAATATCATCTTAAAACTTACATCACAAATACATAATATAATTATAATATACAAATGCATGTGTACGGGTGTATTCTTATACAGGGTGTATCATGAAATATGCTTTTCAATTAGAATAATAAATAAGATTTTTTTTCAATACTTTTATAGGTTAACGAAAGTAACTTCTTCCTGTAAAAAATAGGGGAATTCAGGGTAATAATTAAATAAAACGCACATAATTTTTTTTTTTAATTTTATTTATAGAATATGTATACAAAAAATTAAATTGCTTAAATCTATATATTACTTAAAATCTATTTATTTTCCATATAAAAATTTTTTAAAAGAATACAATTTTCTAATGAACAAATTTTATCTGAATGAAGCATACAGCGTCTTGAATAATATTCATCTCGCAGAATGGAAATCTTCGGTACATCAAATATTTCTTCCAAATTCAGAATCCACGGCTGGTTTTCGGTACTATCAAACAAACTTGATATCCATTTCTTCTTTTCACCACCCTTGACGTATATAACATCATACTTCTTTAATATAGGTTTCAATATGGTATGAAGTTTTTTGTATGGAATAAATCCATACGACCAAGGTATCCCATGCCAATTTCGGTAAAGCCAACTGGCTACTCGTTGATATTTCTTCGGCAACTCGTTGAAATCAAACGGTGCGTCGAATATAAGATGTAATATATCATCCGAATTTTCTGCAGCAATACCAACTTCTTTAAAATAAAATTCGTTGTTAGCTCCTTGATAGCCTTGTATGTCAAGAAACGCCATTTTTTACCGCCACCGTAGAACTGAAATTATTCACACAATCCACAACTTTATATAGAATAATTAAAAGTGGTGGGGGTAATTAGGTATACTTTTTAACCAGGTTAGTTAGTGGAATGTATTCGAAAATGACATCATGAACTAAAATGGCTATTGCTGTCGTACCAGCCGGAATATCTTTATTACATTTAAATTCTAAACGAACATCAACTGAACCGCTTTTCAGTGACTCATTTTGATGTGAGCAATCGATAAAAACTATCGGAGCTATAGTTTTAAAATTTTCCCAATTTAAGAGCGGTTCATTGGAACGATGATAGTATGAGGATTGAAAGCGGGTATACATATCATAAAGTATTGCATACTGATTAATATCAAATTTAATATTCAAATCATCATAAGGGTACACTTGTGAATTTAGGTAAACTTTGAAATTATTTAAATCACAATGATCAAACTTAGAAACATTTTTATCCTTTTTCTGTAAAGCGAAAATGATATATCGCGGTTTTTCTAGCTGTGTAGTTGTTTTTACAACCCAAGTGTTTTGTTGTGTAGTGGGTAATGCAGGTTGAATATAAGTTTCCCACGCTCTAAAACTAATCTGTATAGGTTCAGCTTTTTCAACATATTTTAGCAGTGATAATTTAATTTCATCTGATACAGTTACATGTGGAACACGCCATTCGAGTTTATTTATTTCAAATTTTAACGAATCCGATTCTGAAACAATTACATCGTTGTCAGTTCGTGCACGAATAAGAATTAATTCATGCTTTGCGTTTAACATAATTTTTCCGTAATCCTCAGCGAATCCCAATAATTTTCTAAGCGGAATGCAAAAGTTAAAGTTGGCTTGTGGTAATTTTATTGTACAATCATTATCAATCGACCAACCAGCATTTAGTAATTGTTTACTCTCATCATCGTTTAACGATAAATAATTTTTCAATGTCGATGTTAGACCAACATACCTAACACGTTCAAGTTCAACCCCATTTAATTCATATCTAATTTCATCGAATAGAAAGGCAATACAATTATTAACCAATTTTATATCTGGAACGGCATTTTCATTATTTAAAATTTTCCCCTCAATGTAAATAAAACTTTCACTAGGTAAAATGTACAAGTCCTGGTTTTGAATTAATATTCTAACTTCGTCATTATTCTTAAAGGATCGTAAAAAGGGCGCATATGTATGATATTCAAAGTTCGTAATGCTATCATCAATTTGTGAGCCACCAGGAATATTTAATACGTCGCTGTATACCATTTTCTTTTAACTTTGTGACCCAATGCTTCAAGAAATGCTAAACGTTCAGGTGAAATACGCTGTTGCTTAAATGCTTTACGTTTAATGGTATTCAACTGAATGAGCTCAGGCTGTAAAAACGCTCTATTATATAGCCTAGCGGCGGGTTGCTCCAGATTGTAAATTAACATGGTCTCAAATGCAAACGTACTGTGATTGTTTCACCGCGAAAGTCAACCAAATCACCGTCTTGATCGACAATTTTCAACGAAAGAGATGTTAACTCTCTAACGGTTACTGGTGAATAGATTATATTTCGCGGTACCTCAACTATTTTATACCCTGGCGCAACAAGAGGTGAAAATTCGTGAAGTGTGTGAGCTAGCATACCATTCATATAAGCATTACTCGTAATATTAGATTCAATGCGTATTGCATTCACCTTCATAATACTAACAGGCTCATTAGATGAGTGAAGTTTGTTTGGTTCCAATATCCGTTTAGTAAACCCTAAAAGTGAACCAATTGTATTAGGTTTAGTGAAATCAATAGCTTTATTGCTAATTATTTCGCATTTGAGTGTGTTATTATTAGCCCTTAGATGTATGTATGGTTTATCATTTTCGTTGTTATATATTATAAATAAATAAATAATAAATAAATAAATTTATTTGTTTAAGACTTTGTCTCTTACAAAGGAGTTCGAATAGTACATATACACAAATAAATACATATAATATAATGAATTAATGATTAATGAATAATGATAGTGAGTAATAGATAAATTCATGTATAAATAATATTACTATATAATTTAAAGGTAAATAAAAAAATAAATAAATATAAAATAACAGTAAATAACAGCAGTAACAATAAAATAATTATAATAGTTAATTAACAACAATAACAAAAATTAATTAACAACAATAATAAATTTTTAAAAATAATTAGTACTTTGTGTAGGATAAATCAATCGCCTTAAAATTTACTCATTAAAAATAAAGCTTCTAAGTTTAAGAGCACTTGAAACAAAATAAAAAACATCATTTAATTGTGTGATGTTTCTAAAATTTAATAATATTTTATGAAAGTTATCACGCATTGCTTCACATATAAAGTATTTTTTTATGTATTGTGATCTTAATGGTTCGTACAATGGACACTCAATTAAAAAATGATAAAGATCATCCGGAACCTGGAGGTTGCAAATGGTACAGTTATTATCTGAATCCAATTTTGTGTAAATTCCGTTGCTGCGCAAAGTCGGGTACTTATTGCTTATGATTCGTAGCCGGCTTACGACTCTAATTTTTTCAATCTTTGCTTCATAAGTTAGATAGTCTTCAGTTCCTGGTAAAAGTTTTAACTCTTTATATATCCCAGAGTAAGAAGAACATTGTAAACTAGACCAGTCAGTCTGTAGCGTCTGATTTGTTAATTCTTCTAAAATTAAATGTATATGTTTATCTAACATAGTAGCTGACTGATTTTCCCACACATTTTCAAAGCCCAGCTCAACTAGAACTTGTTTCAGCTGAAGTACCCAATTGTACGAAGCATTATTAGAATTTTGGCTTAAATCTTTCAGTCTAAGATAGATAATTTTAGGGTAACGGTTATTCTTCATTAATAATAATTTTCTCCACCATAAAATCATCATTGTTTTTACTTTAATGTCAAGTTTTGCTTGGCCACTTTCGAGTCTTACTATATAATTAGGCGTATTAATTGGCCAGGCGTAGAGATACTTAAAGAAAGACGTTTGAATTCTTTCTATTACCTCAAGGTATCTAATTCCCCAGATTTCTGCAGCGTATAGTAAAACCGTTACGACTATACTATCAAACAATTTCAACCTGGTGTCATGATTAACTGTTTTACACTGCGAAAGAATCCGTTTGCAACAGCCAAGTGCCGCCATGGCTTTGGACGATCTAGATAGTGCATTTTCGTAAAATAATCCACTTTTAGAAGTTGTTATATATTATATTACCATACTTGTTGTAAATAGTTTTGTTTATATATGTAGCTAAATCATCTATTTCAAAGGTGCCGGTAGGAAATGATATTACATCATTATCACCGTAATGTAATAAATTATTTTTTAGCAGTTACGTTAGGAATTGAATTGTATACTTGGAAATCTAATAGAGCACACTCATATTGATTTCTAAGTTGAATTGCCGGAAAATAGTGTGCAGTGAGTATAGAAGTATTTCCCGACAAAGTTAATGTGAACGCCATGACTTCGTCTTTCGAAATGACAAACATACGTGAGCGTTGATTTCTTTTATAAATATTTATCACCATCACCGTAATATTTATTATAAAGAAACTCCAAACATAAATGACCACATTTATAGGAATTGTAATCTTGATATTTATTATAATTGTATGTAATATTGTTTCCACTGAGGTAGCGAGCCACTTCAAGCGGTGGTTTTAAATTACCAAAACTATCAAAATAATCTACCTGATTACCATTTTTCCAGTAACAGGTCCAATGAGTACCAGGTCCGGTAGAACTATCTAAATTTAAAATACCGCATTCATTATACCACGGTCCACGTTTGGGTAAATTATCACGCATAAATACACCACGAAAATGGGGTAAATATTTCGCATATTTACGTAAATCTCTATCTGTTAGTGCCCGCTCGGGCAATTTCATTATAAGTTTTTTGGATACGGTTGCAAGTATAATCCTAATCCTTTTCTATATGGTTTTATATACAAACCCCGGCCATTACGTATAGCAATAGCCTCCATCGTTCGGTTATGGCGTTCACTTTCATTCAACTGTTTTTGTGCCGCTTTAGCATCATTAATAGCTTTCGCAATTCCTGATGCACCCCCGGCTAGCGCACCGGCTGCCGAAAGTGCCGCAAAAATTGGTAAAAGTGGTAGAACACCACCCGTTTTAGGTATTGGAATAATACGTGGTGTTTTAATTTTTTTACCCCTAGCTGCAACTTTAGCCGCTTTAAGAGCAAGCTTTACAGCATTATTAATTGGTTCACGTTTTAATTTTTTAACGGTACCGCGTACACTTCGTCGCACTTGACCGAGTGTAGCCTTTTTGTTCACACCCATACCAAGTTTTACTTTAGCTTTCATTGCGTTTGTTACGGCCCACGCAGCAGCTTTTTCACCAAATTTTGCGTCTGAAGATTTAACTCGATCCCAGGCTGCGTTTGCTAAAATTAAATCTGCCTTATGTCGATCAGGGAGATTTTTACTTTGCGAGTAAGCGATATCGTGTGCCTTACAAGCTTCGTCTAATTTATTGATCCCCGGATCACCTCTTGCTAATCTTTCTTGTAATTTTGTACCCGGTCCACAATACTGATAGCCAGGTATGTGAAGTTCAAATGGCAATTTGTTAATTAATGAATTAACAAGTCCACGACCACTTCGTTGTTGTTGCCGGTTGTGACGTAACATTAGAACTGAATGCTAATAAAATTTGATTCGAGCTATTTATAGATTCATGAAAAATTGAAATGAATCAATTTCATGAACAGCTAATTTACAATTTTGATCACTTTCAATCAAATAAATCCTCTTTTTACAACAATTAGAAATTATAATACATAGATGCATAATATCATCCTTTTCAATATGATTAAAAGTTATTGACAACAATGGTTCATCAGAATCGTTAAACCATTTAATTTCATTGTTGTCGGTAACTTGTGGATCACTGCAACAATTAAATTCATTGTTGACGAGTATACATTCAAGACCTAAGGTGCGCCAATCCACGCTGTAGTGATTCATGATGACTACTGCGCGTAAGTATATAAGAGGCTGAGCGCTTATATAATAAATCAGTAGCGTTAAAAATGCGTTTCGTAAAACAAGATGTTGAACTGCCAATCAAAAATATGGATTTTGTATCAATCACACTAGCTGAAAAAAAGCATGGCCCCTTATTACCGAATAGTATAAGATGTATAATCTCTGGTCCTTCGGGGTGTGGCAAGACTAGCATTTTATTAAATTTATTAGAACATCCGAATGGATTAAGTTTTGAAAATATTTATCTCTATTCAAAATCACTCTGTCAACCAAAGTATGAGTATTTGAAACGCGTTCTCAAACCGATAAGGGGTTTAGGATATTTTACTTTTTCTAATAATGATGATGTTATAGCACCAGAAGATGTAAAAAATAATTCAATTTTTATATTTGACGATGTTGCAACGGATAAACAAAATAATATTAGAGCATATTTCAGTATGGGGCGTCATAAAGATGTTTCAGTCTTCTATCTTTGTCAGACGTACAGTTTCATACCAAAACAATTACTTAGGGATAATGCTAATTTAATAGTTTTATTTAAACAAGATTTGACTAATATTAAACACGTTTTCCAAGAACATGTAGGTAGTGACATGTCATTCGATCAGTTCAAAGAAATTTGCAATGAATGTTGGCGTGAAAGGTTCAACTTTTTGGTTATAGATAAAGACAGTGAGTTGAATAGCGGAAGGTATCGTAAAAATTTCGATATCTTTATTCAAATTAAAAACTGATCTATAACATATAGATTATTTCTATATGAAATACCATTGTGTTTCGAACCGAAATAGACTAACTCATTTTACCATTTACATATAGTTCATTGCTAGATGATACTATACTTACTCAGCATCAATATTCAGATACTTGCCCCTGAATATAGGCAATTACACTGCGTTGCCAAGTGGCCCCATACCTACTGATGCAGTGCGGTTGGACCGAAATAGTGTGCGGTTCAACCAAAAACGTGTGCGGTTGGACCGAAATAGTGTGCGGTTGGACCGAAAATGTGTGCGGTTCGACCGAAATAGTGTGCGGTTCGACCGAAAATGTGTGCGGTTGGACCGAAATAGTGTGCGGTTGAACCGAAAATGTGTGCGGTTCGACCGAAAATGTGTGCGGTTCGACCGAAATAGTGTGCGGTTCGACCGAAATAGTGTGCGGTTCGACCGAAATAGTGTGCGGTTCGACCGAAAATGTGTGCGGTTCGACCGAAATAGTGTGCGGTTCGACCGAAATAGTGTGCGGTTCGACCGAAAATGTGTGCGGTTGGACCGAAATAGTGTGCGGTTGAACCGAAAATGTGTGCGGTTCGACCGAAAATGTGTGCGGTTCGACCGAAATAGTGTGCGGTTCGACCGAAATAGTGTGCGGTTCGACCGAAATAGTGTGCGGTTCGACCGAAATCTCTGTTCAGTTCATCAATTCGGTTCGAAAAAGCTATAAAATGGCTGTGTACACGTTCACACTGCACATTTGCTAGTAAACTGTAATAGCATAAGCACGCACACACTATGGATAGCGAACGGGAGCTAAAACGAAAAATCATCAATGCTACAAAATCTATACGCGCCAAATACCGTGCGCTCAAAGATAGTCAGTTTAAACGAGAGAAAAATTTACAAGAATCATTTAAGCCAATAACGGAGCCACTTAAGGAACTAGCTGCTGAAATAAGAAATGAACCAATAAAAAGTTTCTTGCTTAAAGATGAAAAACCTAAAATTAAAAAAGCACGTTTTTCAACCGATTCTGATGTCGATATAAAGTCACATTTTCTTAGTAATGATAATAATGATGATGATACTGAGATATTTAGGTCAACGCTTATGGAACAAAGTAGTCAACCTACAGCAACACCTTATGTGATGGAACAAAGTAGTCAACCTACAGCAAAACCCTATGTTGGTGCACTAGCTGAAAAATATCTCACGTTGGCAACCACACGTAGAGCTAAAAGAACCCTTGATCGTACCTATGGACCGCGTATAGATGAGCGAACAAATAAATGGATGATTGGTAATTCTGAATTGGATATAATTGATGATAATTTTATTATTAACAACATCGTTTACCCCGGTACTGAAGGTCTCTTTGAGTTAATGTTTAAAAAATATCCAAATCATCATGTATACACAGAGTCGGATTTAGATACTTATAAGACCATTTTAAAAAGTACTAATGCGCATAAAAGAAGTTATAATATTAATGCACCAGTTAATTCAAATCAAAGTTATAAGTATAGAATAATTATAAAAAAACTTTTTCCATCGTCACCAAGGTACACGTCAACACCTAAACGACAACCAACCGGTTCCGGTTTAATGCATTATGATGCTAATCAAACGATTGATTATCGTTATTGGAATGATATAGACGAACTTATCGATAGACTAATATTATTGGTTGCGTCACAGCAAGCTGGACACACCAATCATCAAAATGAGATACAAGCCATTTTAGAGGAATTGCGCGAGGCTGATGTAATAGAATAAATACAGGTGATCAACCTGATTAGATAGTCATTTCAAACATGAGCGTTGACAAATTCGGTCGATTCAGCAGTGGCGGAAAAGCCGCTTCCATTAATTTAACAACGAATGGTGATTACGATATGAAAGGTAAACGTCTGACAAACGTTCGCACACCTAAACATAAAGCTGATGCTGTTAACTTGGCTTTTCTTAATGAAGCGCTTGCTAAAATTTCGGACGGTATGACAACACTTGAAAATTCACATAAACAATTTGAATCAATTGTAACCGCAAAACTTAGTCATTTGGAGAATATGGATAATGAGTTGAAAATGGTAATGGAAACTATTGCAAATGCGGTATTTAAAGAGGAATTTCACGTTAAATTTAAGCAATTAGAAAATAAAATACAATTTATTTCGAACCTATATAAGCAACTCACTGTAAATACCATGCCAACAGTTCAAGATGAGTAAAGTTAAAGAACAAGTTGTAAGCGAATTACACAAACCGGCTCGTAAAAATTTCAAAAGGCGTCGTGTTATAACTAAGGGTATCGATGATTTATGGCAAGCTGATCTTGTTGAAATGGGTGCTTATCCGAAAGAAAATCATGGATATAGGTACCTGTTGACAGCTATTGACACATTTTCGAAGTATGCTTGGACTGTACCGGTAAAAGATAAATCTGGAGTGCTTGTTACTGCTGCCATGGAATCAATATTCAAACAGAGCAAGCGCACACCGACGCACCTTCAAACAGACGACGGCCGAGAATTTTTTAATAGTAACTTTAAGGCGTTAATGGAAAAACATAATATTAATCATTATTCTACATATAGTACGTTAAAAGCTTCAATCGTTGAACGTTTTAATCGTACCATTAAGAATAAACTTTGGCGTGCTTTTTCTCTAAACGGTAATTATAAATGGTTGCAATTAATTAACGATTTAGTTGATGAATATAATAGAACAAAGCATCGTACAATCAAAATGGCTCCACGAGATGTCACTGCTGATAATGAAGCATATTTATTATCTAATGTATACAGTAATATAAAAATTGCTGGTGCAGCCAAGTATAAAGTTAACGACTTTGTTCGAATTAGCAAATTTAAATCAATCTTTGAAAAAGGCTACACACCGAATTGGTCTACGGAAATTTTTAAAATCGTCAAAGTTAAACATACAAATCCGGTCACATATCTACTTGAAGATATCAATCAACGGCCTATCCGAGGCAGCTTTTACGAGTATGAACTACAGAAAGTTAAATATCCTGATGTGTACCTCGTGGAACGAATTCTGAAGAGACGTGATGGGAAAGTATTGGTCAAGTGGCTTGGTTTCCCATCGGATAACAACAGCTGGATTCAAGAATCTGATATTGTTTAAATAATATATTTTTTAATAATCTGTAAGATAAAAAGGTTTTTTTCAAATAAATAACACATATATGTAAATAATTATTGTTCTTTATTTTTTAAAATATAAGTATGAATACAAAATATTTTCACAATAAATGTATATGTAATATTTTTTACAATAAATGTTTTGTATATGAAATATTTTTTTACAATAAATGTATATGAAATATTTTTTACAATAAATAAATATTAAAAATTGTATGATTTGTTTATATATTCAATAACACCCGAACGTAATTGTTTCATGTTTTCAGGTAACTGATCCCATACTTGACAAATTCGTTGTGCATATTCGGGTATCATATATGCATACAGATGTTGCACCCAAATATCATATTTCAATAGTTGTTTTGTTAAGTATAATAACATATCGAAATTTCTGACTTTTGTATACAAATAAGGATGAGTCAGAAATATGTCTTCAACGTGTGAAATCCGTGTTGCAAATGTCAATGGTTCACCAACGGGCGGTTGAAAGTTTTCCTCCATTTTCACACCATTCTTGCACATTTCACAGCGAATTTTCAAACCAGGTGGTCCATCAATATGATCTTGTTGCCATGGTCGATTATAATGTTCAAAACATGGTTCACATTCTTGAAACATGGCTCGATAATCGGATGGTAACCAAATCCAGGCGCGTTGTATGATTTTCGCACCATAACTTTTCAACACATTCAAACTGATCCACTTGTAGATTTGAAGAAATGTTTCCAAAGTCAGTTCGTTCAGCAGCATTGGTTCACGTTCGAAAAATTCACCAATTGAAACATCCGTTTTATCCCAGTCCATTGATTCCGGTTCAGACAATTTCAAATTTTGCATTTTTACAATAGCATCAATTGTTTTTTCGTAGGTATCAACCCGTTTACGTAGTTTATCCAGTTCACTTGAAAATATTTGTAGCCGTTTCCAGTAAGCCGATGATGACGATGCCATTTCCACTTGCGTACTAATTTAATGAGTAATGTCCCCATGCTAAAGTATCCGTTTCCCCCTCCACAATATGTCGTTTCGTATCGTACGGGCTGAGCGCCACCTTGTTCTGAGTTACACTATACACGTTATGTTTTTTCGATTGTATCAGGTTTTGTTGTCGGTTTATGATTGTATTGTGTTTTAGACAGTCCACGTAATCGTTGAAAGTTATCGTTTTCTTAACCACAGAGTTCTTTACACCTTTCGCTTTCTTCGTGTGATCCTCGCCATCCACTTGACAACTATACATTTTTGATCTTAAGCCCACAAATTTTGTAAAGATTCGTCCATTTAGCTCATCCTTCATTAACCCGGGTATTTTCTTATTGACTCTTGGCATGTTATATTGATTATCCGCGCTGTAATCCGACGTATCAAAGTATTGAATATCACGTTTCATTATTTCGTAAATATCTGGGCATTTTATCTCGTAAATCAATGAATCCGTGTCTGTGTAGAGTAATTTGCTGTTGTTCCCGAACGTTGGCTGTATGTAGTTGTAATGAAAATCGTAGACACATGTTTTCGAAATATCCAGAATTGCTTGCCCGACGTATATTGGTTTGTTCATAAACACTTCCGTTTTTCGTAGTTCCACTGCAATAAGATTCTCGTCAAATATGGTGCGGCTGTGGAAATTCGGTTTCGCTATCATAACTTCCGCACCATATCGTCCATACCATTTCGTTAACAATTTCACAATCGAGTGTTTCCGTACATTTTCCATCGTTTTCCCGAAGACTGCGTTGTTGAGTAGCTTGTAGAGATTTTTCTCGAATTCGTTTCCCGCCGTTTGTCGCAAAGCTGTGTTTAAATCTATGTAGGATTTGAGCCAAGGTGATTGATCGAATTGTAGCACTCTATGTATTTTCTTTAATTTCATCCCGTGTTGTAGACATTGTTTCAGGTTCCGATAGTGTATCACGTATTTCTGTTTGTTGTATAGCGTTGCCAGTAACATTTCCTGTTTAGTACCGGGTGCACACATTCTCTCTGGACATAATGGTAAATCGTTGTGTTTATCGTGCAGCTCTCTCGGGTATTCCAAATCCACTTCAAGTATGTATCCTGTAGGTGACTCGTCGCTTATTTCTCGAACATCTATCTCGGTATTATCCATCCATTTGAAATTTCCCGTTGGTAAGTATTGTGACATTGCCCATCCATATAAGTTGTTCACATCATAGTACATCAGGTATTTTGATTCCTCATCCGGATCGTAGGTGTTCATATATTTATTGTTTGCTGTTGCGTATCGGTTACTACACTGGCTCAATCCACCTCGAATACCACGTTCAATGAATAATAATTGGTCCACATCAGATATCAGTTCTAACTCTACTTTTGTATATTTTAAGGCTGCATCCCACGTAAGTCCCGGCGTCGTGTAGTAATGAGCTGGATCCAATCCGTGTGTGCGCATGCATGTATCCCGAAAATTCTCGAAAACATCCGCGAGTAGTAGTATGTCCGTTTTCATATATAAATCCGAGTATTCTCCAAGCGTCTGTATGTTGAATGTATCCCAAACTTTTTGTGCGTGTGTATAGTCATCCATGGTGATATCGTTGTCGTTGAGTTTATTGTAGAATTTCTCCCGTGATGGTAAACATGTTTCTTCCAATTTATCCCAGCCTGATATGTAGTCGTACGGAAAAACACCTTTGCGCGTAAGTAATTTGTAGTCGGTATCCGGAAATTGTGATTTAACTATGTTGAACTCGTTGAGATATGAAGATAATTTATCCAAACTTGATGCCATAAATCGGAAAGAGTCGATGAATCTAAATGTAATTTCGCTGCCCGTAACATGTTTAGTGAATGCAATATATCGTTCCTTGTTGATTGGTAGTAAGTCGACACGTCCCTCGAATGCTGTTGCTATATCCTTTATTACGAAATGTGCATCATAACCACTCAAGTTGTGGAATACAACAGGAATCATATGAAAATCCTTATAATTCAAGTTGCATCCTTTGTGCGCAGGTCCATTGTATTCGCCGGTGAAGTGGTTATGATCACGAACCACAATATCCTCAGGTTTGAATGGTTTCTCGCAGATGTGGCACCCGGTACTTCGTTGTTTAAGTTGCTGTTGTTCCTCTGGTGTTAACTCGTTCATTGGTATTATGTTGTCGTATATGGGTTCCAAGATATTTTCACGTAACGTTGCCAATTCTTCCGCGAACCATTTTTCGCAATTTGGTCCGCGGTATGATCGATAGTAGCTTAGTTGGTTGTTGTAGGAGCAGTGAAAGTAGTAACCGATACTGTATGCCCGATGTTGTTGGTACGTTGTCGTGTTTTTCCGATTTTCGTTATCAGTCACAGGTTGTAGGAATGATTCGACGTCCGCGTAAATTATAAATGGAACACGTTTCTTGTTGCTATAGTTCTTGAACGATATGTATTTGCTTTTCCCTTCCGGCATTATCACCCGACAGTTGTTCATGTTCACGCAGTCTTCTGTATGTTTTATCAGTTTATCTTCTGTGCGAAAGTAATTTAAGCATCGATCACAGATGTATTTTTTACTCTTGGTGTTTGCTAGTTGTCTTGACACAAGTCGCGATAAGTCCTTAATCCAACAGAAATGGTAGCGTAAATCTTGATCGTTGTCGTTATCCTGTTCGTTATCCTCATCCTCGTAATACTCGTTCTGGATCATTAGTAGATTTATGTGGTTTTGTTTCTTCTCTCTCGTTAGCGCAGCAGGTACGGTTTCGAAATGTCCATTTTGTTTTTTTAGTATAAACACGTTGACTGATATTGTTGGATTCTGTTTCTCGAATTTGCTCACTTGCTGAATTGTCATTGGGAACTGTATCCCGTCTAAATTTAGCACCGTTGAGTAGTGTGGGTAAGAGGTGGTTCGAGCTGGATTTTTATTTGATGTAGCTGGATGAAGTGCAGATACCACTGCCCACGCGAAACAGGCGTCATCGTTGAAGTTTTTTACGTTGATACATGCTTTTTTCGTTTTTATTTCTTGAGGTAATTCGATGTAGCTTGATCCACGGAAAGGTGTATACTTGTTGATGTTCACAGCTAGGTTGATTATGCTTGATAAAGCCCATCCGCTCCCCGACTCGGCAAATTCGCTCAATTTTCTCAAAATTGGTTCCCGTACATGTTCCACGAAGCATTGTTTTAGGTTTGTTCCACGATCTATTATGATATTCGGCGTATTGAAGTGTTTCATGTCGTATTTGTCCTCGTCACCATCAGTTTTCACAAATAACCCGCAAAACGTTGTGTTAACTTTTATCGTTAAGTATTTTTTTAATATATTTTGTATTCGCCGAGTGAACATCGATGTAGCGTCGTCTAAAAAGTCCTTTGGTTCTATGTGTGTTATGTTAGTAACCACTCCCGTTCGTATTCGACTTGCAAATGCGGATTCCACGTCAGCCCATTGAATTCTATCAGATCTTTTACGTTGATTTCGATTCATGCCGGCACCTGAAACAATCAACATAAAAAAATTATTTATCAAATTTATAAAAAATCATTAAAAAAAAAAATTATATTTAAAAACTTACCATGTTGATATATCAAAATTATAAAAAAATCATTAAAAAATAAATTTATATTTAAAAAAAACTTACCATGTTTTCGTAGCGCCTTCATTCTGATTCGAAATCCTTTCATTTTTCGCGCACATGATTCAAAATGTTTGCGTTGTCCCAAGTTTTCCGCTCCACGTATAGCCTTGTTGATTAGTCGTATGTTGGTATTTGTGTGTTTCATCCATTTTTCCAATTCATCTGCATCCCGGGTATCCATTTCCAGTAATGATAGCGCGTTTCGTACATTTTCCACCATTCTAGTTGCCACGTCGTTTAATGAAGCCATTGTTGTATTTTAATTTTAAAAAAATCTCGATACAAATTCTTGCAACAATAACAATATTAACTGCTTGAAGTTTGCTGAAGAAGTGATTTGAGGGGGCACGCAGACCTCAATTTATACGAATTTGACTGCTCGAAAAATTCTGGAGGGGAATCACACAAAATGCTGACTCAGAATTTTTACAACGCAAATAACCGAAGGTCAAATGTCAAATTCCGAGAAATTTATTTCGCATTTGAAACCTAATAAAAGAATTGCTGACTAATTTTAAATAAACAAAAATTAAAACTTATATAAACAAATTGAAAAAACCCCCGATTATTATTAGGCCAAAAATTAAAAATTCCGAGAAAACTATTTCGTATTTGAAATCAAACAAAGAAATTGCTGTGTTGTCAAAATCTTAAATAAACATTTTTTAAACTAAAACTTATATAAATAAACAAATTAAAAAAATATCTGAGTATGAGTCAGCAAAATCTTAAATAAACATAATAAAATTAATGATTTACGATGACATTAATGTAAACAAATTCCTGGAACTGACAAGTTGAGACTTGCTTTTAAATAAAAATCCTCTCTGACTATGATGCAAACATATTATGAAATTACATCATCCTAAGTCAGCTAAAAAATCTTAAATAAACAAACACAAGCCGTATAAAGTCACGAGTTTTTATTAAATAAACAAATTAATCTTATAAAGACTTGACTCATATACAAAAAAAAAAAACCTCAAGTACAATTGACACCAAAATTTCCGGCAGTACAGTAGCGGTCTGAAATTTGGAGTCTGGACCCCGAAGTCTCAAAATCTGGAGTCTGAAGTCATGATTGCGGCTAGCGCTTGGTAGAGTGCCCCCCACAAAATTTAGCGGCCACCCCTTGGGTTAGGGTATTCCCCACATTTTTGACTTGGTAATGTACCTTTCGTTTAAAATGACGCAATTAAGGCAAGCGCGTGTTGGGGTCAAGGTTTGCACGTACAGTACGCTTCAAAAAGTGGTCGGATACCTTTTTGGTCAGGGGGGCCCGCACTTTTGACACGGTAGTGTACCAAAAATTTAAGTACAGTACGGCGTCAAAAATTTGGGGCCACCCCCGAGTTAGGGTATTCCCCACATTTTTTGACGTGATAGTTCGTTTAAGATGACGTACTTAAGGCAAGCGCGTGTTGGGGCCAAGGTTTGCACGTACAGTACGTTTCAAAAAGTGATCGGATACCTTTTTGACCAGGGGGGTCCACACTTTTGACACGGTAGTGTACCAAAAATTTAAGTACAGTACGGTGTCAAAAATTTGGGGCCACCCCCGAGTTAGGGTATTCCCCACATTTTAGACGCGGTAGTGTGCCCCATCTATCAAATTGTAACCTAAAATTCAGTCTGCGCATGCGTCGTGTACTTAAATTCAGTCTGCGCATGCGTTAGGTTTGGCTGGTAATGGGTTAACACAAAATGAAATTGTTATAAGTAAATTGTGATGATGCATAATGGGTTAACATAAATTAATTTGGTCGCTGGTATTGACTCACCTCTTAGGAATTTCAAGGCTAACAGTATAAGCGAGTGTTGGGGTCAAATGTCAACAACAAATTTTAAATACATGTACTCAGTACGTGCCGGGTCAAAGGTCAAGGTTTGCACATCGATACAGTTTGATGACTCATCAGTTCGGAATGTGTAGTACCGTAAAATCACACGATTTCAATCATTGGCAAAAGGGTTCAAGTTGCTTAGTTTTACGGTGTCACAGAACCCGCTCAGCTATTCTACTGCTTCGCTTTACTTAATTTTTTTAATTCTGTGTTAGAACATTGAAGAAGATTGATATAATGATCCGTAAATTCCATACAACAGAAATATTCCCATATCTCAATATTTCCAATATTTCTTCTATAATTGCACTTGAAAAGGCTACAAACCACCTCTATAAATTCAGTGGTGTTTGTTGGATAATTTTTCACTATTTTAATACACAAGTCGGCCAATCGATCCAATTGGTGATCTTTGATTCCTTCACAGAGCACTTTCTTGCATATGCACAAATTTTTAATATAATTATAAATTTTACAAGTTAAAAAGTGATCATTGTGTACCTATTTTAAAAAAAAAAAATTGTACTTAAAAAATTAAAAGAAAAAAAAACAATGTTTTGATTTACACCCATCCCTAAAAAAAAGTCAAACTAATTTTTAATATTACACCTTAAACTTGATGTATATATAAAAATCTCATTTACAATAATCATGCTACACCATATATACTTGTAAATTTTATAAAAATGTACCACTCTACATTATTTTATCTGTATATTCTTTTGATGGTGACATTTAATATCAGAATAAATATTAATCAGCTAAAAATTTTAACTTACTTACGTTATAAATATCTAAGTATGTATTTTTGTAAATACCTTATAAATACCTATGATTACTTTACGATTACTTTACTATATGGTCAATCTCGCGATAGCGTGTGATAAATATAAGAACTTACTCATTTAATGTAAAATATTTGATCATCGACAATGTGTTATATAACAATTAAAAACGATAACAAGCATGTTATTTATAAACTGAGCACTAAAATTGACATGAGAAATGAAAAATTCTGGTTTTCTAGATAGTTATGTTAAGGAACACTTTTTAGGATTAAAAAAAAAATTAATGTTGTGTTAACCGTTCTACTCCTAAATAAAAGCATTCATACATGTTAAAAGTTAATATTGTACCAATTATTACATATATTTAATAAATAATTATAAAACAAAAATTCGATTTTTTCATTCACGTCCCGCCTCTAAATCAATTTTTGAACTATATATAAATTGATAATATTTATGAGCAATCTTTGATATGTATCGTACCCTGAGTATTAATTGTAAAAGAAATCGATTTTATCTTAATTTTTTCCAAAATGAAAAAGTCAGATTTTTTTCATAATAATTTCCTTAATTTAAGCTCTAATTTATATTTAGTAAAAAATAAAAAATAATTACCTATATGTAATTTCTCTGTATTTTAACGACACAAAAATATTATAATCATAAATAGCAAAAATGCTGATGAGACAGATTCCAAGTTATCATTTCGCATATGTGAAGTACATCTCATATATAGGAAGATTGTACCTACTTGTTTAAATTTTTATACATCAATTTTATTCTAAATGAAAATTTGTTTGTAAAAAATAGCAAATTTATTTTCAAGAATAGTATTGTTGATATATAAGCGTGATAAATATAAGAACCTATTCATTTAACGTAAAATGTTTGGCCATCGATAATGTACTAGATAACAAAACAAAACGATTTCTTTCTCTGTAATAAAACTAGCATATTTTTTTTATAAACTGAGCACTCAAAATTGTTATCTTAAGAAACACTTTTATAGGAATAAAAAAATTAATGTTGCGTTAATCCTTCTACTGCTAAATAAAAGCATTCAAGCAGTTTAAATCATTTTTTAATAAAAAAAATCGAAAATCGATAGTTTTAAACAATTTATTGAATAAAATTTATATATATATATATATATATATATATATATATATATATATATATATATATATATATATATATATACATATATATATGTATATATGTATATATATATATATATATATATATATATATATATATATATATATATAATAAGTATGAACCGTATGTGTCTTATGTACATAAAGTGGAAATTCTTAAAACACTTAAAAATTATCTGTTACAAGCAAAATACTAAAAAATTATTATCTATAAATATTTCTAAAACAACGAATTGAAAATGTAATGTAATACAGTTGAATTTTTATATTTAGACAATGACGTAATAAATTAGCACAACCCTTCAGAGTCACGTCATATGGATTTTAAGCCAATAATTGAATACAAAACTTTTAATACTCCTTCAAAAATTCCGTCTCGATTCAACATTACGAATTAGAAAAAGATAATATAATAATTTAATCCAACCTAATTTAAAAAAAAAAAAACAATTGAAATATGAATGATAACAATATAAATAACTTACAATATAAAGATGCGACTTACGTCGTTACCTATTTTTAATAACACTCCAGAAGAAGACGTAATTATAATGAGTTGTCTGTCAAAAGTTGCTCTTAATAAGATTTTCAATTATTTTGAATATTGGACAGTAAGGCTCAACGTAATGGTAAACTATTAATTAAATTTTACTGTGCAAGTGGATCAAATAGTTATGAATTATAGTTATTTAATCACAAACAAATCAACCAAACTTTCCAATCTTATCTAAATTTTTTTTTATCAACAACAACTCACTCACATTTTATTTTAAAAATACTTACTTTTTGAGTTTAGCGTACTTTTCACTTGACCTAGTAGTGTACTTCTAAGTAGTTTTAGAATTAGTTTATTTAAGGCAATTCAACTATTTTAACGAATTTCCGAAAGGAAAATTTAGCTGTTACAACAACTGTCATGAAACTTGACCTCAGGACTATGCTTGAAATTTTTCACCAGAAACCGAAAATAATACCGATTCGCAAACCTTATATATATATATATATATATATATATATATATATATATATATATATATATATATATATATATATATATATATATATATATATATATCTATATATATATATATATATATATATATCTATCTATCTATATATATATATATATATATATATATATATATATATATATATATGTGTCCAGCGGATAGTATGGGAACAGAATTTTCATATATAGGAGTTTTTGAGGACATTTGTAGAATATGAGGACAGTCTCCAAAAAATTCTTCAGTCTATTGTATAGTATGAGAACTTTCCGAAATTGTATATAAATAATTCGTATACAAAAGCACAGATGGCATTGTGAGTATTCTAAAATAAAATGTCCTCGAACTAACCCATATATAACACCGTGTAAACTAAAGAATTAAACTCCGACCATCGATTAAAAAAATTTAGGTTAATAAAACTTTTCAAAAAGTATGTATGCTCAACATGTTGACGGTTGGTTAGCAGATACAATGCTGTGAAAACTAATACACGAATTATAAGGCATAAGAGAAAACGTAGTCTAATTTCTCGACGTGAATAATTCGTGAGTCACGAAAAATTGAGGAACTCGAATTAAAATTTCAGTGTAGCCAACAATTTATATAAAAATAATTTATAAAACTAATCCTCAAAAGTCCCCGAACTAAACACTGCGAATGCCAAATAAAATTCTATAAATAAAAAATACCTAATAAAGTATTATTATAAAGATTCAAAGTCATAGGGAATACTCTTTTTACAATTTTTAAATTGGATTCAATTAGCGAATGTGCATGAGAACTGTCCTCAAACTATCATTAAATACATATGTATATTCTGTTGGTCACATAAAGAATCTTTTCTACTGAGTTCGAAATTATATTATCAAAATATTATATAAACTTTACAATTAATATTGAAATTAAAAAAATTATTTTTTATACACTGCAGCGAAAAATTTATAAAAATAATTTTCAAAAGTCCCCGAACTAAGCATTGCGTATCTCATGGTGTCCCCAAACTCTCTGATATATATCTCTTGACGTCCAACAGGAATTTTAATCAACATCATGAACATTTGCATTTTATGTTACACAGTAAGCAAAATAAAATGTTACCTATTAATAATAAAGTATTATTATAAAGATTCAAAGTCATAGGGAATACTCTTATCACAATTTTTAAATTGGATTCAATTAGCGAATGCGCATGATAACTGTCCTCAAACTATCATTAAATACATATATATCCTGTTGGTCACATTAAGAATCTTTTCTACTGGGTTCGAAATTGTATTATCAAAATATTATATAAACTTTACAGTTAATATTTAAATTAAAAAGTATTATTTTTTATACACTGCAGCGAAAAATTTATAAAAATAATTTTCAAAAGTCCCCGAACTAAATATTGCGTATCTCATGGTGTCCCCAAACTCTCTGATATATATCTCTTGACGTCCAACAGGAATTTTAATCAACATCATGAACATTTGCATTTTATGTTATACAGTAAGCAAAATAAAATGTTACCTATTAATAATAAAGTATTATTATAAAGATTCAAAGTCATAGGGAATACTCTTTTTACAATTTTTAAATTGGATTCAATTAGCGAATGCGCATGATAACTGTCCTCAAACTATCATTAAATACATATATACCCTGTTGGTCACATTAAGAATCCTTTCTACTGAGTTCGAAATTGTATTATCAAAATATTATATAAACTTTACAATTAATATTGAAATTAAAAAAAAATTATTTTTTATACACTGCAGCGAAAAATTTATAAAAATAATTTTCAAAAGTCCCCGAACTAAACATTGCGTATCTCATGGTGTCCCCAAACTCTCTGATATATATCTCTTGACGTCCAACAGGAATTTTAATCAACATCATGAACATTTGCATTTTATGTTACACAGTAAGCAAAATAAAATGATACCTATTAATAATAAAGTATTATTATAAAGATTCAAAGTCATAGGGAATACTCTTTTTTCAATTTTTAAATTGGATTCAATTAGCGAATGCGAATGATAACTGTCCTCAAACTATCATTAAATACATATATATCCTGTTGGTCACATTAAGAATCTTTTCTACTGAGTTCGAAATTGTATTATCAAAATATTATATAAACTTTACAATTAATATTGAAATTAAAAAAAAATTATTTTTTATACACTGCAGCGAAAAATTTATAAAAATAATTTTCAAAAGTCCCCGAAATAAACATTGCGTATCTCATGGTGTCCCCAAACTCTCTGATATATATCTCTTGACGTCCACCAGGAATTTTAATCAACATCATGAACATTTGCATTTTATGTTATACAGTAAGCAAAATAAAATGTTACCTATAAATAAAAAAAGTATTATTATAAAGATTCAAAGTCATAGGGAATACTCTTTTTACACTTTTTTAATTGGATTCAATTAGCGAATACGCATGAGAACTGTCCTCAAACTATCATTAAATACATATATATTCTGTTGGTCACATTAAGAATCTTTTCTACTGAGTTCGAAATTGTATTATCAAAATATTATATAAACTTTACAATTAATATTGAAATTAAAAAAATTATTTTTTATACACTGCAGCGAAAAATTTATAAAAATAATTTTCAAAAGTCCCCGAACTAAGCATTGCGTATCTCATGGTGTCCCCAAACTCTCTGATATATATCTCTTGACGTCCAACAGGAATTTTAATCAACATCATGAACATTTGCATTTTATGTTACACAGTAAGCAAAATAAAATGTTACCTATTAATAATAAAGTATTATTATAAAGATTCAAAGTCATAGGGAATACTCTTTTTACAATTTTTAAATTGGATTCAATTAGCGAATGCGCATGATAACTGTCCTCAAACTATCATTAAATACATATATATCCTGTTGGTCACATTAAGAATCTTTTCTACTGGGTTCGAAATTGTATTATCAAAATATTATATAAACTTTACAATTAATATTTAAATTAAAAAGTATTATTTTTTATACACTGCAGCGAAAAATTTATAAAAATAATTTTCAAAAGTCCCCGAACTAAACATTGCGTATCTCATGGTGTCCCCAAACTCTCTGATATATATCTCTTGACGTCCAACAGGAATTTTAATCAACATCATGAACATTTGCATTTTATGTTACACAGTAAGCAAAATAAAATGTTACCTATTAATAATAAAGTATTATTATAAAGATTCAAAGTCATAGGGAATACTCTTTTTACACTTTTTTAATTGGATTCAATTAGCGAATACGCATGAGAACTGTCCTCAAACTATCATTAAATACATATATATTCTGTTGGTCACATTAAGGGGGGAGTTCACGCCAGAAACGACTAATAAACTGATTTTTTTCGAATCTCGTTTTTTGTTTTTATTTCGTTCTGTGGTTCTTTACAAACACGGTGATATATAAAACATGGGCAAAAAAAATTTTTTTATCAAGTAGAAAAATATTAAAGAACTAATATTTTTCTCATCTTTTTGTCATTAAACTATTTTTTCGGTCTTAATTTTTTCAGTGACTTCAACTGAAATTTAGTAATTATTAACTGGTATTCAGTGCCAATCAAGCCACTCAGATGAATTGGCACTAATGATCAGTTAATAGTTACTAAAGCCACTTATGAAAGCATATTAATTTTTGCTCTGGATAAGTATTTTTATTTATTATCAGAATTATCAGTACAGAAAACGTTAATAATCTTGTCGTTTTTAAACACTTTTGATACCGAGAAAATCACTAGTTATATAGGCAGTCAATATATCTTACGTTTTGAATAAAAAGATTGAAGAAAGAAATACACCTTTGTACAACGTATTATTTGAAGACATGGTAGTTGACTCGTTACGACTTTTTTATTTTCTTTATTACCCGATCGTCGCATGCTACAAATGCCATGATTAAGGCTTTTATCATCTTAAGTTTTACGTTTTATAATGAAATAATAGAAGATTAGAGAATTATCTTGTAAAAGTTCAGAGGTCTGCAAACTATATAATATACTACTAAAGATGTCCTCAGTCTCAACATTATATCAATACTTCAAACTTCGCTGTCCCTAAAATATCTACTGCGTATAGTCTTTTACTTATGACAAAGAATAATGGTTACACATAAAGTTATCAATGCTTATCTCGCTACCCAATCTGATTATTTCAAAGGATAATAAACGTTCCATATTCAAACGCAATGCTTACAGAAAAAGAATATCAATGCATCGAGTACAAAGTGGACGATCTGAATACATTAATTATAATTAATTATTATTCAATAAATGTCAATGGGATAAATGACATAGTTTTTTTAATTCAATGAAATGAAAAAAGATTATCACATTAATTAGTAGAAGTTAGAATTAAATGTTCCGGAACTATACAGTATACATTAAAAAATGTCCTCAATTTCAACATTATATCAACACGCCAACTTTCTATGTCCCCAAAATATCTATTGCGTATGATTCCTTTGTTCTCAACGTATACGTTGCATATATAAACATACTAACATTCTACCGCATATTATGAGGACATCTATTATAACGTATAATATGGGGACATGTCCTTAAATAAAACGTTACACTGAAAATCCCCATTTTATACGTTATGTTGAAAATTCCCTTTTTCTTAGAAAGTTCTGAAAGAAAGTCATTTTCTTAAGTTATATGGTGATGCTAGAACATTGGCGCACGATATCCTACCAAAAAAACATAGTGTTCCCAAACTATACACTGGACATATATATATATATATATATATATATATATATATATATATATATATATATATATATATATATATATATATATATATATATATATATAAGGTAAGAGCACCAGTAGCCGTCACTGACCCAATAGCCGTCAAGTTTCAGTAAAATGATAAATATTAAGATATTATGCAAGCATATATTTGTAACACAGATAAAGCAGACAATTTGTATCACTTCTTGACAGAGTGTCCCTGTCCAATCATACCGAATTCACTACATAGCCAAATACACATTGAAAGATATTACTCAAAATAACAATCATCTAAAACTATTAAACATTGAATCCAAAGAACAAATGAATAATATTTTTTTCTACATTTTGCCCTGGGAGAATAACCCATAGAGCGAGAAACTTAAAAAATTATAAATAAGAATTTATTTTGTTACAACGTCTTCCTTTAAATTACTGAATATTTGTTATTGATGTTGTTATCTTTTTCACTAGAGATATATTGTTAAATGTTATTTAACACTTCTTGATAACACAAGAAATACATAATTGTTAAATCATTAAGCTAAAATTGTTAGGCCCGGCATACACGTTACGGTATACCGGAGAGGTATACCTGTACAGGTAAACTGCAGCGGTAATTGAAAATCAGTATTTTCTACCTGCGCAGGTATGTATGATTTCAATTGTTTATACGCTTTCATAGTAAGCGTCATGAGTAATCATGAGTAAAATCTGTGGAGTTTACCTGTACAGGTATACCTCTCCGGTATACTCTAACGTGTGTGAGCTCGTTGCCTGTACAGTTTACCTGCACAGGTTTATCTGCGCAGGTATACCGTAACGTGTATGCCCGGCCTTACTTGATACTGTATAGGTATTCTTATTTTGTATTTATGAAAAAGCTCAATTGCCAGTCGATGTTCTATACAAATTGTATTTAAACTAGAGGTGTCGATTTTAAATCGATTAATCGAAAATCGATTAATCGAAGCTTAAAAAATCGTTTCTTTTTTTGATTTTTCTCATTTGAATCGATTCATGAATCGATTATTAAAAGTAAGAGATCGATAACCTATTTTTTCCAAAAATAACTTTAATTTTAATAGTAATTCAGAATTCTACAAAGAAACATGTGTTAAAATGAAACACCAAAATCTCTATTGTTAATTGTCACTTTTTACTCGTTATATCAACGAACCCCTCTTATGGCTCTACATAAGTCTGACTATTACTACAAAAGGAAGGAAGCAACCACCTATCTGTGCCAACGACGATCCCTTTCCCACAAAAGCGGCTTATTTAGAAAACATTTTTTTGTCAATTTGTTTGAAATTTTTGAATAAACTTGGTTCAATTCGTGGTATTCGTCCTACATATTCAATTGCCTTATTTTTTATAATTATAATTGAAAAGTTAACTCACTCATCGCCTTTACAAATATAATACCTTACAAGGCGTTTTTACACGATATTACTATCAAGTAAGTCCCTTAAACAAAAATTATCAGCTAATTTTATTAAACTTTTCAAAATTTCGATTTTTTAGATCGATCTCACAGAATCGATTTTTTTTTAGCCGATTTTTTTTTTTAATCAATTTTTTTGATTTCGATTTAAATCGATCCAAAAATCGATCTTTTTTTTGGAAAATCGACATCTCTAATTTAAACATTAATAAAATGTTGATATGTTGTTTATACAGAAAGTATTAATGAATCGAATAATTGTGCTGAAATGACAATTTCGCCAGTGGCGTAGAATATAGGAGGAGTTAACCTTATTTGTGACAGTAGTTAGAAAATCTTATTTAACATAGTTTAGTATGGTTTACGGTACCTACACATCCTGCTAAGTATGATAGAAATACGTCAAATAGTTTTAAAGTACTGGGAAAAATTAGTTATTAAATTTTTAAATAAAACACTCGTAGCTTAGTAAAGAGCAATTTTATCTAAGTGATTGGGGTTGAATCTTCATACTCTGAGCCCAGGAATCATCAATTTAAATATTTCCAATTATTAATGAAACACCTATATATATATATATATATATATATATATATATATATATATATATATATATATATATATATATATATATATATATATATATATATATATATATATATATATATATACAAATTTTGGCGAATCGGCATCATTTTCTGGTGACCTCAAAATAAATTTCTATTATAATCCCGAGCTCAAGTCTTCCCATGACAGTGGCAGTAGTAGCTGAATTTTTCATTTGGAAGTTCATTGAAACATTTGAATAAAATAATAAAATAAAAATTTTAAATATATTTAGCAGTACACTACCAGCTCAAATGAAAAAGTATAATAAGCTCAAAAAGTAAATAATTTTAAAATAAGAACATTACATCAAAACAAGGTATTGAAAAATTATTACTAGCTGTACTCGGGACGTCGTTTGCGTGAAGCGTTGGTATAAAATCAGTGAGAAATATATATTATATGTTTAGTATAGTATATATAATATATTGGTATCTAAATCTCCAACTATCTACATTATTAGTACCTACAATTTTCCAAAAACATTCCATGTACAGATACGGTCTCGTTACAATTTTATGATATGTGTATTGTGTATATAGATTAGTAATGCACTGCATTTTAAATATAATCTTATTTATAAGAACTGAAAATGACTCATTTCAAAAAGAAAATTTTGTAACATATATAAAAGTTATTATAATTTCTACTATCCTATTTCAATATATTAGATAGTCGATCTTGTCAGAGATAGTTATATTACGAGCTTGTCTGATACATAAATTAATGTGAATGAGTTACAGTGAAACCTGCCAAGTTGGACACCTCTGTATACTGGACACCTGCTCAAGTTGGACACTTTTCAATTGGCCTGGCGAAATTACATTGTTTTAAATGCATATTAATACTTATAAGTTGGACACCTCTATATGTTGGAAACCTGTCTAATTTGGACAGTTTTTTAAAATGATTTTTGATATTTTGACCTGTTTACGTTGGACATTCATGTATTTTACACGTGACCGAAACACGTGTTAGTTATGTTATGACAGTTATAATAATTGAATTTTTACACGTGACCGAAACACGTGTTAGTTATGTCCTAAAAATATAAAAGCTCGGCAGTCACAATGGTTATTAGTCAATAATCAGCAGTGATTTCATGTGTACAGATCTCTTGAATATTTATTAGTTACAAATTTAGCACCATGAGTTCGAAGCGAAAATGTTTAGTAGAATTGACCATTGAAAAGAAAAAAAATGTTATAGACTTAATAGAGAATGGTGTTAGTTTAAGAAAGGCAGCCGACCAATTTGGAATTTCCAAATCAACTGTTGGGAATATTTTGAAGTGTAAAGACGAAATTTTGAAAGCTTACGAAAAGAATTGCAGCGCCGAACGAAAACGAAAAATTCGTAAAACTGGTAATGAAGCAATAAATCAAAAAGTTTATGACTTTTTTGTTAAGTGCCGTTCATCGAATCTTCCAGTATCCGGTCCTCTACTGCAAGAAAAAGCAAAAGCGATAGCCTTAAAATTAGACATTAATTTTCAAGCAAGTAATGGATGGTTAGAAAGTTTTCTAAATCGACATAATATTAAATTTAAAACTTTGTGTGGAGAATCAGCATCAGCAGACTTAGAAGAGGCGGAAGAGTGGAAAAGAAAACTGGAAAATCTGTTGCAAGATTATGCGCCAGAAGATCGGTTTAATGCAGACGAAACTGGTCTTTTTTGGCGTTTATTAGACAAAAAAAGTTATGTTGTACAAGGTGATCCATACAAAGGTGGTAAATTGTCTAAAGAACGGTTAACTGTTCTATTATGTACGAGTTCGGTCGGAGAAAAGTTAACGCCGTTAGTAATTGGGAAATCAGCACGTCCTCGAGCTTTTAAACAAATGAGATGTAAGGAGCTTCCCGTTATTTGGCGACACAATAAAAGGGCATGGATGACGACTGATATTTTTGAAAGTTGTTTGTCAGATATTGACAGGCAAATGCGTAAAGCTGCTAGAAAAATTGTGATCATACTAGATAGTGCTACAAGTCATAAGATTATGAAATCGTTCGAGAATGTTAAACTTGTTTATTTACCGCCAAATCTAACATCGGAAATTCAGCCACTAGATCAAGGCGTGATTCGAACAATGAAAGCTTATTACCGCAAAAGTTTGCTTATGTGTTTTGTTGCTAAATCTGAAATTTCTAACAACCACAAGGAATTTATCAACTCAGTCACGGTTTTGGATGCAATTCGATGGATCAGCGAAGCATGGCAAGCTGTATCTACGGAAACAATTGTTAAGTGTTTTAGACGAGCTGGTTTTAGTATTCCAAAAGCAAATGAAGGGGATCATAATGAAGACCCTGATTCAGAACTTCGCGATGCAATTAAATTATTACCTCCAGAGTTTCAAAATCAGTTACAGACTGCTGAAGAAATGATCACCGCCGATGCCTACTTGGAGGTACACGATCATGTCTTCAATACACATCAAGACGTTCTTCAACATGTTTTACAACTAGACGAGGAACAAGAAATCGAAGAATCTAGTGACGAGTGCGAGAAAGTAGCGGAGAAACCAACAACCCCTGAAGAAGCTTTGAACGGTATAAATACCGCCATTAAGTATTTAACTGAAAACCCATGCGAACTGTTAGAAGATTTATTCAGAATTCAAAGCAAATTAGAAAGCAAAATTTTCCTAAAAATTGTATCCAAACAAACTAAGATAAGTGATTTTTTTACGAAAGATAATGTTTAAATATCTATAATATGTATGTATTACGATTGTTATTCGATAGTTTATTTCAATAAATATTGATACGTAGATGTGTGTATATGTATTACTTTAAAAATAATTAATTTTGCATTATATTCTAAATTAGTGATAACCTTAAAATTACTAAGCGTAGATGATTTTGGTATTTTGCATATGTTGGACACCTGTTTATGTTGGACAGTTTTTGATTGCACCGCGGGTGTCCAACTTAAACAGGTTCTACTGTATTAGCAAAGGGTGTTTCTCTGCAAAAAGAAATAAACTGGTGTGGTGTAAAATATATTAATTAAAAATTCTTTTATTTACACATAACAGCCCCATCTTTTACGTATTTTCAGTTGTCGTTGTTTTCACTATAAGTAATAAATATATTATGTACTTGGAATTTATTGATTGTTTTTTAAAGGTTTTTTGGATATAAATTTAATATTTTGCGGGTTTTATTGGTCTTATTATATCATACGCATCTGTTTAATCATAAGTTTAACCTTTCGCGTATTATAAAATTTATAAATAATTAGTCTCTTTGTCAAAACCACTAGAATAATATGAACATGCCATATTTAAGTTTGTGGGCTTTTAATATCTGGGTTTTAATATATGGGTTACTATAATACTATTATAATTATATAGTAATTAAATATTAAAAATATTTAAAGTTTTAATTACTTTGTCAATTTCACTAGAATTGAGTAGAATTTACTAAACGCGTTTTCAATTTTGAAAACGCGTTTAGTAAATTCTACTCAATTCTAGTGAAATTGACAAAGTAATTAAAACTTTAAATATTTTTAATATTTAAAATGAAATTTCACAAAGTAAACCTCTCAACAGTAAATTATTTATAGTAATTAAACTTTATGTCCTTAAAGAATTACGGTCAGATTAACTGTTATTTACGAAATTAAATTTCAGACTTTTTTTTAATTTCTGTTCATTTTTGTTAGTAGAAGCTCTAATAGCACATTAATTTGCTAACCCGTCAGACGTCAGAAAACTACGGTCGGCGGGCCAGATCTGACCCACCTGCTGTTTTTAAGCCGGTTCGCCAATTAATATTTTGTCTTTTTTAACTTTAATAATGTTTTTTGATGGCGAATTTTTTGAATGAATACTTTTAGTAGAAGATAGCTAAATAAATTATTTAAAGTTTAAAGAAATGGGTTAATTCAAATTCTAGAATGATGATACAATCCACTAAAATCACCTGCATGGGGAGTTACATTTGCATTGGAAATGTATACCTCTAATACGAAAAGATATTTTCAAAAACATAAAATAAAGATATAAATTTTCAAACAATTTTATACCAAGCGAAGTCAAGTTTTAGTATTATAAAAAGATTATCTCAGAATTCCATTTTGTTATATTTTATTAAATTTTATTAAATTTTTTTAAACCTAAAAATAAATATAGTAACCTGACGAAAATTAGGTGCTTTAAATGTACCTATCATGTTTAATAATTAACCTTTATGTAGTCAAAATTATTTGTATCCCTGGCAATAGCGGGCTGTGGGTCAGAAAACAAATATAAGCTGTTATTGATAAAAAAAGTTTAACTACGATTGAAACATTTGGTTAATTTATTTGCAATTAAACAGTTATAATTTTGAACTATTTGTGTGAGCCTTACTGTACTATGCTTCGAAACATTTGAAATCTTCCAGTGGTGTGATTGTTTATGCTAACAAGAAGAGTATATCAAGTACACTGTTCAAATTTTTGTTGAAGAGTTTTGTTATCTAGTGATTGCTATCTAGCGAATATTATCTCGTTTTCTAAAATGCCGAAATCTAAAGTCATTTATGAGGTAATGAATTCCGTGATTTTAAAATTGATAAACTATTTTACTTTAGAATTGCAAAATGGTGGTCCTTTGATTCCTTTAACTGCCGTACAAGAGGTAAATATAAAATTTTTGCAAATATATTAATTTATTAAGTAACACTCATGATTAATTTTAACATTTTAATTAAATACAATATTGCGCGGTTTTAGAGAGTAGCTTCAGCATTAGATTTAAGTATATCTTCAATTGCAAGAGCAGTTCAAGTGGCAAAAAACCAGCTGAGCCTAAGGAACGCAAAAAAGAATGTGTCCCAAAACTACCGACTGCGATTCAGTTATAAAAAAAGACATTATGAGGACCATTTATGATATGCACCGCCATGGTATGTGTCATCATTGTAAATTATCTGGATACTTTTAGAAATTTCACATAATATTAGATATTAAAATAAAAGTATAACATTTTTCTAAACATCATTTTATAACATCAAAAAGACTGTGGACAAAAAAAACTGAATAATATAATTATTATAATACTAAAGTTAGTCATAGCACACTTATTAACATCATAACTTAATTGAGTAAGTAATAGCTATTTCAAAATACTTTTCAGTAGAAAATTGTAACTTTGTTGCTTAAATATGTTGAAATTTTATTCTAATTGCTCAATTAAATTTTTAAATTATATAATTAAGTATTTTTATTTACTGAACTAAATTCACCACAGTATAGATCCATTACTGTATAAAATTTTGTATTGTGCCAAGATCTGCGAAAGATGAAAGTGACGTTAAAATGATTTTCCGGGGCCTTGGTGCCTTGAAGGGCCTAAAATAGAAACAATTCTAAAACTGCTAGTATAGGTACCCATACTAAGTTCTTACGGTGCGGAAATTACCCATGCTAATAAAATATCAAGATAGTTTATCTTAGAGTCATTGGGCGAGCAGGGTCAAGTGCTATAAATAATTGATTTTGCACAGAATTTTGGAATATATGATTGAATTGACCTATAAATTTTACCCATAATTCAGATAATTTTATGTGTGACACCGCGGGTCGCAGCTAGTTAGTATTAATTTAATTTTGTCTGTCTGTCCGTCTTGAAATCTTTTAAACACGCCAGTAATATTAAGTACTAATAAAATTTGATTTTGATAGTATTTAATTGAAGTGGCAGTCCTAAGCCTGTGTGAAGTGTGAAGGAAAGATTTTTGAATAAAACAAAAATTATTTTATGAAATTCTACTGAGTGCATTTAAGTCCACACTAGGTAAGCGCCTTTTTAACTCATGCAGTTGTTCCCAGCACTATGGAAGAAAATGATTACATGAGACGAAAGTACACTAATAATTTATATTAATAAAGTAAAATTTTCGCAAAGTAATTTATTTGCTATTATGAGCTGAATTTCCACAAAGTCACGCTCACAATCAAGGTCGTGGACGAGCAAAAAAAGCTCCTTTTATATTCTCCCGGGCTTCCTACCGATAGCTATGAGCCCGCTCACAAAGCAAAAGTCCTTTTCCGATGCTGCAACCCCGACTACCCCCTCTTGTTGGGCCTGCAACACAATTCTAGACATTTTTAGGGAATTACTTCCGTTAAAACAACTAATGACTCATCCTCAAAATTGACACTTTGACTTACAAAATCTTATTTAAAATAAAGATAATAAATAAAGTTGATTATATCAAAATTGTAAATAAATACAGCAGTACAAAAAAGAAATTGAAAATATTTTAACAGTGTACTTTTAAGATAGATTATTTATACCAATACCTAGATGCGCATGTCATTTATTAAGAGCAACTTTTGGCAGACAACTCATTATAATTACGTCTTCTTCTGGAGTGTTATTAAAAATAGGTAACGACGTAAGTCGCCTCTTAGTAAATAATTCATATAATTATCATTCATACTTCAATTGTTTTGGTTTAATTAGGTTGGATTAAATTATTATATTATCTTTTTCTAACTCGTAATATTGAATAGAGAAGAAATTTTTTAAGGAGTGTTAATAATTTTGTATTCAATTATTGGTGTAAAATTCATATGATGTCACTCTGAAGGGTTGAGTTTATTTATTACATAATTGTCTAAACATATTAATCGGACGATACCATCATCGATAAATACGTATACAGGGTGGAAAGTAAATAACTCTCGTCGTTTTTAAAAATGGATGAAAACTTTAACTTAGAGTATGAAATTTTATTTTTTGTTTTTTCGGAGTTAAGTTGTGTTGAATTAATTAACCCTTTCCTGCTCAGCAGTTTTAGATCATTATTGTTCAACGATATTTCAAATTAACAAATCATTAATAATATGGGTAAGAATTACATAGTTGCGCTAGAATGTCAATAGGACAATGCAATTTAATTGCCTATATTCATAGGTATGTAAGAACATTGCATATATATTGGGTAATTTTGAAAAATGAATGAAAGCGGCACGCTAAATATACATGTAATATTTTAATAAAAATATTGAACGTATGTGTGAAAATGACAAATGTAGAGGGGTTTTATTACATCATCCGAACAATATAGATATATAATTCGAGGTACCTGGGTTCAAATCACAGCCACCTCAGCTTGATAATTTCTTAATCACTGTGTGGTTATATACCGTTTTAATTATTTCTGTATTGTTAGGATGATGTAATAAAACCCCTCTCCATTCGTCATTTTCATGTTAGAATTTCTTAAACACATTTTGTGTGTTTTAACCAATATGTCCACTATTAGACAATAATGCTACCTAACAATATTCATCGCAGTGTATACCCAAAATATAAGAATTTCCTAAACACATTTAAGTAACACCAACACAATAGTTCAAAATAAAAAAACATATTAATAGTTCGTTGTAAAAATAATCACTTCGACGATCTCTTTTTTTCAACGAATTACTAAAATTATTTAAGGACTGTGGTATGTAAGAAATAATAACACTCACATAATTTTAAAATATTTTATTAAAAATTAACTTGAGTATACAGCTGTTTGAAAAATTACAAAGATTTTTTAATAACTTAAAGTTAAGAGTTTATTTTAACGCCTCCTATAGGGTCGTAAGTATAACCCTTTACCCGCAATTTTTTCATCACCATCGTCGGCGACTGTATTCTCATCATCATCATCATCAGCTTCTCCTTCGCTCGCAGTAGCTTCGTTGTCGCTAGCAATGTTTTTTCATCGCTGTCTTCTGTTGCTGTCTGGTACATTTTGGTATCCTTTTGTGTCTTTTGGTGCCTTTTGGTGTCTTTTGATGCATTTGGGGGCCTTTTGGTGCAAGAGTCACTTCCAAAGAGTCACTCCAAAGGAGTCACTCCCAAAAGACCAACTCTCAAGGAGTCACTCCCAAAGAGCCACTCCCAAAGAGTCACCCCCAAAGAGTCACTCCCAAAGAGTTACTCTCAAAGAGTCACTCCCAAAGAGTTACTCCCAAAGAGTCACTCCGAAAGTCACTCCCAAGGAGTCACTCCTAAAGAGTTACTCACAGTCACTCCCAAAAGAGTCCCTCCCAAAGAGTCACTCCCGAAGCGTCACTCTCAAGTAGTCACTCCCAAAGAGTCACTCCCAAAGAGTCACTCCCAAAGAGTCACTCCCAAAGAGTCACTCCCAAAGAGACACTCCCAAAAGAGTCACGCCCAAAGAGTCACTCGAATACTATTAATGGCGAACGGACTCGAATACTATTAATGAAAGTATGATGGCTGCAGCAGAAGCAATCAAAAGTAAATTCGATTCTTTAAAAAACTCGCATAATATGTTGAAATCTATGAATGACAGAGACAATCGATCTAACGAACAAAAAGATTTATAATCGACTAATAATTACAAAGAAACAAGTTTTACTCCAAAAATGACTGGTCTCTTGCAAACTTCTCTAGACATATTAATGATCAAAGAGCTTCAGAACGCATGCGGAAAGTACGAAGCACAAGAAGATAAAAATTCAGAAGAAAAGGAACAACCTTCAACATCTAATTCAATAAATGGGGAAGCTAGACGTCTCAAATATGATGATGAAAACGCTAACCTTCAAAATGATCATTTTAAACCTGAATATTTTGATGATCCGGAGCATTTTGTAGATGAACTAAGAAGTTTAGCGACTCAGACCCAAATAGAAGAAGTGGTTAATACTATGTGCAATTTAACGGAAAGGCACCATATTGTAAATCCCAGATTTGCGGATTATATCGATAATGAGAAAAAACGAAGCCATTTTAATAATTTAAAGGAGAGTGACATTGGGAGACGAATTATCTCAATTACTAGGGAACTGGAAAAGCATGATATTATTGAGCCAGCGTTAAAGTATATATCAAATGATGACGAAGACAGTGATGAAAAAACATCTGCTAGCGACAACGAAGCTATTGCGAGCGAAGGAGAAGCTGATGATGATGATGAGAATACATTCGCCGACGATGGTGAAAAATTGCGGGTATACTTATACTTACGACTCTATAGGAGGCATTAAAATAAAATCATAACATTTAATAAGTTGTTACAAAATCTTTGTAATTTTGCCAACAGCTGTATACTCAAGTTAATTTTTAATAAAATATTTTAAAATTATGTGAGTGTTATTATTTTTGACATACCACAGTCCTTAAAAAATTTTAGTAATTCGTTGAAAAAAAGAGATCGTTAAAGTGATTGTTCTTACAACGGACTATTAGTGTGTATTTTTATTTTGAACTATTGTGTTGGTGTTACTTAAATGTGTTTAGGAAATTCTTATATTTTGGGTATACACAAAATGTGTTTAAGAAATTCTAACATGAAAATGACGAATGGAGAGGGATTTTATTACATCATCCGAACAATACAGATATAATTAAAACGGTATATAACCACACAGTGATTGAAAAATTATCAAGCTGAGGTGGCTGTGATTCGAACCCAGGTACCTCGAATTATATATCTGTATTGTTCGAATGATGTAATAAAACCCCTCTCCATTCGTCATTTTCACACATACGTTCAATATTTTTATTAAAATACTAGCATTTACCCGCGGCTTCGCCCGCGTTGCAATAGAAGGGCTAAGCTGGTTTTAGTACACTCTACGTCGTCAAAAGTATGGGTACATTTTAACCCAAGGGGTGCCCATACTTTTGACACGGCAATATACCAAGACATTAAATGCAGTACCGCGTCAAAAGTGTGGACATACCTTGAGTCAAGGTGTGTCCAAACTTGTGACGGCGTAGTGTGTGCTAGAGCCCACTCAGCCCTTCCATTCGTGGCTTTTGAAATTATGACATCTATTTCAAAAGTATAAAAAGTACTTTCATTTTCCCACAGGACTTTTCCTACAGAAATAAAATGTTTTCTCCGGGTAAAAAGTAGACTATAACATTGTTTTGACAATATGCAAAGTTGGAATGAAGTCAGTGATCCTTTTTTTATGGTTTTAAATATACTTTCCCACAGGAATAAGACTTCTCACAGGATTCAGATATTTTCTCGGTGGAGAGAGTAGTCTGTGGTCCTTTCTATCCCCGCTGTATATAATATGCAATGCTTAAAATCTATCTTCCATTTTCTTAACAGTCAGTTATCATTATTTCATTGTTTCATTTTAAAAACATTTTCCCTCGGGAATCAGATACTTTCTCGGTGTAAAAACCTATGTTTATCGCTGTATATCGTTCTATCTGCTAACAAACAGAGTTTGAACAAACTCTAGGAATCTTTCTTTGTTTCATTTAAAATATGTTTTTCCACAGAAATGAGATTCCCCACAGGAATGAGATGTTTTACCAGAGTAAAAAGTCGTCTATGTTCTTTTCCAACCCCTCTGTTAACAATATTCGAAGTTTGAAACCAATAATCCGCTTTTTAATAGTCAACTGTCATAATTGTCATAGATTTTCTCTCGGAAATGATTTATTTTCCCGGCTTAAAAGATGGCATATAACCGTCTCCGTCTCCGAAGATATGTCTGTGCAAAATTTCAAGTTGACTGGTTAAGTCGTTGAAGCGTAAAAGCAAGTCAAATTAACAAACAAACAAATCAACAAACTCAATTTCGCATTTATAAACGTTAAACAATGAATTTTTAACAACTTTAAAATCACCAGCATACCATACCGTATCAGTTTCCCCATTTCTAGTAGTAAAAAGCAACAGACTTTTATTTAAAATTTCTTCCCCTGTTTCAACCATCTAAGGGATGAATTTTTGAAAGCACTGAAACTTTTGTGTTCAAACCAGTAGCCTAACACCAATTTCCATACATTTTTCTAACTCAAAAAATTACAGATTTCTATGAAAATTTTCATCCCCTATTTTACCCCTTTAGGGGGTGAATTTCCAAAAATCCCGTCTTAGCGCTCACCTACGTTATATAAGGAATCCCTGTGCAAAATGTCATGTTTCTAGGTGAGAGACTTCCATTTAAAGTTTCTTCCCCTGTTTCAACCCCCTAAGCCCTGAGGGATGAATTTTTAAAAGCACTGGAACTTCTGTGTTGAAACCAGTAACCTAAAACCAATTTCCGTATTTCAAACTCAAAAAATTACAGATTTCTATGAAAATTTTCATCCCGTATTTTACCCCCTTAGGGGGTAAATTTCCAAAAATCCCTTCTTAGTGCTCACCTACGTTATATAAGGAATCTCTGTACAAAATTTCACGTTTCTAGGTGACAAATTTCCATTTAAAGTTTCCTCTCCTGTTTCAACACCCTAAACCCTGAGGGATGAATTTTTAAAAGCACTGTAACTTCTGTGTTCAAACCAGTAACCGAACATAAATTTCCGTATTTCTATCTAACAAAATTACGGTGTGAACATATGTGAACATATCAATGCTGAAAGTGAACATATCAATGCTGCGTGTGTTGAAATGCAAACAAAAGTTTGTCATACGTAGTAATGTCTCACAAGCACTCCATAATATTTGAAATTAAAATTGTAACTGTTTCTCGAATCAGAGAGAGTACTAATACACATAGGTGATTGAATGGGTGTCCGGCTCGGACGCTTGCCGAGCATAGGATCGTTGGACTTTGTGATTTTTAATTTACATGTGGTTTTTGGTCATACTATACCCAGGAAATCGAGTGCTTAAATTTTCAGTTTAGCTGAACGATAAGTGAACATATCAATGCTGCGTGTGTTGAAATGCAAACAAAAGTTTGTCATACGTAGTAATGTCTCACAAGCACTCGATAATATTTGAAATTAAAATTTATATATAGTTCAAAAATTGATTTAGAGGTGGGACGTGAATGAAAAAATCGAATTTTTGTTTTATAATTATTTATTAAATATATGTAAAAATTGGTACAATATTCACTTTTAACATATATGAATGCTTTTATTTAGGAGTATAACGGTTAACACAACATTAATTTTTTTTAATCCTAAAAAGTGTTTCTTAACATAACTACCTAGAAAACCAGAATTTTTCATTTGTTATGTCAATTTTAGTGCTCAGTTTATAAAAAACATGCTTGTTATCGTTTTTAATTGTTATATAACACATTGTCGATGATCAAATATTTTACATTAAATAAGTAAGTTCCTATATTTATCACACGAAATCGCGTGATTGACCATATAGTAAAGTAATCATAGGTATTTATAAGATATTTAAAAAATACATAGTTAGACATTTATAACGTAAGTAAGTAACAATTTTAATATTACTTGTATAAAATTTAATGTTTTAGTCAAACATCAACAAGTATAATTTGATATATTTTAGCCAGTTATTAATTACAAAAGAATTCACTTGCTGAAAACCTAAAGAGGCTTGTAAACGAGCAATAAAATTGCTACATATTGCCGGAAATACTGCTGAACATTGTGGCCCGGGCACATTTGGGAAATATGTTGCCGGCAACTATGGCTGGGCAACATGGAGCTAAATATATCCCGGCATCTATCAGCCGCAGTATTGTTGATAATTTTGCATGTACACGTGGCAATAATGGCCGACTCTGAAGAAATGTTAATTGGCGCTGCATATATAGTTTATTATTTATTAAAAAACTTCACTAGAATGTGAAAAAACGACTTTGAATACTTACTTCAAAAAATTAGACCTAAAATTCAAAAAACAGTCGACAGTAATGCGAGAACTAATACCAATAACGACAAGATTGGCAATCACGTTACCATTCTTGGTGACTGGAGACTCCTGTAAGTCTTTAATGTACTTATTCAGAGTGTCTGATTGTTCAGACCCTCTGAACAAGTACAGGCTAGGCTAATAAAATCTAGGTAAAAGTAATATGGCCGGGCAATGTTTATATATTTTCGCTCAGACACCGACAACACCGGCAACACGCAAGCCAGTAGTTACAATATGAAATATATTGCCCGGCCATACAGACACATTGCCGGGCCATACGAATATATTGCCGGAAATATTTTTGAATCTTGAGCAATATTGCCCGGCCATTGTTGCCGGCCACACATTGCCGTAAAATGTTGCTCGTTTACAAGCACCTTTATAGAAATATTTTTATTTTGCTGATTGTCATAAAAATAACAATTGGCACCTCAAATTGGCTGTCCAGTTTTGAGATTTTAGACTTTAAATTACAACTTTGAGCAAAAACAGGTAAACTAGTATTTTTCATGTAGTTTTCATTTTCATATATGCTATTCAAATTTTAATATGCTAAAGCATATCCCCCCTATTTCAAAATTTACCCTAAATTTTACCTGAACAGACCCTCCAGTAGGTCCGACCCGGGATTTATACACATCAGTAGAAAGCTCTCTAAAAATAAAATGTTTTGTCGATTTACAGTTTTTTTTCTATCTGCCGTCGTTTTCAAGTTATCAAGCAAAATGAAAATTTTACCCTAATTTTGAGGGGTGATTTCACCCCTTAAATGGCGACGGTGACAGATAAAAAAAATACAGGTCTGTTATTTTTGCTTGTACTACATATATACAAAGTTTCATCAAAATTGCAAATTAACAGTTCAAAACCTCTCCTTGTAAGTCATCGTAGTAGTAACATCACCTTTTTATTTATTTGTTTATTTATTACAATAACTAGTAGATAATGTGAAAAACTGATCTAAATCATGCTTTTTTCGATTCACATAAGTATGTCTAACGTACCTGTTAAATAAGTTTAGTCGAGATTTTAACTTTTTCTTTTTAGTCGAATTTTTCAACTGAAAAAATTAGACTTATACGGCCTATACCAGTGTTTTTCAACCTGTGGGTGGCGACCCCCTGGGTGGTCGCAAAGCCTTTTTAAGAGGGTCGCAGGTACTTTAAAAATAAAACCACTTTAGTTCTGTATATAATATTTAATTTAATTGATGACTACATTAATGGGATAGTTTAATATTTTCGTGTGATAAAGTTTCAAAACTGCGGCTTATTTTCAATAACAGTAAATCCGAGTTTTAAATAACTGTCGTCATATAAACATTTTTTCTTTGGTTTTGTTTTATTACTCTCATTGGAATTTGAAATTGATAGTTGTACATATGTTTCCAGAAACTTATTCATTTTCAATAATTACAATGAGCACAGAATATTGAATATTAGACAATAAAAGACAGTGAGCAACTGCTAAACAAACAACAAGGCAGTTCGATAAATTTAACCAGTAACGCGAGTTCACAATTTAAAGAATTCGAATGGACTACGCTCGGAAGTGTTAAAAGGCGACGACCGTCGTGCGTGCGCGTCACTTTTTACGCCACATGCCCGTTTAGAAGCTACTATAAGTCGTCAACTTCGATGTCGATATAAAAATATGCCTGTTTCAAGTCCTTAATTAGGTATTTAGTTGATACCGAACTATGAAAATAATCAATAATAATGTAGGCTATTGACTATGTACAAAAAAACAGGGGGAAAAGGAACTAATTTGTAACAGGTGTTTTATTGTTTCATATGTTCAGTTGCACCCCAAAGATGATAAATTCACAAAGTGCTATTAAATTTAGGCGTGCGTTTTTACGAACGGCGTAAACTTATCGACGCTTACGTTTTTTAACTATAACTCAAAAACTATGCATTTTTCGTAAATACACATGATATGAGTTTTTGTAGAGAATTAAATTTCCTATCGAAATGGCACTTTATGAACTCAAAAAGCTTTTTTCTCAACAAAATAAGTCAAAACAATTATTTAAAAAAAAGCTCAAATTTTTCAATTTTTCTTTTTTTTTTAATTTTTGAGTAGTACTTTTTTCTGAGTGAATTTAGGTATAGGGATTGGTTCACAAAAAAAAGCTGATGTAATTCCTGCCTGAATGGTGGCCGATCAAAATATTTTCGATAAAAACCGGCTGAGATACAGTCGTTCAAATTTACCTACTTTTTTACAATTTTATTTCTTTTGACTTTTATACCATATTATTTGTAATTTTTACACAAAAAAAATTATTTTTATTGAGTACAAAAATTATTTCTGCTTTACCAGAGGTAACGATAAAAGTGGTAACGATAAAATTTTGATATTCATATGATCTTAGGTATAAAAAAAACTTTAATATTGTACTAATTTATAGTTCTAATTTTTTTTAAAAGTTACATGTATCTATTATATTTCTCTCATAATGTTTTCAAATTCAATATCAATATCTTCATCAACATCGTTTTGGACATCCTCTTCTGTCATTTCTGGAACATCCGCATTTTCACAATTTAGGCCCATACATTCTTTGCACAACATGGAGCAGCTAATTCCTATAATTTTCTATAGCCGCAATTTACGTAATAGAATTAAATCGTAATTTCTCTTTATGGCATTAAAGCTAACAGTTAAGGTAGTTCTCGGTTACAACTTTTTCAAAAATTATCAAAAAGCACAAAATTTTCTCTAACCAATTTCCCACTAACTTCTGATGCCACTAAATATCACGGTTTAAGGACGTACCACCAAATTCAACAGTGGAAAGGAAATATTTTAAATCCATTTGAGTGGCGTTGGAAAAAATCTAAAAATGGATTAGTGCCAATTAAAACAACAAAACCTCCTGCACTGCAGAATTTACTGGAACAAATAGCTTGCGGGTGTATAAAAGGTTGTCACGAAAATTGCAGCTGTAGAAAATTAGGAATTAGCTGCAAAGAATTTATTTGCGAAAATGCGGATGTTCCAGAAATTACAGAAGGAGATGTCCAAAACGATGTTGATTAAGATATTGATATTGAATTTGAAAACATTATGGGAGAAAAATAATAGGTACATTTAATTTTTTTTTAAAATAGAACTGTAATTTAGTACAATATTAAAGTTTCTTTTTATACCTAAGATCATATGAATATCAAAATTTTTAGCAAATGATTTTATCATTACCTCTGATAAAGCAGAAATAATTTTTGTACTCAATAAAAATAATTTTTGCGTGTAAAAATTACAAATAACATGGTATAAAAGTCAAAAGTAATAAAATTGTAAAAAAGGAGGTAACTTTGAACGACTGTATCTCAGCCGGTTGTTATCGAAAATAGTTTTATCGGTCACCATTCTGACGGGAATTACATCAGCTTTCTTTTTTGTGAACCAATGCCTATACCTAAATTCACTCAGAAAAAAGTACTACTTAAAAATTAAAAAAAAAAAGAAAAATTGAAAAATTTGAACTTTTCTTTAAATAGTTTTTTTGACTTATTTTGTTGAGAAAAAAGTTTTTTGAGTTCATAAAGTGCCATTTCGATAGGAAATTTAATTCTCTACAAAAAATCATATCATGTGTATTTACGACAAATGCATAGTTTTTGAGTTATAGTTAAAAAACGTAAGCGTCGATAAGTTTGCGCCGTTCGTAAAAACGCACGCCTAAATTTAATAGCACTTTGTGAATTTATCATCTTTGGGGTACAATTGAACATATGAAACAATAAAACACCTGTTACGAATTAGTTCCTTATTCAACTACATAGTCAATAGCCTAATGAACGGATTCGAATATTTATAACATAAAAAAATAAAAATTAGTAGTAGCGAAGGGTAGGGGGTCGCGAAATTTTTTTCTATACTTAGGGGGTCGCGCCATGAAGAAGATTGAAAAACACTGGCCTATACGATAAGAACGGAACGAGGCGAAAGTAGGGGCGCTATCCGTGTTCGGAACCGTAGAACACGATTCTGAAAAAAAAGGTCATATATATATATATATATATATATATATATATATATATATATATATATATATATATATATATATATATATATCAGACCGCTACCTTTGACATGTGTAGGGCCCCCCATGGACGAGAGGAGCTGAAATTTGTTAAGTGGGGCTCACTCCGATTCACAACAATACAGTTAAACTCTAATTTTGGGTAAATTTTGGATCCAACCCATCTTTTAAGGGGGATGTGGGGGCAACAAAACAATAAAAGTTTCCCAAACCGGTTGGAAATAATGTTTCGGTTAATTATCTACAACATATCCAAAATTCAGCTTCCTAGGGTGATTTGGAGGGAGTAGAGGGGGAAAAAAGTGTTTTAGCTGGATCTAACACGCCCACAGCCCCCCAGAATTAACGTAGAGGGTTAAAATTTGGTATGTTGATAGAGTTCGTACCTAGGGTGCACTTTTTGGAGATTTTAATATTTTACCCCCACCCCCACCATTTTTAAGATACAATTTAATGCTTTTTCGACGTTTTTGAAGTACAGGTCCTCTAAATAAACATAGAGGGCTGAAATTTTGTATATCTGGAAAATACCGAAGATGTAGCGAAAAATTCGTCTACCGTGATGGACCCCCGCTGCTCACGGCGTTTTTATATATTTGTACCTTAATCCACTTACAACGTTAATAAAAGATAAATTTTTAAATTAATTTTTTAAATTCTTAAAGCATAATGGATCTGAAATTTTAAGAATCAGGGTTTTATATAATATATTGATTATTCACTGGTAAAATTTTAGATTGATGGTACTATGGTAGCATTTTTAAGAACTTACCGAAACTCCTTAATTATTCTTAGTGTATCAAATTCATTCTATTCAATTTTTTTGGTATAAAATACCTAAATCAATTTTATTCATGGTGGGAGTACGGGAAAGTATAGTCAGAACATTGTGAAACTAATGTCTGCACTATATTTTCATCATTTGTAAGTCTTTTTATTGTTTTATTTTACAAATGCTCAGGATTTTTTTATTTTAGAGATATTAATTTTAGTAAAACAAAGAATAAACAGATATACAAAATATGTTTAACTTGGGGTGCCATCATGTACAGTGATACAAGTTCCTTTGAAATATAATTATTAAAAAATTCATTCGTGTTTTTACAATTTCCTTTTCGATGTTAGTTTTAGTTGGACACAGAATATTTAACGAAAATCGACGTATATTTTTATTCCGTTTACGTTCAAAAAATAATAATAAATACTTAATAATATTTCAACATCGCATAATATTGTAAAGTAGTGGGCGTTAGACGATTATATGAATTCTTCGCCAACCAATGTGTCGTTGACCTAATACAATATTCAAATACTTTATTAGTTATTGTAAAATATTATATCTATTATTTAATAAATATGTACACATACTTATATGTATGCATATGAGGAGGTTATAAAAAATAATGTACATACATGCATAAAACTACTGATGTTTTTGTCATATACGTGATATAACTTAAAAGCCCCCATTATGGAACGGTATCTAATACTGGAACAGTTTAGACATTTACATATTTATTTCTTTAATTAAGTAAGGAAACATTAAATGCGAGGTGAATTTAAATTGAAAACAATCATTCTATTAATAATAATTTTTGTTATCAGACGTTTCTTTCAGAAATAACTTCACTAATATATAAATGTCAAAACTGTTCCAATATTAGATACCGTTCCATAATGGGGGCTTTTACGTTACGTACTTTACAAACTTAATTGTACAGTTAAAGAAGAACGAGTCAAAAACTATGCTCCATACATATTTGACTAAAAGTCTAAAAAGTCCACTGTATTTACAAAAACAGCCCGGAAAGGATATGGAAATATAGTAATATGAATTTAAATATGTACTTCAAAATAAATTATCTGTGTATAAGGGAAAAATTTTTTGAACACGTATGATTCGTTTTAACTTTAGAAGTTTACAAAATATTAGATCTTATTTGTGGCTTTATCCGAAAAGTATTTTTCTCCATTTTTTTGTTATGAGAAAATTTTTAAAAGATTTAATATAAATACACCATGTAAGATGAGAATCATCCAAGTGGCTGAGCATCCAAAGTCTCTAATACTTGGACTAGTAGATCAATATTCGATTCCTGCGGCCAGCTATGCTTATGAGAAGGCACAATAAACCCATTTGGTGGCGCACTTATGACGCGACACCGAATCCCGTCTCATATAGGTATATCATTATTGTAAGGATCTTCAACAATTTTCCGTCATAAGTTTCCAGATCAATATAATTATGCCACTTTACGATTTTCAAACCTTATCTTCCGATCTCCTTTAAGTGCTTTCTATGAACAAGAAAGAAGGAAGCGGTTGACAAATCATGCTAGTCGCACAGTAACCATCTGCCCAGTAAGAAAACAAGAGCAACATCTGTGCAAACTGCAATAAATAGATTTAAGAAGATAGGAATATGCTAATTTGAGAGAAATGTATTCCTAGATCATATATTTGTCCCACCCGAAACTAACAAAAGAAGTTTTGAGTTCCAATGTCAATTGATAATCTATCAGAAAAAAATGTGTAAAACAAACAAAAATAACAGACACATATTTTTTTGTCGACCATAAATGACATTAAAAGGGAGAAGTCAACCCTCAAAGTTAGTGTAAAAATTCAGTTTTATAAAATTATTCAAAAACTACAACACCTAGAAAAAAAGTTTAAACTGGCGCAACCCTTCATTTTAAGGTCTTTCTACTGACGTACTCAAATCCAGGGTCAGACCTGTAAAAGAAGCCGTGACGATACAATTAATTTTTAAACAGAAGTATTCCATAACATTATTATTATGTAATTTACATGAAATGAAGGGGCTTATTTCGATTTAGAAAACTCTAATTAATATAGAAAATTATTGAATTATTTTAACTTTTAACTGCAGGTAAAATTTAAATTGACAGCATATAATTATTTAGGGCTCGGAAAAATACGCAGGTATGTCGACTTATAAAATCCAGGGTCGTAGCTATTATCAGAGGATCATCAACAAAAAATTTTAATAAAGTTTTCACTATCATATACAGGCTGAGATTTTTCAGGGTTGTCATTTTTAATACAGCCAAACTGTTGATTTAAGGGGGTTCACCAATCCAGAAATTTTAAAAAATCTATATTTTTCTTTTCGCATTTTCTTGTAGCTATTATACTTATCAGAAATCACTTTAAACGCGTTTTTCTCGAATTGACTTTTTTCGACAGCTGTGTCAAGATGACTCTAAATCTATTCATCCAAATTAGCTCAAATTTGAACAGAATATTTACAACACATTTCGCTATTGGCTAAACCACTACCAGATTTTTTGGATAAAATATGACCATTTTAATCCCCAAAAATGGTAAAATTTAAGATTTTTTTTTAAACTGCCACCATTTTGTTTCTATACATGCAAAACTGCGAATTCTGGTTCCCCTAATAACCATACCCACATAGATTAAGAATTTTTTTTACTTTTTTTCTTCAGATGTTCCTGAGCTTCAAAATCCTGTTACAGATGGAAGCACCTTTTTTTTAGATACTTAATTATATATATATATATATATATATATATATATATATATATATATATATATATATATATATAGGTCAATATACGTCAAAGAAAAAAAATATTTTTGTAATCTTGAATAAAAGAACTTATCGTGTAAAAGCCTATTTTTTTCGATCTCTGGACTGGTGAGCCTCCTTAATTGAAGGTGGGTGACGTAAAACCTCCCCACTATGTTGTGTAGGTACACACTGTTTGCAATGGTGTTGGTTTGGTGTTTGCTTCTGTGTCCGTATTCACACACACTACTACAAAACACCTATTATGGGACAGACCAACCTGTCCAATTCAAGTAACAATGTCTAACAATGTATTACAATGCACTGTACGTTCGGCGACGGACACCGACTGACTACATGTCTTAAGCCGTGTTGAGCCCAATCTGGACTCACCACTAGTTACAATTTTCTACACCTACGCTGAGGACTTGATCAGGAGCTTTATAGTTCTTATGATTTTCGAGCTATGAGAGCTTTTTAAATGGAAACGTATGTTTAAAAGTTTTTCAAAAATTTCTTTATGATTCAAAACTACCAGTAACACTCAAAGTTTCATTGTTTTATCTCATATTTTTAAGTAATTACGTTTTAAAAACAACAATTTTAAATTTGTACTCAAATGCTTGCAAACGATTAGGATTTTACGTAATTTAAAAAGATAATAGCTCAATATGACTACCATTTTAATTAATGTAATAACGAAAAATTAAACGATTATTACGTTCTCCATCGAAAATTAAAATTATTAAATAGATTAAATTATCATATAAATATGATAGCTAAGTACAATAAGAAAATAGAATTTCAATTTTAATTCATTGAAAAATAAAAAAATAATTATTCTGAAAAGTCACTGTTTGACAGATACATAGGCGTAAACATATTACTATGGTAAGTATTTTTAAAAGAAAAAACTTTTTTTAAGTTTAAAAATTAAAAAAATTTAATTTTTGTGAAAAAACTTCTCCTTTTTAATTTGGTTTTTAAGAAAAAGAAAATACTATCGAATTTCAAATATTTCTACACTATTTGAGTACATTTATTAATAATATTTTCGTTTCCAGTTAACCTCACTTTGCTATTATTAAGAACAACCAATGTCACTTTGGGGTGTACAAGGTGTGTACATGTATTTTACTGCCAACTGCTGTTCTATAAATAAATAAAAAATAAATATATTTTTCAGTAAATTAATAAATAACTTCAAATTCTTTTTAAATTAAGTTACTTTAAATACTAATCTTTTAAAGTAATTTGATTTTATTATGAAAAAATGTTAAAAACTTGAAATAGAACCCGACATCTATACTCCAAAATCTGAATTACGGTTGTATGACAGAGATAATAGTGGAAAAGGTTCTTTTCTTGGATACATATGTGTATTTTTATCGTCTAATTCTCTAATTGATAAATTAAAGAAAAATTTAAAAAATAAACTTGGGCAAAAAATTTTTTCTTTATTTTTGTTTTTAACTGATAGATTAGGTTTGCCTGTAATAAAAATGGCATCTCTCATAAAACTCAGCCTTTACATAACACATATAATAAATTTATACTCGTAAATACATATTATTATTTGTGTACGTAACACATAATAAATTTAATTTACATTGATTAATCCGCAATAATAAATTTATTGAATTTAGTTCACATTGTTTTCACGTATCTCTAACTATTTACACAGCACACTCTGAAATACTAATAGTTACTTTTTTATAACTTCGTTGATATTAATTATCTACACAGGTTGAGTATTTTGTGCAAAAGTTCACGAATAACGCGTTTAAATCTTTTAAAAGAATCATATTTAACAGTCACTGAAAAAAACTCAATCACAAACAGACAACTAGACGCAGATGCTAATTAATTTTACACTATAGATGTAAGATGTATCGGAGATGGAGTAAACCGGGACACCTTTATCTTTGTATACAATCTTCATACATATTAGAAGTTTCGTTGTATTTAGCTGTACCAATTTGATTAACTTCAGGATGGCTTTGGTATACCTATTACAACCTCTCTATTAACTTCTTATAGTGCTTCCCCAACGGTAGCAAGAAGAATGTTACCTTAAAATACTTGAAACTCGTAAGGGAATATCTCCCTCACCGCCGTAAGTTCACAGGTAGTTCCATAGGTGTGAGGTCTAGAGATTTCGGTGACGTACCAACGTTTTATAATAAAAGGTAATATTGAGTAAAAAACCTAAATATTTACGCGAATTTAAGCAACCCTTTAAATATTATTCGTACATCAAATAGAAAAGAGAGGAAAATAGGCAGGCGCCATTGCCACGAATTTTTATTATTCGATAAGGGACCAGTATTCGATTGACTGTAATAATTTCTTCTTCCATAATAAAAAGAGTTACTATTTTCAAATCAATAATGGCTACCTACCTTATTCAGAATTTAAAATTTTTCAAATAACAAAAAAATTATTTTAAAATTATTGCAGAACTATACCTACTATTAACTCTTGTTCTAATGCTACTTAGCCTAATCTTCTTTCTTATTTTGTTACTGCTTCTTCAGTAATGGATTAATGCATTTATATCTTCGTCATACTGCTTCGCTTAAAGATGTTTTAATTATCTTCTGTTATTATATTATAAAAAAAATTAGCTTCCCGGCTTCGCTTAGGTGTCTGTTTTGTTTTAAATTTGGTACTTTATTTGATCCTATTTTTTTGCATCAAAAATTAATTTTCCATTCCCACTCGCTCCCAATCTCGAAAAAAAAATGATCAAATTCTGCGTCATAGTACAAACGTATTGAACGATGGAGTGATCGATAATTATTTAATTTTCATTAATTTTTTGAAATTACGTACAAAATAAAAAAAAACACCGTGAGCAGCGGAGCCCCATCACGGAAGTCGAATTTTCCCTTTCATCTTCGGTATTGAGTGTCTACAAGCGAAATATAGTTGAAAGTCCACAAGCGATTTGTAATTTTGGTGGTTTCAAAACTGATGATGAGTGTCCGGTTAACCGGGGCTTTAAAAAAAGGTTTTAAGTTTTTAAGGGCTGAATCTCAGTAAATTTCAATTTTGTGCTGATAGCGGTTAACAGGGAAAAAGCCAACACAATTCGTACGAGGGCATTTCTATCCATGCTTATCCGCCAATTGCCTTTGTGTTTTATTTTTAAATATTAAAAAAGGAACTTAAATAGTAAACTGGAAGGCTTTTATGAAGATATTTTTTCTTTCCAAAAAAATCCAAAATTTCTATTTTATAAATAATAAAAATCCAAAATTCCTAATTTATAAATAAACAGTGACTTTAATAACATTTTCAAATTACTTAATATGTATGTAATTCATTTGTTAAAAAATTGTATTCACTTTTTTTTAAATTTTTTAAAATTACTATTCTCCTACTTGTATTTAGAATAAAAGTAATGCATTTAAAACACATTTAACAATAGCATTCAATTCCGATGTAAAAATGGAAGAAGTGGGGGGAAAAGTAATGTGGACTCCCTAAAAGGTACTAGCTGGATACTAACTGAATACACGTACAAATTTTCAGCCCTCTACGTTTCCTTAAAGAGTCTCTAGACGTGTTAGAAAACCAGCAAAAAAATTAAGGAAATATTGGCGTAAAAATCGTGGGGGTAAGGGTTAAAAGTTGAAACCCCTAAAAAACAGTGTCTGGCTATTAGCTTAACCTGTACACAAAATTTCAGCCCTCTAGGTTTAATTGGGGAGATTTTGACCCGAACGAAACTGTTAAAAAACAAGAAAAATCATGTTCTTTTGGGTACAAAAATGGTGGGGGTAGGGGTTAAAAATCGAGACCCCCAAAAGACACCCCCTTGATACTAACTCAATCCGAATACAAAATTTCAGCCCTCTAGGTTTATTTGGGTGACCTGTGCGAGTGGTACAAACTTCGAAAACGTCGAAAATGCATGAAATTGTAGCTTAAAAATGAGGGGGGTGGGGGTAAAATATTAAAACCTCCAAAAAGCACAACCTAGGTACGAACTTTATCAACACACCAAATTTCAACCCTCTACGTTAATTCTGGGGGGCTGGGGGCCTGTTAGATCCAGCGAAAATCGTTTTCCCCCCCTCTACTCCCACCAAATCATCCTAGGAAGCTGAATTTTGGATATGTTGTAGATAATTGACCGAAACATTATTTAAAACCGGTTTGGAAAAGTTTTATTGCTTTTCCGCCCCCCACCACCCCCTTAAAGGTCGGGTAAGAAAAAAAATTTGCCCAAAATTTGACCCCACTTTGATAGTATGAGGTGCCTCGAAAATGAGCCCCATTTACCAAATTTCATCTCTTAACTTCCATAGGGGGGCCCTACACAAATTAAAAGGTGGCGGGAATATATATATATATATATATATATATATATATATATATATATATATATATATATATATATATATATATATATATATATGTATAAATATATAAATATATATATATATATATATATATATATATATATATATATATATATCAAATTTATTGTTGTTTGACTGACTTACACTGAGCGACGGGTACTGAGCAACTGACACTAAGCAGCCTAAGATGCACATACTTGCACATAAGTGATTGCAGAAAAGAGACAGTTATATTCGTTCTATTTGTTCTGTGATTGCAACATTCCCCTATTGTCCTATGTTAAATGATGGAGGGGAGAGAACACGACAAGATAAATTTTTGTAAATGTATGTGTGACTGATCAAGGCAGTGGCAGTTGCATTATAAATAACACAGGCCTGCGATGGTTTCCCCCTTTAAGATTTGACAACTGACTTCGATAGATTTTAAGGCGCTGATTAAGAAAAAAATATTCAAAAAATTCTTTGAAAAGTTTTTAGATATTAGGTATTAAAATTTTTGACTAAAATTACTTAGGTCGACCAAGTCAAGAATAGATTACCAATTTTTATTTATTTCCAATCTAATAACAAGTCATCAAATAGTTGTAATTGGCTTTTAGGAACACAATCTCATCAATAGTTTATTAAATGAAACCTAATTAACGAAGTGACATATCTTTATTTTGGGAAAAAAGGTGAATTTTAAAATCATCCGCTAATGAGCTCGTTATTGAGGGTAATTTATTTTTGGCCAAGGCTGTATTATTTATAAGTGAAAAAATAAAAATTTCGCGACAATAGGAATGCCAACTAACCATAGCATGTTGCGAAATTTTTAAATTTCGACAAATGAAATCCTGACGAGGTGGTTTCATGAAAAGCGGTTGCGAGCCACCAAATCGTAATTACATCTAAATGAGAATTTTGAATAAATGTATTGCTACCACTTCGAAGAAACCTACATCGTTGAGATTAATTTTATGGCGTACGCTTAAAAGTTCTAAAACAACGAAAATTTAGATTTTAATCGAGTATACATTTCATTAATCATTACACAAGTCGGACAATAACATTCGCCAGTCATTTTCTTGTACACATAGTAAAAACTGTAGTAATTAATAACCATATAAATATTTAACTATAAGTCAATTTAAATTTTGTCTCTACCGATTCTGTTTTTAAAATATTTTAAAAGTTTCCAATACTAGCCTAGAGCTACCGAAATTTATATAGATCTCTTAATTTTAAACGAATAACATTATAATAAAATTTTATCCAATATTTTTGTTTAAATATTAATTGTAGAGTATAAATACAATAAATAAATACCCCCGTTGCACCATCTGCATAACATAGCGAATTTCCTCCTGTTAAGTTATTTTAGTTCAAAAAATAATTTTTCAAAAGACTACAAGACATAATAATTAATAACAGTAAGATTCTACGTCCGTTTTTCAGACTTCTGTCTAATACAGACGTCACCTAGAATTTTTTTATCTACAAAAACATCACTGTACAGAATTCACTTTATTACTTAAGAAAATAATTCAAATATCATTAACAATAAATATTTTAAATGAGTTTAAAAAAATCAAAACGATACTGTTTATTAATTTGCTAAAAGATCTGACACTGACTATTTAAAAGTGGTCAAGTGGGAGTAAGCTAGTAAATTCAATGACAGATGTGATGAATTTATAAGGATTTTCTTGTACTACAAAATCTTAAAAATATGGGAACGCCTACTTTTTTTTCGTTAACTGTGTTTTATTTTTTTGCACAAAATTTTAAAAATAAAAATACTTTATTTTCTTAAAAAACGGTGGCAACTCTAGTCACAAATATACCTATGAAAAGTTATTTTACTAAAAAAAAAAAGAATACCACCCATAAAACATATAAGTCTACCAAGTAAGTACTTAACACATAAATATTTTTTGTATATATCACCATCTAAAAACATTTCAGTCCCTTTTTGGCAATCCTGACAAAACTAAAACACTTTTCAAATTTTTTTTATTGTTAAAATCGAAATATTCTTTTAAAGACGGTTAAAATTACCATATTTTACACACAATCACCCCCTATCACTCTCTAGTTAACTACCTTTAGACTTAATATTAGAAAATTGAGAAAAAACACGTTAATTAGATTTTTACACAGATTTTTTTATTTGTTATGATTGAGTTATAAAATTCAAAAGGATATTTTAAAAATTTGTATGTATGGCTTTCATTAAATAAATTTCAGTTTTTCAATATATTTTCCATTCATTTTAAAATAGTAAAATAACCTGATAAATTGTCAAATAATCATTTGATATACGTGGCTATACTTTCGGCTTGGAGCGAATTAGACGAAGATTGTTTTCTAAAACCAAATTTAATAATTAATTAACGAAATAAAAAAAAACTCGTGGATTACCTTTCAAATACAATTTTTGTTGTATGTAAAAATTTTATTACATTTTTTCAAAAAACTGTAAACTGTAAAATTTTCTTTATAAGTATATTAAAATATACAAATGTTTGCTTTTAATTTATGAATTTAACTCTTTTTAAATGACTCACCTTAAAATTTTTTAATATTTCTAAAATAAATAGAAATGTATAAAAGAATGTGTCTAAATTTAAAAAAAAAAAAATTTTTGACAAAAAAAAATTGAATGTGCAAATTTATTTACGAGTAGAATGCTTTGCTTATACATTCTAATCATAACAGTATTTTCAATAGGATAGAAAATTACGTAAAAATATTATTGTTTCAATATGGTTTAACGTAATTTTTATGCGGTTGTAGCAAACTCTTATTAATTTTAGTAAGGTGTAAACATAATTTAAATTCTGACCATACGACATAAAAAAATTATTCTTGATAATTTTTGTATAAAAAAAATTGGACAGACATAGCATAAAAACTTAATCAACTGAGAGAAATAAAATATAGTTGAATCGCTAAATTGGATTAAAAAAATCATGATCGCATTTTATATTAAAATTTGAGCTTTTAACTTTAACGTAACGGTGTTTAGCAGAACAAGTAAACTAGTATTTTTGATGTAGTTTTCATATTTGGTATTAGTATTTTGATTGGTCGAACCGTATTCACCCTATTTCAAATTTTAACCCTAATTTTATAGTCAAGCCCCCCCCCCAGTAGGTCCGACCCGGTATTTGAGTACATCAGTAGAAAGACCTTTAAAAATAAAGGGTTGTGTCAATTTCAACTTTTTTCTATCCGTTATAGTTTTCGAGAAATTTGACAAAATTAAATTTTTACCCCAACTTTGAGGGTGTATTTCACCCCTTAAATGGCGTTTTGGGCCGATAAAACAAATTCGTGTCGGTTATTTTTCTTTGTTCTACACACCTACCAAGTTTCATCAAAATCGGAAATTATCACTTCAAGACTTTTACTTGTTAAGGGGTGACTGTCGAAAAAATATATTAGTTTGTACATACATAGAAATATTAAAGTCTAAATGCATTGGACTCCACAAACAGACTGATTAATTGTTGGCTTGCTGGTTATTTATATTCTTCCCAAACGTCGGATTGATTTTTCTAGAACTTATGGCCGTTACAAAAAATCTGAATGTTCAACAATCAACAATTAAATAAACCATTCTAGAATTTAAAAATGTTTTACTGGACTTTACAAACAAAATAGTTCATTGTTAACCTGTCGTTTCTTTATATTTGATGTGCGTACGTTAATAAATTTATAACGGATTTTTCTAGAATTTATATGAAATCTATAAAATTTAAATGTTACAATCTATAAAATTTAATTTAAATTTCCAAAATTAAAAGACAAATATTATAAAACTTTTTGATGAAATGTTAATGGAATTTTAGAATCTAACATATTTATGGAATATTAGAATCTAACGATTTCGTTAGTAATTACTCATACAACAGTGTTGTACTTATATCCAGTGTTTTGTCAAATCTTATGCATTTTAAACTTCCGCGCCCGAACTATTTTAAAAACATACCACCATTAAAAAACCAATAAGGAAATATATATATATATATATATATATATATATGTATATATATATATATATATATATATATATATATATATATATATATATATATATATATATATATACAGGACTTTCATTATATATCGATACCCACGTGATCAAATTTGTTTAGGGCGCTTGGTAATTTGTTTACTGTATGTTGGTGGCACTATAGTGAAATTAGTTGCTAGCTAAAAACACTAAAAATAAATAACCGAAATCATTCGTATTTTCCAGTGCTGTAATTATTACGTTAAATATTTAGTTGCAAAATATAATAAATTTCATAAATAATCTTAAATTAAGTTCTTATTTTATAAAATACTATTGTTTATATAACAGATTTTTAAATAATTCCGCATTTAGGGTATTTTTTTTTAATAATTACCATACACACAAATATGGCGTAAATTATATTTGGTCACGTGGGTCTCGATATATAATGAAAGCCCTGTATATATATATATATATATATATATATATATATATATATATATATATATATATATATATATATATATATATTCCAGTGCAATTAGGTTTATACCTCGGAATCCAGTTTTAATGGATGGATTTGAATGGTTTTGGATTTTTGAATTTCTTATCCTCGAAAGTAAAAAGTTTACCTCTTGAAATCTTCCGCTTTTTTCTTTTATTTTTTTAAGGGTATTTTAATGAAAATGACGTTACTTTTAGTATAATACATATTCTTTTGCAGCTATATTTTTCTTTTCTTTTGAGAATTATTTAAATTCTATATAAAGTATACAAAGGGACAGCAAACGTCCTTGAAAGGTAGATATTGCATGTACAGTAAGACCTCGATAATCCGGCTTAAATGGGAGACCGGTAGGCCGGATTTACGAAAAAGCCGGACCACCGAGAGACCATTTAAAATGTAATGAATTTGAGACCCCTTATTGCTCCTCTAAGAAGTTAACAGCAAGCACTGTTGTTCTATGTACTGGGTTTGTAGGCAGTTCTGCGTTTCGCGTGATTATAATTACTGTACAATAGAATTCTGTTTTGTACTGTATTAATTGACGGTAAATATAGAATGTAAATGTGTGTAAAATTGTATCTATTATTTGTTAAATCGGGCCGGATTACTGAAGGGTCCGGATTTTCGTGGGGCCGATTTATCGAGGTACTGCTGTATAAGAAGAATGGGAATAGAGTGGGAAAGTAGTGGTAGCGAAGAGTTCGAGGGACAGATGATTCTCTACTAGGAATACAGTCAAGGATGCCAGATTGGGCGTATTTCCGCAATTTGGGCGGATCTCAAACATGTCTTGCGCTCATAATTTGTATTGGGCGATTTTCCACAATTTGGGCGATTTTGAAGGTAGCCCATATGATAACTAAACATATTTAAATTTTTAATATTTTTCTTTATTTTTGAAAATTTCTTATTCTGCTCTTGGTTCATTCCAGTTCTTTTAACTTTTACTACATATATACTTGTTGTATCATTTCTATTTTATATGTATATGGAAATGGCTCTATTGTTTGCAGAAATTCGAGAAATATATAACCATTATCGATAGCCAGATTTTCAAATGTTTTAAGTTTATTTACTGTACGGTATTATCCTTATTAGAAGTATAATTATCATTACAAGAAAATTAGTTTAAACTAGCTGTACCCACGATGTCGTTCGCGCAGCGCATTGTTATCAACTCAATGAGAAGTATATAAATATAATAATTATACAGAACTTGCATAGAACAATAATTTTTACGTAATGCATGCACATGCTCAAAATGGTTTTTTTATTTTCCCGTGGGAATGAGACATTTTCGCAGAGTAAAAAGTATCTTAGATGTTAACCCAGATAATAAGTTATCACCACACCAAATTTCATAAAAATTTATTCAATACTGTTTGCGTAGGTAATGTGTGCAGATGCTCAAAATGATTTTCCTATTTTCCCGTGGGAATAAGATATTTTCCCGGATTAAGAAGTATCCTAAATGTTGACCCAAGTAATAAGCTACTTTTAGCTACTTTTTCTACGTTTAGCTACTTTTTCATTATTACCAAACCAAATTTCATCAAAATCCGTTCAATAATTTTCCGTAATGTGTGCACATGTTAAAAATGGTTTTTCTATTTTCCCGTGAGACTGAGACATTTTTCCGGAGTAAAAAGTATCTTAGATGTTGACCCACGTAATAAGTTATCATCATACCAAATTTCATCAAAATCCGTTCAGTAGTTTTTGCGTGATGCGTGAACTGACGGACTGACAGATAAACAGACAGACAGACAGACAGACTGACAGATAGATAGACAGACAGACAGAAAGATAGACAGACAGAAAAAAATTTTAAAAATCGATGTTTTACTACATCGATAACTATTTACAGTACTAGTACAGTTTTCAAAAAATATTCGATATACAGAAACGGTCTCGTTACAGTTTTATTATACGAGTATGTATAGATGATTGCCCTTTTAACGAAATATAACAATCATTATTTTCGTAAAAAAATAATCAAAAAGTTTCGATAATTGCATTTTTTATTGATATCGCAAATTTTTTTATTTTTTCCGAAAATTTACGAATTTTCAAAATTGCGGTAATTTTAAATGGGTAAACTTTTTACTTTATGCCATTAGAACCCCCACCCAAAAAAAAAAAAAAATCATTGAAATTCATTCATATAAATGGATTCCGTCATTTTCCCTTAATAATGACTAGTTGCACTGGACTAATATAGATATATGAAAAATGACTGAAAAAACATTGAATTAGAGGATAATTTTAAATCAATATTTTGATTATTTTTCGAGGAGTCTGCAAAAAAATAAAAAAGTAGAATCTGTTACTTTTGTCTATAGATTCATTTAAAATTAAAAAAATATACATTACTTATACACATCTTAAATGCATAATTACCTTAAAAAAATAATCATGTGAAAACCAATTAATTGTCCCACTTAAATATAGGAAAATAAAAACATCAATTAGTTTTTAGAAAACATTACAAGGTTTCATCCAACGTCACTAGATTGCAACATTCCTTACGTCTTCAATCTGACACGTGCTGCTATCTATTCAAAAAAACGATGGGTGTAGAATGAACTAATAAAAACCAAATATACTGAACGCACGACTACAGTAACGAACGTGGAGAAAGTTTACATAGTAAAGAGAAGATACTTGTATAAACGAAAAATATCTCACTGCGTAACTTTTTTAACTTCAATGGAAAGCGCCACCGATTAATCTAGGGACTTAATGATCACTTATGAAGAATGACAACTGGAATGAATGCATTAAAGTTATGTAGTTGTGACTACGTAACGTTAAAAATATCATAAGATTTACCTCTTATGCTTTTACTTGGTTATTTATTGAAAACTACTCCATTTTAAGACATTTTTAAGGTAAAATGAGCAGATATATAAATTTTGTTAAATAAATTTCATATTTTTACTATATTTTTCATTCATTTATAATAATATAAGGTGTTCTGATAAACCGTCCAATAATCACTTGATATAGGTGGCTATAGTTTCGGCTCGAAGAGAATTAGATTTACTTACCAATAAATACATCTAAATTTATTTTCGGAACGTGTATAGATTTCTAAAAACTACAGTAATCGTGGTCAAACAAAACAATTTTTATAAGCTTTCAAAGTTTAATAATTATAGCAATATGCTGAGAAAATAAAATACTTCAATCAAACAGACGTGACAATGTTTTTTAGGTTAGTGATTTGTCTACCACTTTGGTGAGTTATTATTGTTCACTATAGAAAAACCTCCACTTTCCAAACCACAAATGGAATAAATAAATTTGACAATGATTGTACCTACTGATAATTAATTTAAGCAAATAAAGCTTTTGTTCCAATTATCACAATTGTAGAATATAATATATTTATGTAAACTTTTATTATTTGAACTATAACATAACGAATGGCATTTTTACCATGTACAGCTCCACGTTACGCGTACATACATTATTCAAATATTAATAGAGTAGAGGACGGGATTATGTAAACAATATACTAAATAATAAACTATATTATTATTATAATAAACAAAGGTCTACTAAAAATAGACCCTAGTCTAGAACAAATTTTCAACTTTTGTCGACAACACGGAAAATATACGTTTCGGATTACATCTATCTCACATTACAACAAACTATAATAATAAATTTGTTATAACAGGTCTAGATTTAGAGATCTTGTAATACCGCAAAAAATGAGAAAACACGTAGAAAACTTTAATTTAAAAATAAATATATATTTAAAGCGTATGTGATTTTAACAAAAAAATCATTCCTACCATGGTTTTGATTAAATTTTTCATTAGCCCTAACTGAATATGCAAGAAAGGTAATATAAATTATTTTTGGGGATCAACAAGAGGAGAGTACTTGACATTATCACTTCCTGGTAGATACAAATTTCTCCCAGGCCAATCTTTCCGAATATAGAGGTTAGATATCCATTGGTCGACTGTCTCATAAGCACAGAAAACAACAATATTTCGCGAATTCACTCTGCAATCCAAGGAGAATTATAATCACTATAACGAAAAATTTACTTGAAATTATATGGACCTGCTCGGAGATTTTAATGTTGAAATTCGTGGAAGATGGGAGTAGTACAACAAAAATATATGGTCATTCTTATTGTTGTCTGACCTGTGTCCCCTTGTGAAATAAAAGTAATAGTATATTATTCAATTAGCTGATAATGATAGCTATTACTCACGAAGATGAAATTGCGATACAAGCCGAGTTTACGGGGCGAGTATCGTAATGCATCTGAGTGAGTAATAGCCATTGCAAGCGAGTAGAATACTATATTTTTCCTACAACTTTTTTCCTTTTTGATTGAAATAAAATTAATATAAATTTTAAATCAAAAGAATAAAAGTTTTAATCTATCTCTAATTTCATGAAATGTTTGTATAATATGTATGGTTAATTTTGAAAGTGGCACAATTGACTATTTTAAAGAAAGTTTCATTTACGATATAATATATATATATATATACCTCATTTCAGATACAATTGATCATGAGTTTTCGTTAAAAAATTAAATAATTCTTATATTCGAAACAAACCAATCTTCTATTCTTTACTAAAAATAAACTGCAAATTTAAAATTTATATAAATGCAATAATAAAAGAGATAAAACCAAGAAAACGGAAATTATTCAAATTCAAAGTGACGAAGCATGGTTAAATTTAATATATATATATATATATATATATATATATATATATATATATATATATATATATATATATATATATATATATATTTATATTTATGTATTTATATTTATATATGCGTATATGTCAATTATACCACTTTAAAAATTAACCATACATATGCATGGTCCATTTCATTTACATTTAACCATGCTTTATCGCTTACGAATTTAAGGAATTCCAGTTTTCTTAGCTTTATCTTTTTCATTGTTGCAATAGCGTAAATTTTAAATTTGCAATATGTTTTAAGACAAGAATAGAAGATTGATTTGTTTCGAATATAATAATTATTTAATTTTTTAACGATGACTCATGATCAATTGTATTTGAAATAGAGTATATACCTATATGGAAACGATCAAAACAAAATGTAAACGGCTTTTAGCTTAGATTTAATTGAGCAGCAAAATAAACAAGATTTCTCAGCAAAAACGGCTAATTGAGCAGCAAAACTTGAGCAGCAGAATCTATATATATATAAAAGAAAGTGGTGTTAGTTACACTACTTATAACTCAAGAACGGATGAAGCGATTTGGCTGGTGGAGAGGTAGCTTAGAACGAGGAGACGGACATAGGATACCGCGTTCGAACGCGTTTCCGTGAAGTCAGTATAAAACGTGGTATAACAAAAACGCATATGACATAAATCTGAAAATATACATACATACGTATATTTGTTGTTGATTTTTGTTTCCATAGTTTCAAAGTATGCATTAGCAAAAATTTAAGCATCTTTTACAACTGACATAAATTAATAAAAAATTTTACTATTTATTTAAATAAATAAATTTAAATTTTACGAGTCGTGCGAGTCGTATGGCGAGCGGAGCGAAGCATTACCTGGAATTAACCTTCTATAGAATTTTGAAATGTTTAGCGAGCGAAGCGAAGCACTTAATAGGCGAGTCGTGTGGCGAGCGGAGCGAAGCATTACATGGAATTAACCTTCTATAGAATTTTGAACTGTTTAGCGAGCGAAGCGAAGCACTTTATTCTCTCTTTATTAGTAAAGCGCTCGAAGCGCTTTATTAGTAAATATTGATTTGATTGTATCAAAATGATAAGAAAAAATTAATTCAATCAATTATAACTACTGAGCCACAGCAACGCGTGGCCGGGTCAGCTAGTAAATAAATAAATACGGTCAACTTTAAATGTATATATGGTCAGCTCGTAAATCATATAGTCTCAAATAGCATCAAATAATATGGTTCAGCTAAAAAAATTAAGGAGCAGCAAATATGGTTCAGCATTTAATATTTTTTTGAACTGCAATTTAGTTATTTAAAGTATCTAAAATATACATAAGAGTCTTTTTAAAGTTTTTAAAACCTGAAATATGAAAGGATATGAAATAAACTTTTGATTTTCGGCACTTTTTCCAGGTGTAATGTCAGTTTCCATATTGAATAACAGTTTTCCACACGCGTATGTAGTTTTTAGTTTCACAAATATATTTTAAAATTTGTTTATTTGGTCTAAATTAGTATAATATGCTGGTCATTTAGCAACTAATGTTAGGCAGGAACTTTTTTTAAAACTCTAAAGGCAATTTTTTCACATGGATGCAAACACGGTGTAATGGTTTATGATGGTTATATAGAACGCTTGTAGCGGAGTACAAAGTAAACCTACCAAATGTTATTTTCAATTCAATTGTTAGAAACTAATTTACTTATTGTTAGTATTTATTATAAAAAACGACGAATTTAATTATTATTGGCATTTAGTAATAAAAACAAAGTATCTATTGTTAAAACATTAAAAACGTTAAAAACGAGTAAAATAAAAACACTCACGTCAACAATTAGTACAAAATTCGACAAGTATGTGAAGATGACTGTAATTGCGTGTAAACGAATCAAGGTCAGTTCAAGGTCAAGAGCTGATTTTTACTGTAATTTTTAATTTAGATTTGTGCTGTAACTTTTTTTTAATTTCGCAGTACGTGCAGACAAGATTTAGACGTGCGCAGTAGGTGTAGCCAGGATGTATACATGCGCAGTAGGTTTAGGTAGGATGTAAACATGCAAAATAAGTGAAGTTGGTAGAAAGGAAGGAAGAATAAAAAAATGAAATATTTCAAAATCACCTCATAAAATCATAACCTTGAAACATATCAGACGGGTTAGTAATGTTAGATAATGTAACCATAGTAATGTTCAATGATTCCCATTGAAAGCATTTGAAATTTTTGTTTATTCAGGCTTATCTTTAACTTGAACTTTTTGACACTTTTGGGTCCCATGAACCCTGGCGGATCTTACATAACGTAATCTATATCTATCTAAAATAGCTCACCTCTCTAACAGCGAAAAAATTTTCAAAATCGGTCGGTTATTTTAACACTTTTAGATCCCACGGACCCTAGCGGACCTTACATAACGAAATTTATATCTATCTAAAATAGTTTAGCTCTTTAACAGTGAGAAAATTTTCAAAAATGGTCGGTTAGTTTATTTTTTACAATTATGGGAGCAGTGAACCCTGGCGGAACTCATACAACAATCTTTATTCATCTAAAATAATTTTAGTAAAATGTTTACCTCTCTAACAGTAGAAAAGGGTCCTAGGGATCTCATATAACTTATGGTGGCCCGTGAGGTTTTTGCGGACGTCATTTCATAACTTAATTAATTCAAATACTTTAACTTACTAACGATGGAAAAATTTTCAAAATCGATTGGGTAGTTAATTTTTGACGTTTTTAGGTCCCCAATGCCCTGACGGATCTCACATAAGATACTTTAAATCTATTTAAAATAGTTTAACTTTCTAACATCGATGATTATTACTGAACAAATTTTCAAAATTGATCCAGTTTTTTAAAGTTTTCTTCTAGGCATACAAACATATTATTTCTTTATAATATTTAATAATATTATATCATGGCATAACTTTCAATATCTTGTTTATTTAAAATTCAATAAAAAAAATACCTTCATTATATAAGCTTCAAAAATCTGGATAATTTTAATTTAAAAAAGTGAGACAGAGATATGGTTATTATAATACAATTAATGCATACATATTGAATAAGTGGATCACTTGTTTCACGTAAAAGCACGTAACAAAAATTTCTAGTTTTCTATATTTTATAACGAATTGAGGCAAAAATATATAGTATATTATTCAACAAGCTGGTAATGATAGCTATTACTCACGTTTACGAGTTTACGAGGCGAGTGTTCTAATGCATCTGAGTGAGTAATAGCCACTGTAAGCGAGTAGAATACGATATTTTTCCTACGACTTTTTTTTGATTTATATAAAATTGAATACTTTTAAATCAAGAGAATACAATTTTTAATCTATCTCTAATTTCATTAAATGTTTATATATGTACAAACGATGAAAACAAAATACAAGTTACTTCGTGTTTACTTAGATGTTACTACGCAACATATTTGAAATTAAAAATTGATACGTATATTATACACAAAACAAAAGCCAGCCCATTGAATAATGGTTAATACGGTGATTTCATTGGTCAAAAAGGTACTGAGTAATGAAAATTCCTCCACACCTTTGAATAATGCCTAACTTTTTCAACAATTAACGGATATGTAATGAGTGTGTTCTTCAACAGGAGTAGAAAAAATTACTTATTACTCTAACAACGAGAGCATTAGCAACCCAAAATTAAAAAATTACAATTTTCTCGAAAACTACTTAACATAGAAAGAAAATTATTTTCATAGAAAGAAAAACATTTTTCTTTTCAACGATGTAAAAATCGAACTGTCTAATGATAGGATCAAATGATAAAAAAATAGCCAGAAAAGCTACTTCTGGGCATCCGACGTGTTTGGCTGACGAACTTAGCTAAGCCAATCCGGATTCCAGTTCGGACACCAAATTTCATAAGCATTAAACGTTTCGTTCGAAAGTTATCGTGGCGACACACGCGTATATATATATATATATATATATATATATATATATATATATATATATATATATATATATATATATATATATATATATATATATATATATATATATATATATACATATATATATACATATATATATATATACATATATATATATATATATATATATATATATATATATATATATATATATATAAATTTTACAAAACATTTTCTGTTATAGTCCCGGCCTCAAGTTGCGCCATGAGAACGGCTGTAATAGCGTATTTCCAGTTTTGGAAATTCGCTAAAATAAAAATTTTTTTATTGAAAAATTTAAATCTACAGAGTACGTATTAGATGCATCAAAATATAATGTAAAGCATGAATTCATAAGCATTTTGTAGTTGTGTTCCTCTATAATTATTGTGTGTTCTCTGGCTATTATACATATGTTATTCTTTTAAAACCATAACTATTAGGTAATATACCTCATTTCAGATACAATTGAGCATGAGTTTTCATTAAAAAATTAAACAATTCTTATATTCGAAACAAATCAATCTTTTATTCTTTTCTAAAAATAAACTGCAAATTTAAAATTTACATAAATGCAATAATAAAAGAGATAAAGCCAAGAAAACGGAAATTATTTAAATTCAAAGTGAAGAAGCATGGTTAAATTTAACTGAAATGAACCATATATTATATAGAATCTAAAATATTTTAATTCATTTCAATATCCATGTATTTAATTTATGAATTTCAATTAAGATTGATCGTACAGCTTGTTTATGTTGTTTATGATTAAATCTTAAAATTCATTGTTATTTCAGTAAGAAGCCGTAACAGAACCTTAACAAAAATAATTTTATAAAATTTTATTAATAAAATTTTCAGCTTTTTACAGAAATAATATAGTTAAATGAGTAAATTCAAAATCGACTATTTCTAGTATTTATTTTATTCATGATAATAAATGAATTACGGGTTCCTAACATACGATTGATTTCCAGGTAAATTTACTATTAAATATTGTTTAAGCTTTCGACATGCATTCAGTTTATTGTTATTGCTGTACAAATAAGTAACTATTGTCGTCAATTGATGCAAATATTATGATTTCTATGTATTATCTCCAGTGGTCATTATAAATTATCTATAGGTATGTATATAAATTATGTATATGTCGTCGCCGGATTGTAGAATTAATCAGATTACAAAATGCCTATAGCCGTTTTACAAAACAGCGTTACGACCCAAACTAAGTACGTTTCAGTTGTAGTATAAATGCTACATGATTTGCAATATTGCTGTACCACATATTCCGCCGTACTGATACAGGTATATAATAATACATGATATAATGATACATGTTTTGAAAATATAATTTTAATATTAATTTTAATTTTTTTTAGATTTAACAAAAGTTTCTCAGATTTTCCCATATTAGTATGATGTTCTAGTATTTAAAGAAAAAAAATTATAATTGAAGGGTTGAATTAAATAATAGTCTAAGTGCTAAAAATCAAAAAATTTAACTCTTTGCACTCAAGCAAAAAAAAAGTGAGTTGTAAATAGGCTGGTAAGACATGTAGCACATGACAACGATTCTAACCTTGTTTCTCCTGAATTCTTTTGACGTTCTAACCTTGTTTCCCCAAAGTTGAATACTAAATGCGCTAAATACGTCCTCAATGCTGTTACTATTAGTTTTTAATTTTAAAAAGATAATTCAACGTGATTTTGTATTATTTTATTTACAATTTTTCTAATAAATGAATGTGTTTGCAATTATTAAATACAATATTCATGTAATGTGAAGTATGAGCAGTCATTACAGTTCAACATTCAGTGTGTCATGTGGTACATGTCTTATGATCCAACAGACAAAACACCTTTAAATATGGTAGAGTTAATGGACAAACCATCTTTTCAGGCTGTACATGTCTTATAAGCACAAAGGGTTAAAAAAAGTTTTAAAAATGTTCTATGAGCCAAGCTCAACAATATGTTCTAAGTTTATTGCACAACAAATATTACCAACACACACCAGACAATGTCACTAACATACATTACGTCCATTATGTTTTTATTTTAAAAAAATCTGATTATGTATCTCGTAAAGTTGAAATTGGCACTTACGAGTAACACTACCCAAGTGCCAATCGCCAATCTTCTTGAAACTTTGCTGGTGTGTAGAATAGGCAAAAATAAGGGACCCGTATTTCATTTTATCTGCCAAGGCCCACGTTCACGGGATGAAACCAGCCCTTAAATTTGGGTTTCAAATCGTATTTATTAAGATATCTCGAAAACTATAAGAGACAGAGGAAAACTTTAAATTGAGGAAATGTTCTTCTTCAAAAGACCTATTCACCTATATAGGTTAAGCCAGGGTCGGGTTTATAAGAGAGGCTGGAGAGATGACAAGGGGGGTAAATTTTGTTGTACAGCTTAAGTGGTTCAATGTATTAAATTTTACTATCATAAATGGAAAGAGCACCAAAAATTAGGGGATAGGTGTTTTTGCGTTTATCTGAAATATATGTGGTACAAGACATATAAGGAAGAAAAAAATAGGATAGATTATACTGCATTATTATATATTGCAAATACCTTCTATATTTTTTTAATTTTATGTTTATTTCATCATGAAAATGTAAATTTTTACTTTCCGATAATGATCCGTGTATTTTTCAGTACTTACTGAATTGTTAATTTAATCATGTGCATATTTGGTTACTCCTATTCTATATTTTTTACACCTATTTCTGCCAAAGTTGTGTGATCTGCCTGTGTTAATGAATATTCGACAAGAAGCAGTAATTATCTTAACTGTGAGTAAAGCTACTTTAAATCAGTTATTTCGAAACAAATCGGACAAATTTAGTTTCAAATCAGTTCTTTAAAGTGCTTCACTTCGCTCTCCAAACAGTTCAAAATTCTATAAAAGGTTAATTCCATGTAATTCTTCGCTCCGCTCGCCATATGACTCGAAATTAACCATTAGTATATCTAATTTGGCACTCTGAGATCTTTCCATAGATTTCCATATTTTTAGATCCTTTTAGGGATCCCAGAACCCTGGTGGACTTTTTAAAATTATGTTCAGTTCCCCCGTAATTAAACTTTACTACTATCCTTTTCTAAAGTAAAATTTTAGTAAAAAAGTTTTGAAGTTAACATTTAAATTTTTAAATGTTATTTTTATCGTAACCTATAGGTAATCATTCATTTTTTCTTTCTTTTGTTTCCATTTATTGTTAAAGGAGCATTTTTGATATACACGCATACCGCGGTATATAGACCCCTCGCTAGTTGTACTATCAAAATAATATAAACAATTTTCCGTGGGAATTTTCTTATTCAAACAATAACATGTTTACAATATTCTGATATAAAAATCAGAAAAATATATTATAAAGGATGTGCTTTGTAAATAACTAAACACTTTATTTTTGTAAATTAGATATTAGGTAATTAAAACAGATTCATTTTTAGTCTTTTTATATACAGTTTAAACAGATGAACATTACACATACCATTATAATAAAAAGTATGTACCATAATTATGCATAAATACAAATTGTTTGCAGGTTTGTACCTATACACTAAGGTAACGGGCCTAGTTTCTGACCTTTTAAGAGTGACGGCTGAGGTTAAACGACAGTAATAAATATAAGTTTAAACTTAAGAGACAATTAATAATTTTATCAACTAGTTTATGGCTTTCAAAATAAAGTCATACAAGTGAAATAATTATTTGAATTGAATTAATAATTTATATTAATGTTTTAAAAATTGACAAAAAGGACCCAGTTTCTGACCTTCAAAATTTCTCATGTGACAGTTTCTGACCCCGACAGTGGCCTAGTTTCTGATTCTTAAATTTAAAAATACAGTTTTTTAAAATTTAATTTATAAATAATTTTTTATTGATAAAAATGAATGTTTAATGTTATATACGTTATGAAAAATAACAAAAACTAATCTAGCTATAAATAACAAAATAACTAACAAAAACTGGTTAGAATTTAACTGGGCCATACCACTTTAGAAGTGAGCCTAGTAATTGACCCTCAGATTTCAATAATAAAAATCATTCTAAGGTATTTTATAAATATTTTAAAATAAATTTTAAACAAATATTAACCTGCTCATATATTTTTAATTAAGTTTTCATACTTACATGATGAATATTGCACAGATCAAAATGAGTACTTTGTAACATAAACTGTTAGGGAACTACCAAAAAAATAGTTTTTACACACATTTTAAACTTAAAAATTTTTTTTTATTTAGTTAATATATTCTAAACTTTTTAAATTGCTGTTCATTAGACACAGAATAGATTACTTTAAATTAAGAATTTATTTTTTTTCTTATTTAAAATATAGTTTTTTTATCAATTTATAACAAAGTTGAAAAGTTCAGAAACTGGGCCAGGGTCAATTACCGGGTCTTTTACCTTATATAGGTAACAAATATTTTGGTGATTAAAAAACTTTTATAAATGAGTGTTTTTAATTAAATATATACATATTCTATTACTTATAAACCAAAATTTTAATGTGTGTTACAATTACATTACATATTTATAAATAAACTAATACAGAGTTGAATAAAACTTATTTTTTGTGGTGTTGACTTATTATTATTCAATTATTAAACAATATGTGTATTATATTTGCTATATTCTGTTTACGTAGCACATGTCAGTATACGAACATCAGTGAGTGTGTAGTAATTTTTTTTTTGATACGTTTATACCTATAAGATCAGCCTGTATAATTAGTTTTTGTGCTTTGATAATTGTACCACAGAGAGAGACTCACCACAGGTAGGGGTACATGTACTAAGGTCAGAGTGTATCAACTTTGGTCTTGAATATATCAACTCCCATAAAGAATATACTAGCTCTGGACTGCGCGACTACGCTAATTGCGGTCGGGTACTTTGCAGAACCTTTGCACCGCCGCGCCACCGTCTGTGATTGAACGCTACAAGCGATAAAAGTAGAAACTAAACCCAGTCGTTTTACAAAGCCACTGTAAAAACAAATGTCTAGCTAACCGGATTGTAAATTAGTTCAACCGTTTTGTAAAACTGCTAAAAGTTCTTAGCCTTTTAAGAAACAGCGATGTTCTATAAAAAGGCTAGGCATTTTGTAATCTGACTAATTCTAAAATCCGGCGGCGACACATTCGTCCGTTATATACTTACATACGTATATCCAATTAATGTTAAATAAATAATTAATCAGTGAATGTTTAATTTCCATACGCACACAAAACACACTGTATCTATAATTATAATACAAATAAACACAATGCATGTAAGGACACGTAATATATTACGTATTTATATTTGCTAAAGGATTAACCCTTTGCACTCGATGGGCGCCGCCACGGCGACACAATACCCTTCAAGTGCATTACCCTCTTATCTTTTGCAATGAACTGCATAAAAGAATATCTCCCCTAAAATTTAAATTTCATATTAGTAAGAAATATTTTCTGAAAATATATTTACTGGCAGTCGCAATTTCCATAACTATTGGTAACATACTTCACAATACTCCCGTGAAAAATTGCTTTTTTACAATTTGAATGGCATTCATTGACATAAGCCGATTAATTTACACAAAAAAAAATTTGAAAACTATACCACTAAAACCTTTTCATCACTGGAACAAAATTCGGTCAGTATAGATCTTAAAAAAATCGCCTACAAGCAGACAGAGTTACCTACATAATAATGTACTGGAAAGAATATTCATATATACCGAATTTACTAAAATTAGTCTGCCGTCAGTAACAAATTAAGCAAAATCAGACGTACAATTTTAAGTTACTATAGTTACTCTAATATAAAAGTAAGATAAAGGAAAGGAAACAGAAGACTAGTTACGTCTAATTTTGCTTCATTTGTTGCAATTGTCTGATGGCGACGTCAAACCCATTTTAGTTATCACTATGAGAAAAAAAATAAATGTCACAGAAAGTACAAAAATAGCAAAAAACTACAAACTTTGCAAAACAAGCCAAGTTTAGCAATTATTTTCATACAAGTCCCAATTAAATAATACAAAAAGTATATAAATATATTTTACAGTAACCTTACAGTTTCTATATTATAAAAAATAAAAATAAAAACGCCGTGAGCAGCGGGGCCCCATCACGGAAGTCGAATTTTTCCTTTCATCTTCGGTATTGAATGTCTACAAGCGAAATGTAATTGAAAGTCTGCAAGCGATTTGTCATTTTGGTGGTTTCAAAACTGATGATGAGTGTCCGGTTGATCGGGGCTTTAAAAAAAGGTTTTAAGTTTTTAAGGGCTGAATCTCAGTAAATTTCAATTTTGTGCCGATAGCATTTAGCAGGAAAAAAGCCAACACAATTCGTACGAGGGCATTCCTACCCATGCTTATCCGCCAATTGCCTTTGTGTTTTATTTTTAAATATTAAAAAAGGAACTTAAATAGTAAACTGGAAGGCCTTTATGAAGATATTTTTTCTTTCCAAAAAAATCCAAAATTTCTATTTTATAAATAATAAAAATCCAAAATTCCTACTTTATAAATAAACAGTGACTTCAATAACATTTCTAACTTACTTAATATTTGTGTATTGTATTTGTTATAAAAGTAAGTTCATTTTTTTAAAATTTTTCAAAATTACTGTTCGCCTACTTGTATTTAGAATAAAAATAATGCATTTAAAACACATTTAACAATACCACTGAATTCCGATGTAAAAATGGGAGAAGTGGGGGGAAAAGTAATGTGGAATCCCTAAAAGGCACTAGCTGGATACTAACTCAATACACATACAAAATCTCAGCCTTCGAGGTTTCCTTACAAAGTCTCTAGACGTGTTGGAAAAAAAGCAAAAAAATTAAGGAAATATTGGCATAAAAATCATGGAGGTAAGGGTTAAAAGTTGAAACCTCCAAAAAGCAGTGGCTGGCTATTAGCTTAACCTGTACACAAAATTTCAGCCCTCTAGGTATATTTGGGGAGATTTTGACCCGAACGAAACTGTTAAAAAACAAGAAAAATCATGTTCTCTTTGGTATAAAAATGGTGGAGGTAAGGGTTAAATGCTAAGACTCCCAAAAGGCACCCCCTTGATACTAACTCAATCCGAATACAAAATTTCATCCCTCTAGGTTTATTTGGGTGACCTGTGCAAGTGGTACAAACTTCGAAAACGTCAAAAAAGCATGAAATTGTAGCTGAAAAATGAGGGGGGTGGGGGTAAAATGTTGCATGCCATATGTAACCATTTTTGGCACTTTATACGTCTTAACCCGTCAACTTTTTTTTTGTTTCTGAGTACCTTTCAAAACATTCAATACACAGGCAATCATCATTATTTTTGTTATCTTCACTAATATGAGGGCTCTTTCTGATCCATTAATAGATCTTTTATATTTACGTGGCATAATTTACAGTCCAAAAAAAAAATTGCATAATTAAGGTATATAAGTCTATCTTTTTAACATGTAATATGATGCGGCATCTATACCAACTTTAAATGCGGCATCTCTCCTTTTTGTTGGGATAGATACCGCATGTTGCTATAGCAAGCATAGTACCGAATTCCAATCTAAAATTTTATACAGTACTTTTAAAATATACCTAAATTAGTAACAAAACTCATTTTCATTAAAACAATGAAATATACATTCTTAAAAACTAATGAATTAAATGCTTGATAAAATATTATGTTAAAAAACTTACTTTTCAATAATAAAAAGTGGGATAATTAATAAACTAATGGACTAATCATAAATTTTACCATATATACAGCTTAAATAAGTAACTTATTTTAAACATATAATCCATTAATAGCGCTAGCTATTAATCGACGGACGAACTATGGCAACTGCGGCATCTGTCCCGCACTTACCCTAGATAGTGTCTAGTGTGAAAGTCTGTGTGAAAGTTTAAACGAAGATAAAACTGCATTATTATTAGTTAAGTATTATAGTGCGCATTTTGGAAATGTTATTCTCATAATGTAAATTTTTGGGGGATTTCGCTATGTTATGCAACATGCTGTGACAGGGGTATTTCATGTTTCAACACAATTAAAATATATGAAGTAATAGTCTGTTTTGTTGAAAAGTTCAAATAGAAATTAATTTTTCAAAGAGGCACTGCGTGTAGGTACTATTATTGTGTGGAAATTTACTTTCGTTCATTTGTTTAAGCACAATGTTTAATTTACGATTTACATAAAAGAAGAAAAACATAATGTGCTTTTATAAACAAACATTTCTTTGTTTTCTTTTGTACTTGAAATTTTATTTCCAAAAATAAAAAAATTTCATTTTTTGCTTAATTCTATGAAAATTTTTTAATCTTTTCAAAAAAAAAAAAAAATAAAGAAGGAAGGAAAAATTTTCCACTACAAATATAAAATAGCACATTTTAATATAAAAATATGTTTTTCTTTGTTTTTGATACGCTATTCAACTTTTCTCTTCTATAAATTACTATAAAATTTATCAACATGTATTATACTGATTGCAAATTTATTTTACATAATAACATTGAAAGTAATTCATTCTGTACATTACAATCACTGGAATTGATAAAGATACCTACAAACTAAATTATGTGCTGTAATCCAATTACGAAAAACGAGTTTGTTTCTCTTAATCAATTCCCTTTTACCTTAATACCTTTATGGTAAAATTCGATCTTCAACAAAGTTCTTTCGGCATTTTAATAAATTGATTAATTTGAATAAATGGACAGGAACAAATAATCTGTATTTACTTCCTTATAAAAGAACATTGTGTTACAAAAATAAATAAATATATATATATATATATATATATATATATATATATATATATATATATATATATATATATATATATATATATATATATATATATATATAAAAGAGAAATACCACTCATTCACTCACTCATCTATATAGAAATCTCCAAAACTACAATAGCTACAAACTTGAAATTTGGCATGTAGGTCCCTATTGGGTCGTAGGCGCTCGCTAAGAACGGGTTTTGCAAAATTTTTTGTCTAACCGTCGAAATTTACGAAAAACCGTAAGATATTAATTTTTTATTACTGTAATACAGCAATCTGTGGCCAATTTATCAAAAAATCGTAAAAATTTTAGATAGTTGCTAAGTAATTGTAATTTGAGATTTTTGTATATAAGTATTAATAAATATTCCTAGAGATACTATCAATAATATTTTTACCTGTGACTACTATGAAATTACTTATTTACTGTGCAAAATACTATTTGTATCCAATATGGTTTTATTGGGATATTGTAATAATCTGAAATTTTGTAACCAAATATTTTACTAATTTATCATAGAAGATGAAGGATTAAAAATAATAATTCAACATTCTTCCGTAGAATAAATTGTTTCTTTATTTTCTCTATAAAAGATACCGAAAAATTTTTGGAAAAAAGAGAAAATAAAGAAGCAGTTTATTCTACGGAAGAATGTAGAATTATTATTTTTAAACCTTCATCTCCTATGATAAATTAGTAAAATATTTGGGAATCTTAGGTTAAAAAATTTCAAACTATTTGTATCCTTTAAAGAAAATAGACAACTGGACTGTCCAGTTATCATCAATTGGCATGTGTGTCTGCTCTTCTCAGCAAATTCCATAAAGATGAAATTTCCATCGGGCCGGGCTCGGTCATGCTGATATTAAAAATGAAATATGGACTTTACTTATCTGTCTTCAGTAGTTTCGAGAAAACGGTAGCAGGTATCAAAAAAATGATATAACAAAACTATAGGTAAAATTGGTATAAGAATCCAAAAAAAAGACGATCAAATTTGAAGTTATCCTGTAGGACCTGAGAACGCCCAAGAAAGCCTAAAGTAAGCAACTGGACGTATCGTTACCAAATTTTTGGCTCTCCAAAGAAACCCAAAATAAATGGCTGAACGAATCTTGACAAAATTTTTCTCAAATAGTACTGAGTTTCTGAAAAACGACATGAGGATAAAACCCCCCCGTGAGCTTTGCGGACCCAAAAAACCCTCCAAATAAACGACCAAACGGATCTTATCCAAATTTTTCTCAAATATTACAGAGATTCCGAAATAAATTAATGTGAATTCTGAAATATTCTCCAGACCCTGGGATCTCAAAATGTCTCACAAATTACAGTTCTCTTGAAATTGTCACTATGCATATCTAACTACCTACGATAAGATCTCAAGGTATGGAAATTAGACATGTTATTGAAATATGAATATAGCCAATTCAGAATATTTGATTTGAAATTAAGGTGAAGTTGGAATGAATCATCCAGCGCTATCGAATTAAACAACTCTATACTCTAATTAAACCACTTGACTCATTTTGATAAAATTTTATGAAAATTAGACGTACTATAAAAATATGAATATGACTTGAAAATATGAATAATATTTTTGTGTCGTCGAGCGAGCGAAGCGAAGCACATAAGGAACTGATTTTGTACAAAATTTCAAAATATCAAATTTAAATGGACGTGTGGTCACATTGTCCGTCAGTTACATCAAACAGAGAGCGAATTAAAAAACTGAAGAAATTTGACAATTTTTACTCAAGTACTGTTGAGATCTCTGTGAAAGATGAAACTGACGTTAAAATGATTTCCTGGGGCCTTGGTGCCTTGAAGGGCCTAAAATAGAAGCAATTCTAAGACTGTTGATATAGTAACTATACTAAGTTCTTACGGTGCGGAAATTAGCCATGCTAATAAAATATGAAGATAGTCATTTTAGAGTCATTGGGCGAGCAGGGTCAAGTGCTATAAATAATTGATTTTGCACAGAATTTTGGAATATATGATTGAATTGACCTATATAAATTTTACCTATAATTCAGATAATTTTATGCAAGTGAAACCGCGGGTCTCAGCTATATGCATATATATCTATTTTAAGATCATTGGACGAACGGAGCGAAACACTAGAAGAAACTGATTTTATAAAGAAATTTAGAATATTTAATTTAAATGTAAAGTGACATCAAAATTAACCCCCAGCACTATCTAATAGAATTAAGATTAAACGGTTGAATTTTGAAAATATTTTATGAAAATTAAATATGCTATGGAAATATGAATACGGTTAATTTAGGGTTATTAGGCGAGAATTATGCTCAGAATTTTAGAATATCAAATTTGAATGAACCTCGAGGTCAGAATTGTCCGTCAAGGCCATCAAATAAGCCCCAAATTAATTGTGATATTAAAATTGTCCCCTGCTATCTTGGTGCCCCAAGCAAGGCTTAAAATGGAAATACTCCTAAAACTACCTAATGATACGGGTATCTAGCTACATAAGGGTGCGGAATTTAGCCATGCTATTGAAATATGCAGATTGCTACTTTAGAATCGTTTGACGAGCGGAGCCAGGTATTATTTCCCAATATCTAATTTAAAATTGATCATTTGACCAATAGTTAAGATAATTTTACGTGGGTGAAACCACGGGTCACAGCTAGTATATATATATATATATATATATATATATATATATATATATATATATATATATATATATATATATATATATATATATATATATAAATTTAAGCCATGTGAATCAAATTGTTTCATAAAATGTAAACCATTGTATTCGGAAATACACAATGCAGATGAGATTCTTTTCTCAAATTTTGTTTTAATGGCTAATACTTGGCTGTACAAGAAAATTGACCCCCATTGTCACCCCTCCGGCCTCCCTTACGAACTCGACCCAAGTTTAACCTATACAGGTGAATAGGTCTTTCAAAGAGTAACACTTCATCAACTTAAAGTTTTCCTCTATCTCTTATAGTTTACGAGATATCTTAAGAAATAAATTTTGAAAGCCGAACTTTACGGGCTGGTTTCACCCAGTAAACGTGGAAGATGCCCAATAAAAAACTATAGGTCCCTTATTTTTGCCTATCCTATACACCAGCGAAATTTCATCAAAATTGCGAATTTCACTTTGATTGTGAGTGCATCTTCTTGTAAGTAAAAAAAAATTCGTTTTGACTATGTCTAGATAAGTCCTCTAGAACTTTGGATAGAACATATTTAATAAATTTATAAGGTCTTTTTAAGCGTTGAAAAACATTACCAAATTTTCAAATTTTTACCAGTTAATTATAAAACAGATAATGTAAATGTATACGCCATACATACAACTAAAAAGAAAAAAAATCATACACACACTAGTTATTTTTTATTTATTTATTTTTTTTTATTTATGTTATATTAATTATTAGAGTGCAAAAAGGTATGTTATACACCAAGGGACTAAAGTGTGAGTTTTAATCCCGAGTGTGACACACACAAAAAAACACACTTTAGTCCTGTGGTGTATATACTATTTGTTGCAATTCCGAATAATTTAAAATTATAAAAATTTAAAAAAAAAAACGCGTGAGCATCGGGGCCCCATCACGGAAGTCGAATTTTTCCCTTCATCTGCGGTATCTTCAAGATATCTAAATATGATTGAAAGGCTACAAGCGAATTGTCATTTTGGTGGTTTCAAAACCGATGACGAGTGTTCGGCTGATCGAGAAATTTAATAAGACTTGAATCTACTATTTTCTTTTTTTCTTTCTTTTTAACCTACTATTTTCTCTTTTTCTTTAAGCATATTTGGACTAAACACAAGCAACTAAATGTTAAGTTTTCTAAGTACTATTGGCTTCTAGATCGTAAATCAAAGTTGTTTTTGAGAAACAAAGTGCTAGTTTATAAAAGTGTTTTCAAACCAGTATGGACTTATGGTATTCAACTTTGGGGTACTGCTAGTGTTAGCAATATTGAGATATTGCAACGTTCTCAATCTAAAGTGCTACGAGCCATTAGTGCTTCCCCGTAGTACGTGCGTAACGATGACATATATCGCAGTTTTCAAGTGCCCACAGTGCGTAAGGAAATAGTACAATACAGTTATAAATACATTCATGGCCTAGAATATCACCCTAATGTGTGTGCCCTTAACTTACTTGACAATAGTGACTCTTCGTATAGACTCAATAGACAGAACATTTTAGAATTAAGATATCGATTTATTTAGCTTTTAATAAATAATATATATTTAGTATATAATTTATTTTGAGTGATTACCAGGGGGTAATCACCATTCCCGTTATGTTCTATCATCGCTCGATTTATAGTTTTATTTAAAACTGATAATCGATAAACTAGGATGTTAAAAAAAAAGAACCGGTGAGTTGCCGGTTATTGACTTATCACTTGGCTCACCGGTTATGGCACACCATTATGAGTGGACGCTGACGTCTGATTCATACGGTAGTGACCACCTGTAGTCCTTAAAAGTACCATGCCAGTGACTCTACATTCGTCTTCGCCAAGATGGCGTCTCCGTCAAGCGGACTGGGACATGTACGTCAATTCATTCCATACACCTAAGTTGACTGTAGACGTAGAAGATGATGTGGAGCAAAGGACCACTCCGGATAAGATAGGTGAATCTGCCTAAGGCCCAACCCGGGTCGGGAGTCCCATGGTAGCGTTCGTCCTTGCACTTATATTTCATAGCTTCAATATCAGATCAAGGTAGCTTTACGTTTTCAAGGTAACTTTACATTTTGACTTTTCCCGATTTTCCACTTTTCTTCCCCCCAAGTGCGTAAGTATTATATATATGCATGTAGTTCCAAGAGCTCCATAAGACAGTGCATGTAGCTCTCCAAGACACGATATTTAGAAGAAGATATTTGCAAAAATTTCTGAATTACCTATAAAAACACACGAAATCCGACCTTGGACCAAAATGAATCATAGATTTTTGAAATCTACGCCTTTGAATTAGTAAATATATGCCTAAAAATATTTTGCAAAATTGGCCCAAGTAAGGCTAATTTAAGGATTTAAATACAACGGGCTCTAGTGATACTAGATGTTGCAGCCGCCTTAGTGAGCTTGTTTAGCCGTAAAATATGGTGACGCCTTCCTCTCACCCTTAAAAAAAGCAAGCGTGCGCGATTAAGGCTCATTAATAGCGTTTTCATTAGTGTGGAAAGGTCTCACAAAATATCATAAATAAAAAAACATAACCTCCGTCACAAAAAGGTAAACGGAAAAGTTAAAAACAAGTTACTCTTGAATTCTTATCGGAGTTATTGAACAGTTAGTTTTGTTGGGGGCGCATGCTTTTGAAGGTTCCTTACTCCCAACTTATCTTTACACTGATATGATGAGAATCCTTTCAAAAACCCCTAAACGACTGTACCAAGGTGTTTTTAGTTGAACTGTTACTGATGTAGTCGTTTACAACAAGTTACTCAACATTTGTGATGACTGTGATATCCTCGTCAAAATCGACTCCCTGTTAGCTACCATGGCACTCCCGACCCAGGTTGGGCCTTAGGCAGATTCACCTATCTTATTCGGAGGGGTCCTTCCCTTCAGTGTCATTGAAGCAGCACATAAGAGTATACCAATGTCGTCCAGCATTCTACCTAAACGTCGCGTACCATGGTGGAGTGAAATCGTGAGTGTAGCAGTTGCAGAGAAAAAACGGGAGTACAACGAACTCAGACGTCGCTCCACGCAGAAAAATGTGATAGCATACAAGCGTGCGCAAGCACGCTGTAAACGCACAATAAAATAACAGAAGAGGCTATCATGGAAGCAATATGTTTCGGCCATTATTTCCTCCACCACAACACCGAACGCAGGAGTTATTAGAGAGTCTGCACTAACAGTTCGCCAGGGTGCTTCCCAAACGTCCTATAGAAGTACCCCCTTGGCTGATCCCTAACGTACGGTGTCGTTTCGACCTGACTGGTCTCAACAAGGAGGAGACCCGTTCATTCGAATATCGATCCCGCGTCTACGAGGTCATTAACGAACTTGACTCTCTCTGCATATATACAGATGGTTCCAAAACAGCAACGGGTGTGGGAAGTGCCATCGTCATTCGTGACGTTCCTGACGCTTGGTCACTTCCTCCCTAGGCCACTGTGTATACTGCGGAATTATTTGTGATTTTGCAAGCCCTGCGATTTTGTCAAACATCCGAAGACAGCGCATTCCTCATTTGTTCCGACTCATTGAACGCGTTGCATGCGATCTGCCACTCTGCCACTCGTTTACGTTTGGATCACATGGCGTTAACACACAAACTGAGACGAATGAAATTTCAATTTTTTAAACTGAAAAGTTCAACTAATTGTTACGTGTGTGGGGGTTCAACTGTACAGTTCTCAGTTCAATTTGTGTCAGGAGCATAGACCAATGAACACTATTATTATTATACTACTAGACAAAGCGTAAAGCCAGTTTGTAGGCATTTTTCTTGTGGCAGGTAACGGGGTGAGACAGGTAAGATTTAAGGAATATAATATATTGTCCACTTTTCCACAAATGGAACTATAATTAAAACGAATACCACTCTTTTTCTTTCAAAATTTTGCAGTTTCTTCTCAAGAAAGTAAAATTTGATTATCAGTATTATATTTTGACAATAATTATTTGAAAACGTTACTACAAATACCACAGGTTATCGCATTAATTACTACATTACAGAATACTATTAAGTCGTATACTGATCGTATCTGGCTGCTTCATTTATAAATTGATTGAGTGAGTCTATAGGATATACAGAATATGTTCTTTGGTCTGTGGTCAGGAGCAAGTGCGTTTGATTTTTTGTTTTTTGTTTTTTTTTAACAATATAATTTTTGTGGAATCAAAGATGTTGGTAGGTGAAATTGTCCTGCTGTTTCCAATCCAATGTAAAAACTGAAGGATTGAACTGTACTAGAAATGTCGATTTTAAATTAATTAATCGAAAATCGATTAATCGAAGCTTAAAAAATCGATTCTTTTTTCGATTTTTCTCATTTGAATCGATTCATGAATCGATTATTAAAAGTAAGAGATCGATAACCGATTTTTCCCAAAAATAACTTCATTTTAATAGTAATTCAGAATTCTATAAAGAAACATGTGTTAAAATGAAACACCAAAAAACTCTATTGTTAATTGTCACTTTTTACTCGTTATATCAACGAACCCCTCCTATGGCTTTATATAAGTCAGACTATTACTACAAAAGGAAGGAAGAGACCACCTATCTGTGCAAACGACGATCCCTTTCCCACAAAATCGACTTATTTAGAAAGTATTTTTTTGTCAATTTGTTTGAAATTTTTGAATAAACTTGGTTCAATTCGTGGTATTCGTCCTACATATTCAATTGCCTTATTTTTTATAATTATAATTGAAAAGTTAACTCACTCATCGCCTTTACAAATATATTACCTTTACACTCATCGCCTTTACACGATATTACCGATATTACCTATGTACTATCAAGTAAGTTCCTTAAACAAAAATTATCAGCTAATTTTATTAAACTTTTCAAAATTTCGATTCAAGAATCGATTTAAATCGATTCAAAAATCGATCTTTTTTTTGAAGAATCGACATCTCTAAACTGTACGTGTGTATGCTCCTACACTGTACAGTTTCAGCTGACAGTTTTATCTGTTCAATTCAAACTGTCAGTTGAAACTGTACGTGTGTGGCGGGCCTTAGAAAGCTAAAATATTTTGGACGAATATTCAGTATAAGCTAACTTATATAAGATTTGTCAGAATCCTGCGGACCTAAAAACACCAAAAATAAACTACCCAACCAATCTTAGAAATTTTTGCACTGTTAGAGAGTTAAATTATTTTAGATGGATAGGGGATACATTATATGAGGTCCGCCAGGATCCTATAGTGTTCCAAAAAACCAAAAATAAACTATCAAGCCGATTTTAAAAATTTTTTCACTGTTAGGAAGTTAAACTATTTTAAATGCACAACGGTTTTAAAGAAAATTTCATCTTTAGGTAAGTACACAATACACATTATGTTATGATCAGTGTTGTGCTTATCTAGATAACGTTATCTGAAATTTTATCTAGGTAACGTTTTCGTTATCTATTATCTTGTATCTAGATATTTTTAAAATAAGTTGTCTTTTATCTTATCTTTTTATTAAGCGAAAGAAAAAGATAAGATAATAACAATGCATCTTTATTTTTTCTGAAAAAAAGAAATTTGAAGCTAAATTCACCATTTTCCTATATTCACTTGGTCGATCATGTAATTCAAATAACTTTTGACACTTTCTTAAGAATTACAAAAATGTTTAAAGGCAGTTATTTAATTTTAAACAGAATTCTTGTAGCCTGGAATCATTTCCGCCATTAGTTGGAATCATATTTGGTCGTGTAATATGAAATGTCGTATTCCGACCACCTGATCTACTATGTAATTCAGGCAAGTATCGACACTTTTCACACGTTAGAAAGATGTCTAAAAACGACTTTAAATTTTAAATAGAATTCTTGTAGCTTGGAGTCATTTCCACCATTAATTAGAATAATAGTAGGTTGTGTAATATAAAATGTTGTTTTCCGACCATTTGTTCCACCATGTAATTCAGATAAATATCTACACATTTTTAAACTTTAGAGAAATATTTAAAAGCAATTCTCGTATTTTAAATGGAATTCTTGTAGCTAGTAATCATTTCAGCCATTAGTTGGAATAACATTTATTCGTGTAATATGAAATGTCGTTTTCCGACCACTAGGTCGATCATATAATTCAGAAATATATCAACACTGTTGAAGCACTTTTTTTAAGCAAAAAATTTTATGCTCTTCTGTGCTAAACGTGTGCTATCATGGGCCGTAATTAAAAAAAAAACTAAATTCCAAAACATGCGCTTTTTGTCACCAAAAATCATTCTTTAACATTTTTATAATTTATTGTAATTAACACATCTTTCTAGGAATCGGCGAGGCACTTTCACAGCTCAGCACCGGTTCACGGATCGGCGGTTATATGTAAAACAATGACCTAGTGCAATATTTCTGTAAATATTATCTTATCTTTTATCTAAAATTTTATATAGATAACGATTAAATTATCTGTTATCTTTATCTAGATATTTTAAATTACGTTATATATTATCTGTTATCTAGATAATAAGAGTCGATATCTTGCCCAACACTGGTTATGATCTAAAGATCTAAACCGATGTTTAGATTTCGAACACACCGATTTCGAAAATATTTTCTTTACTTTTAAAAGCAAAAGCAAAATTATTTTAAATGAATATACCGTATGTGTTGGCCCGTCTGTCGAGATCGTATAAGAATGAATTTTGGGTTTTATCACAAAAAAACTTGTTTTATCACAAAAAAACTCGTTTTATCACAGATCATTTTATCACAATTCAAGTTTTCAAGACAAGTAGAGTTTTCAGTTCCAGCACCTACAATTTTAGTATGTGTTCCGGTATCTAAAATTTTAGAAATTAGGCACTGCACAGGATTAAAGTGTTTTTTTGATCGTTCGTGTGTATTGTTGCCAGAGGGCCTGAAAAGGCCTGAAAGTCACACTCGGGAATATAAGTCACACATAAGTCCACTGATAAATTAAAAATCACAAAGTGATTGAAAAAATTATCCGAATCGGCCGGAAATCGAACCCAGGATCTCCCGGTAACTAGCCAGATGTCTTAACCATTGGACCAACGATCCTGTGTTCGACAGCCACCCGAACCAGACAATCATTCAACCACCTATGTGTATTAGTACTCTCTCTAATGGGAGAAACAGTTACAATTTTTCAATTTCAAATATTATCGAGTGCTTGTGAAACATTACCACGTATGACAAACTTTTGTTTGCATTTAAACACACACAGCATTCATATGTTCACTTATCGTTCAGCTAAACTGAAACTTTAAGCACTCGATTTCTTTGGTTAGTATGACCAAAATCCAAATGTAAATTAAAAATCACAAACTGATTGAAAAAATTATCAGTTTAGCTGAACGATAAGTGAACATATTGCTTTCGCGGTTCCGGTATGATGGTGAGAGGGGGGGGGCTGGTGGGTACCCCAGCTATTGCACCTTCCGGCTGGGAATCCCACACTCAGCTTATAAAAAGTTTCCCCTCCTCACTAAAAAAAAAAAGTGAACATATGAATACTGCGTGTGTTTGAATGCAAACAAAAGTTTGTCATACGTAGTAATGTTTCACAAGCACTCTATAATAATTGAAATTGAAAAATTGTAAGTCCACTGATATATAATATACAATTTGCTATAGTAACTATTTGCTATATTTGCTATAGAACTATAGTATAGTTCGTCTGAACTGAATGTATAGTTTTTCAATATTTAAATGAGATGACTTTTCAAGTACGGCAATAATCAGCAGTATTGTTCGCAGCATGTTACCTACTTATCTATATGAATGCAAAAAGAAACCGTCGCTTGTAAAACAGGTAACAAATTTAAATACAATTGGAGTGAACATAGGGTGGTATTTGTTGTAAGCAATAAAATAATTTAACATCTTGAAAGTTTATGGTCACTAATAACACCCTCTCGAAAAGTCATCCCAAAAATTGTTGGAAAAGGTATACTATACTCTATTTAACAACTGCCTATATAAAGGTTTATTCTATTTCAAAATATTGCATTTCATATGTAAAACAAATATCTATATAATTAACAAAATGTGCTAAATTTAAGCAAAAAAAACTACCTAGAATAAATAATAAAATACTCTATACAAAATAAAATATTTCATTAATCATTAGCCATTCCACGGGTAAACAAAGTATACATCATATAAAACAGTTAAATGGTACATTACGGTAAACAGACGGTGGTTAACCATATTATTCCGCAACATAACATTTCATTTTATTTTTTTATTTTTTTTTTTTTTCGAGAAAAAATGAAACAATTGCAATTGTTATACCATAAGAATGTGTACTATGTACAAGTTCATATAATAAGATGTATATATATATATATATATATATATATATATATATATATATATATATATATATATATATATATATATATATATTCGTATCCGTATATATGTATATATTGTAAAAACTGGATTGAACGTTTATGCCTCTATGGGAAGGAAGAAGTAAAAAACATAATTATTAAAAGTTACCTGAACTTTATTACAATAATATGTATTGTATTATTTTATTTAAATTAACATTATTAAGTAAAATTGTTTAAGAAAAAACTAATGAGAATAATATGGTAATTCATATTATGATAATGTATAATAGGATTCAGTTAAAATTTATCAATCATAATCATTTTAATAGTTTGAAAATTACTGACAGGAAGGTAAAAATCTACCCTCCATAGCCGAATCTATAGATTTTGATACAAATGGATTCAAATTGAACTTATCAAATTAAGGACCCTAGCGATAAAAAAACAATATTACCAATCTATAAAAAAAAATACAGACCTATTGTATTACATGACTTCATTTCCATTAAAGTAGACTGAAATCCATAGATATCATATATTAAAGTAGATCAAGAAAATTGATTTCATTGTTATTCCATATTACAAAATACGTTACAATATACAAATTCTTAACACAATAGATCTTCATATAAATAATAATTGGTAAAGAAATACGTTAATAAAAAAATTTATTATACATTTTTATTTTGTTCTTGCATTTTATTATAAATATATTAAATATTTTTATCAAACATATTAGTATTCAACTTTACAATTGAAAAATTACAATACTTAGTTTAATTGTTTATGAAAATACAAATGGTTTTCTTCTATGTAATGTCAATATTTTACAATTTACAGAAATAACATTTTATGTTACATTTTGATATTAAGAGGTTAGTCAGGATTAGAAGCTTAAAAAAAGACACATTTTCAATAATTTTTTCTAAAGAAACCTTACGTGGAATCGATCTGTAACGTTATACACATTATTAGGCATTTCTTTAGCTTTTCTCCGATGACGATGCATTTTATATGGAGCGTCAAAGTCAACGCTTCAAAAAAAAGCATCGCTTACGACTCACTGCACAGAGCTTCAACGGGTGGTCAGAAATTAAAAATTCGAACGGAGTTTTCAAGAAAACAAATATTAGCCCCTAAACCTAAAATTACATCGATTCAGAAAGAAAATTAGAAATTGTAAGCTTCTGAAAAAAAATCAAAAAATCTCGGTTTTTTATTAATTTTATCTGTAAAAAAGGGTTACAGTTTAGAGGGGAATACATTTTTTAGGTTTAGAGACTAAAAAAATTTGTTACGCTTCCAACCAACTCTTATACGTTATAATTAATAGAGAGCTACGGGCTACACAATGTGAGCCGATTTGAAAATTTAGTTTTGTATAAAAGGCATTCATTTGCATAAAAGGTACTAGCTGGATACTAAGTGAATACACGTACAAAATTTCAGCCCTCTAGGTTTCCTTAGAGAGTCTCTAGACGTGTTAGAAAACAAGCAAAAAAATTAAGGAAATATTGGCGTAAAAATCGTGGCGGTAAGGGTTAAAAGTTGAAACCTCCAAAAAGCAATGTCTGGCTATTATCTTAACCTGTACACAAAATTTCAGCCCTCTAGGTTTATTTCGGGAGATTTTGACCCGAACGAAACTGTTAAAAAACAAGAAAAATCACGTTCTTTTTGGTATAAAAATGGTGGGGGTAGTGGTTAAAAGTCGAGACCCCCAAAAGGCACCCCCTTGATACTAACTCAATCCGAATACAAAATTTCAGCTCTCTAGGTTTATTTGGGTGACCTGTGCGAGTGGTACAAACTTCGAAAACGTCGAAAAAGCATGAAATTGTAGTTTAAAAATGAGGGGGGTGGGGGTAAAATATTAAAACCTTCAAAAAGCATAACCTAAGTATGAACTCTATCAACACACCAAATTTCAACCCTCTACGTTAATTCTGGGGGCCTGGGGACGTGTTAGATCCAGCGAAAATCGTTTTTTCCCCCTCTACTCCCACCAAATCATCCTAGGAAGTTGAATTTTGGATATGTTGTAGATAATTAACCGAAACATTATTTCCAACCGGTTTGAAAAAGTTTTATTCCTTTTCCGCCCCCCACCACCCCGTTAAAGGTTGGGTCGGATCCAAAATTTGCCTAAAATTTGACCCCACTTTGATAGTATTGTTGTGCATCGGAATGAGCCCCAATTACAAAATTTGAGCTCTTAACTTCCATAGGGGGACCCTACACATCTTAAAAGGTAGCGGGAATATATATATATATATATATATATATATATATATATATATATATATATATATATATATATATATATATATATATATATATATACATATATATATCAGACATTTTTTTTCTACATTTTCGTGTTCTACGGGTCCGAAAACGGATAGCGCCCCTACTCTCGCCTCTCGCCGTTCTTGTCGTATAGACTGTATAAGTCTAATTTTTTCAAGGAAAAATTCGACTAATAAAAAAGTTAATTTTAAGCCGTCAATTTGTACAGTTGGTTACTTGGTTTGTAAAATCAAAGTGTACCGGCAATTTAGACATGTTGTAGAACACTAAAAATAAGCGACACGTTTATTTTTTTTATCGGCAGAAAAACAGTTGGAAGGGGTGAAACCGGCCTTCAAAAATTAGAGTAAAAATTTAATTTGTCAAATATCTCGAAAATAGTAAGAGATAGAGCAAAAGCTTAAATTGGCGATATTGCTATTTTTAAAGAGCTGTCTATTGATATGCAATTTGTTTACATTACCTCAACAGGTTGGGGGGGGGGGGGGGGGTTGAGAGTTAAAATTGGGGGGTTAATTTTGTAAAAAGGTGTTGAAAAATACAAAATATTAAAATTTTGTTTACTGATTTCATATCTGCGTAAAAATATCTAATTGATCTGTTTTTGCAGGTGTGCATCAATATTGTATTTTCAATGTAATTTAAATGTACTCAAGCGATACGTATCTTCAAGCGACACATTTCTTAAATTGCTCATGTCGTACCTCTCGTGAGTCGTGTCGTATCTCCTAGGTGTGCAGCCGCACTAAGAGAACTAAACTTGTAAGTATTTTAGATACAATTGGATACAGGTTATGTTATACAGGTTTAGTCAAAGGAATGGAAACAGTAAAAAATCTTAGCGGGAAAGCAGTCGTGTGATAAATGGTGATAACTAAAGTTTCAGCATTTTTTACGGCGCGTCCCATGGTGATCTTGACTTTGATCTCAAGGTCAGGATTCAAGGTAATATCAATGTTAAGTCCGTTTTTTTTTTTTTAAATGGCAACCTCTTTCATCCCCGAAGATGAACTGAAAATTCTACATCCGAATATGACCTTGATCGTGACCTCAAGGCCAATGATCAAAGTCAAATGCTGATTTTTATTGTCATTTTTAATTTAGATTTTTACTGTAATTTTTTTATTTTGATGTACACAGTAGGTGCAAACAGAATGTAGATATGTGCAGTATTTAAAAAAGGTAGAAAAAAAGTTTATTTTATGGAGTAACTTTGAAATATTTTATATTTTGTCATGTCTACATCCTGTCTGTCATCTAGTTAAAATTTAAAAAAATTACAGTACCAATCACGTCAAAATTTTAAAAATTACAGTACCAATATAAATTAAAAATTACAGTAAAAATCAGCATTTGGCCTTGATCATTGGCTTTGAGATCACGATCGAGATCACATTCAGATACAAAATGTTCTGCTTTTTCTATTGCCGGAATCAAAAACGGGAATAGCTATATAAAAAAAACGAACTTGACCTTGATATGACTTTCAACCTTGACCTTGAATGCTAAAACTTTAGTTATGACCATTTATCCCAAAAATGCTTTCCCGCTGAGATTTTTTACTGTTTCCATACTTTTGATTAACCTTGTATAGGGTCCGCTAAAGTTTGAGAGTTCCAAAAGCGCCACTAAAATAAACTACCCAACCGATTTTTAAACTTTTCCACCATTAAAAAGTTAAATTATTTTAAATAGATATACGATATTCTATATGGATGCGCTAGGATCCTGGAGACCCAAAAGCGCTAAAAATTAACAACTCAACCGATTTTGATAATTTTTTCACTGTTACAGGGCTAAACTATTTCAATGGATACATATTGTTATACGAGATCGACAAGTGTCCAGTCATTGGAAAATTCGCTATGTTATGCAGATGCTGCGACAGGGGTATTTTAATCTTAGTGCATAGTGTATTATTAGTGCTACCAATTGTATAACACGACAATTACCAGTTTTTCAGTCTTCAGCTTCATACTAGACACCCAAACTTTGAAATGATCTTTTCTCAAAACGATATGTCTATACTTACGCCCTTTTTCCACCCAGCTCCTCAATTAGGATACAAACAATTTTAGAATTTAATTAGGTTTTTGAAAAAAAAAATTTTTGTCATAAATGAAAAGATCATAAAACGTAAAAGCCCCCATTATGGAACGCGATCCAATACTAGAACAGTTTTGACATTTACATATTAATGAAGTTATTTCTGAAAGAAACGTCTGATAACAAAAATTATTATTAATAGAATGATTGTTTTCCAATTTAAATTCACCTCGCATTTACTGTTTCCATACTTAATTAAAGAAATACATATATTAATATATATATATGAAATACATATATATATATATATATATATATATATATATATATATATATATATATATATATATATATATATATATATATATATATATATATATTTATATATATATATATATATATATATATATATATCTTAAACAGTTTTTGCTGAATGTGTCTCTTTTGCGTTTGATCAATGCTTATTTATAGAAACACACGCCTTATAAATTTCAACATTTTCCAGTTAATTTTCGAAGTTAGCGCAATAAACCTATACAAATAATTTTTATTAGTCCAGTTAAGAAATTATAAGAGCTCAATCACCTTTTTATTTGGTTTAAATATAATTTATATATATATATATATATATATATATATATATATATATTTATATATATATATATATATATATATGTGTGTGTGTGTGTGTGTGTGTGTGTATTTCTATTCAGTACAGATATAACCTTTGTATGTAACTTAAATCATGTACGTAAAATAACTAAAAATTTATATTATAAATAGTTTTAATTTCTTTTTGAGTCTAAAATATTTACTTTACTGCTTTAAAACCGATGGAAATTTTCCCGGCAATATTCCCATTTGGGTAATTATTGGGTATTTTCCCGGGAAAATTCCCAAAACCTGGGTAAAAACGATTACTTACAATTAGCTGTACTATTTTACAAATGCGTTTTTAATTTTATACATATATACACCGGTCCTTCAATTTACGTGAATATCCATTCCACGGGGATTCAATTTACGCGGATAAAAATCGCGTAAATTGAATCCGTCATTACAAAAGGAAACATACTGGAAATAAAAAATACTAACAATTTTACAGAATTTTATAATACAAATTGATAACGAATATGTCGAAAATTACATACTAAAATTTTAAAAATATCGTTATTTTCGATATAGATAATTTTCGATAACGAAAAGTAGGTTTTGATAGTCCTAATATGTTCGGAGTACCCATAACTTGCTTCGCTTAAGCCTTCAGAAATTTCATTATTTTTGAGCATTATTTTTGATGCACCATTTACAAGATATTTACAATCAAAAGTTTACGTTTTCGAAAAGTATCGAAAACTAATTTTTTTGGAAATATTCTATTGCTGACCAGATCAATGGGAGTAATGGAGCATAAATTAAGCCATTATAATCAATTTATAATAATTTGTCAGTAAAAGTAATTAAACATATTTAACTGAAAATTTTATGTTACTCTTCTTTTCGTCTTACCTAGCTTGTGCAATTATACAGGGTGTAAAGCAAATAACTCTCGCCCTTTCGTGGGGTGACTCATAGCACCCTGTAGACACTAAAACCGCAGGAATTTTTTCGGAATTAACAGTCGCGTCACCCCTTAAAAGGATAAGAGTTTATATATATATATATATATATATATATATATATATATATATATATATATATAAATTCCTGCGGTTTTAGTGTCTACAGGGTGCTATGAGTCACCCCACAAAAGGACGAGAGTTATTTGTTTTACACCTGTATAGTAACCTTAGTTTAAAGATTATTTATTTATATTTAGCAAATTTTGTTTATTAAGCAGTGGTTTTGATAGTTTAAATCCAAAATACTACGCTAAATAGTAAATTAAAATAAATTCCCACTTTTCGGGAATTTTCCCGGGAATTTATCCCGTTTTTACCCACTTTGCCAATTTTCCCGGGAAAATTCCGGATAGAATCCCATCTCTATTCACTTTATACATATCAAAGTGAACTATATGTAGTTGACTATACGTGAAAAGATGGCAGAAGATGTATGTGATGTATCTCATGTACGTTACATACGTGTTCTTTTTTAGGTGTCCTTGCTGATTTTTTAAAGGTGTTAATATATTCTGTCCGTTTTTTTATAGATGTCAACAAATTATAAAACAAAAACATTAATAAATCAAAATTTTTGGGTTATATTTTCTTAAAAACATATTCATTGGATTAAAAAAACTTGATTTCTTGCTTATTAAGAAAAAAATGTTTAATTTATTTATTAATTTTTAGAAGCCAGTTTAATGACACACCTAAAAATAATGTTCCGGGATAGGGGCTTTTACGTTATAAGTTTGATAAGAAAACTCTATTTTTTTTAAACGTAAAAATTAAGAAGCTATATTAAATTAAAAATACAATTTTAAACTTAGAACCGATAACAGGTCGATAGTTCCCGAGCGCTTATGTGACGTAATAAAAGTTATATGGCCTGAACATAGCTACATTAGTGTCTTTTTATTTTAAATTAGATTATTGTTGCTGTGAAATTGTTGTTTCTATCCAAATTATTGCTTACTCTAAACATCGCTGTATTGACTAACTTATTGAAAATGTCTAATTTAAATAAATATCGAGCTTGTTTTATACCACTTTGTGATAGCCTGATAGCAATACAAAAATAAATCAGGAAAAAATGTCCCTCAAGATTTTGAACGTCGAAATCAATGAAACAACCACCAATAATTTTTTCTACAAAATAATAATTCTGACACTTTTGACATATTACTTTTATGACGTCACAGACATCGCGATCTTTTGTAGTGCTGTTTTAACCAAATGATATTTTTTAAAATTTTTCAAGTTTTAATTAATTTATTATTTATTATTTTTCGCATCGAATATCAATATTATTTATGATATAGATTTGAAATAAAACAAAAACAATGATATTTATTTTTATTCAAAAACCCAATTAAAGATAATGGAAAGTATCGAAATAATAAGATATATCTTTTCTTTGTAGATCTACACATTACATTTTCTTCGATAAAATAATTACGAGGAAAATTAAGTCTTAAAAATGTTCATCAAATAAAATTTTAATTATTTTTTAATATCTTCGATTGACAAATGATAATAAAAGAATTTTTATTTGACAAATTGAACTAATTGAATAAAAATTCTAAATTTAGGTAGGTAGATAGATATTTTATTTGGTGGCATTTAAATTTTTCCAGCTATTCGTAGATCAACTTTGCTTACATGAACACCAGAGAAGCACCGTGTTAATATACATAAAATCAAATTAACTCATTAATAATTCGTCGAAATAATTTGTGAAGTAGCTTCAGGTGAATTTATTTTTCAATTTTTCTTTACCTCAGTTTATTGTCCGTTGCTTATTTTACAAGTATTCTTATTATTTATTTCAAAATATAATAAGTTACCACCAGTCATAGATATATAAAAATTGTCTTAAAAATCAACGTCAAGATGTAACACAACGATAGGAAGCCCTGAAGCAAATCATACACTCCATGACTGTAGACCAATTTTGGCTAGTTACAGAGTTACTTAACTTTTAGAGTAAACTATGGACACATATAAAAGCTAAAGAATTGCTTTAATCATAATGGCACATGATCCCAAATAATACTATAAATACGAAAAAGAGTTTATTTGTTTGTCTGGTTTTCAGACTTTAGTAGCTTAGCCAATTGACTTGCATAGAAATATCTGGGTAAAAAGAAGGACACAGGTTACCTTTCAGCATGGAAAATATCACATTCTCGAAGTAAAATGTACTTAAAACGAAACAGTGAAGTTACAACAGCTAATTATTAAAAACGAATGATTGATTTAAAACTTTGCATATTGGTAAAACATTCTGCGTAGGTCGATTAAAAACATGTAACATTAACTTCGTTCGAACTATGCATATTTTTAGAGATAGATTATTTGGATCTGACACGCCCACAGCCCCCAGAAGTAACCGAGGGGGTTGAAATTTTATGTACTGATAAAGTTGGTACCTACGGTGTGCATTTTGGGAATTTTAATGTTTAATCCTCACCCTCACTCCCGCCAAAAATTCATGATTTTTCGGACCTGAAATTTTCCACGTTTTCAAAGTTTGTGTCACGTCTACAGACCCGCCAAATAAACCTAGAGGGCTGAAATTTTGTATTCAGATTGGGTTGGTGTCAAGGATATGTCTTTTAGAGGTTTCAATTTCTATCCCCAACCTACACAATGTTTACGCCATACTTTTCTGATTTTTCGTGTTTTTCGGCGAGTCTGACAAGGTCAAAATCCCCCCCCCCCCCGAAAAATAGACCCTTGGAGGGCTGCAATTTTGTATATGAGTTAAGTTAGTATTTAGGGTGTACTATTTGAGTGTTTCAATTTTTAACACGATTTTTACGCCTGAATTTCATGATTTTTCGTGCTTTCTTTCTGGCAGGCCTCAAGACCCTCTGAATAAACCTAGAGAGCTGAAATTCTGTACACGTACTAAGTTAATATCCAGGTTTTGCCTTTTAAGGATTCCGCATTTCCTTGCCGCCACCCCCGCCACACTCATGTGTGTTTGAAATGATTTATTTTCATAATAATAATATGCTATACCCTGTTTCAAATACAACTGATCATGAGTCAAAGTTAAAAAATTAAATAATTCTTATATTCAAGACAAATCAACCTTCTATTCTTTTCTAAGAACAAACTGCAAATTTAAAATTTACAAAAGTGCAATAATGAAAAAGATAGTCAAGAAAATGGAAATTACTTAAATTCATAAGTGATGAAGCGTGGTTATATTTAAGTGAACTAGACTATAGTAAGCATAGCAAATAAAAAAAAAAGAACAAAAAACAAAAAAAAAAAACAAAAAAAAACACCGTGAGCAGCGGGGTCCCATCACGGAAGTCGAATTTTTTGCTACATCTTCGGTATTTTCAAGATATCTAATGTGATTGAAAGGGTACAAGCGGATTGTTTTTTTGGTGGTTTCAAAACTGATGATAAGTGCTGATCGGGGCTTTAAAAAAAGGGTTGAAAAGTTTTGAAGGGCTGAATCTTAGTAAATTTCATGTCGATAGCAGTTAGCAGGAAAAAACCCAACACAATTCGTACAAGGGCATTCCTACCTATGCTTATCTGCCTTTGTGTGTGTGTGTTTTTTTTTTTTTGCTTTTTTTTATTTAAATATTAAAAAAGGACCTTAACAGTTAACTGGAAAGCATTTTTGAAGATATTTTTTCTTTCCAAAAAATCCAAAATTCATATTTTATAAATAAATAAAAAGTGACTTTAATAACATTTTTTGGTTTTAGTTAGGCAGATTAATGCAAAATATTGGCTAGATGTGGACACGCCGGACAAAAGCACCAACTTTGGTTTACATATTGGTTAAGTTCTAATTTTTAAGTTTTGAGTAGGATCCACTCAATTTCATCACCTACAACGCGGCCATCTTGAGTAATGTCCTGCAAGAACCTGTAATGCTATTGACAAGTAAATATACTTGCTAAATGTGCCCGCGACGTCGTTCGCTTTCTCAAAAATTGCTGTTTTGGTACAATCTATATCAATCACTGTCTACACCAGTGTTTCTCAACCGACGGTCTGCGAAAGTATTTCGTTAGTCCGCAGAAAGTTGTGTGAAATTATTCATTACAAATTTTATTTTAAATCAGCTAATCGAAAAACATATTTTAATGTTATCTGCTACTCCAATACATACATTTTGTTACTTCGTCATTTTTAAAATTTAATTATTAATTATTTTACAAAGCCGGACCCGATTTTGATAAAACTGAAATATATTATAGAAAAAGCCTAATTTCAATACTAAGTTATTCTAATTGTCTTAAACTACTCTTCATGAAGAAATTCTTGAATTGCTCGAATAGTACGATTATGTCGACACAGTTACCCTCTAATTAACCAACCCTAGACTTAATATTAGGAAATTAGACAAAAGTAGGTCAATTAGATATTTTTACGTAGGTTTGAAATCTGTAAACAAAATTTTAATATATTTTATTTTTTACTCTCTTTTTGAAAAATTAACTCTTAAATTTTAATCTGCAACCGCCTGTGTTGATGTAATTTCAACAAATTTCATATCAATAACTAGGTATTTAAATATAGCAATATGGCTAATTCAAACTTTTTATCTATGTCATACCGTCTTCGATATATTTGAAAAAATTAAATTTTTACCCCAACTTTTGAAGTTATACCAGTATTGTGTATTGAGCTTAATTTAACTTCTGAGTTATTATGTTTATAAAAAGGCCTTATATGTTGTATTAAATTTCATTTTAAATAAATCAAAGTGCTTTTTAAAGTAAATAAATCAAAGTATTAAAGTACAAAGTAAATCGATTTTCTTTCCATAATTTTAATGGAAAACGTAAAAATAAAGGTGAATGAAAATTCCTAAAGGTTTCGGATATTTAGAAAAGGGGGCGTTTCTTTTGTTCGTGCGGAGTTTCCCCAAAATAACTTTTTTTAATGTTGTAATACTGATATCTCAAAAAGTAATTAACTTATGAAACTAAATCTTGATTTACTGTATTCATTAATGTATTGCCCAGTATGCAAATGTCTTGGACCGAATTTGTCGGTATTACAGTTTCACTCTTTTTTGCGACGTCCACTTAACGCCCTTTATAATAAAAATGAGGGAGAAGCAAAAAAAATTTTGTAATTTTAAATATTTGTCTAATAATACAAGGAAAGAAATGTACTACCTCTAGTTATAAAATCACTGAGAAAAAAACGATTGGAAATTGCGATTTTTTTGGTCAGAAAATAAGAACATTCCCTTAACGAAGGTACTCAAACATGGGTTGCATTTTAAATTAGATTACCTGTTGCATCGAAAGTCTGCAGCGAACTTGTAATTTGTAAAATAGTAAGAATGGTTGTAGTGGGAGCTGCTTATATAAAAAGAAAGACTGGAATTGCACAGAACATTGCAGCTGCATATGTCACGAAGGTTTCTTTATAGTATCCATGGCTAATGGTTATCAATTTGTTATTTTTAAATTTACATATTTATAAAAAATGAAAAAAAAATTGGCGGAAAAAGAGCTCCTATAAACCCCCTTTGCATCATTCAATGTTTTTGGTTTGTGGGCATAACCCAGGCTGTGTGACATTTCATTTTATATACCTAACAAGTTTCATAAAAATTGCACATTTCCTTATGAGAAAATTCAATAAAAATATTTTAAACAGAATTTCTCTATATATTTCAAAATGGTCGCCATGTGGCTGATAGGATTAAGTGAATCCTACCCAAAATTTGAAGCTTAGGGTATGGGTAGTTAGTAAAAGAAAATTGGTACTTTTGTCCAGCATGTCCCCACATATTTTCATTAATCTTCCTATTTACTTATAGTCTAAGCATATTAAGAATGTCAAGGGAAAGTTTAGTCACAGTCCTAATAATCTTCATTCTTTATGTTTTCTGAGTCGCTGAATACGAATTTGATGTTTGCTGACAGATATTTTGCACGGAACATTGATTATTTTGCGAAAAAAGTCAAATTTTTGTTAATTTTTTAGGTTTTTAACCTTAATCTTAATAAATATGCATTTTCTCGAAAAAGTTGTTCTTCACAAAATTAAAGTAGACAAAATTTTCTACCAATTTTGTACATAACAATTCTTTCTACGTCCAACCTTCCTTTTAACAAAAAAAAACTAGCAGAAAATAATCGCAACCATCCGTTAAAAATATTCTTTGAGAATAATAAAACGATATTTGAACAGTCGAACAGTTAGCACATGTCGACTAACTGAACTACCAACGTCGCGTTTCGTATATACTTATATATATATATATACGTACTCACAACATATTGAATGATCCAAAATCATCTAATAATTTTATTCCAAAATAAAACGGAAAAATTACAAAACTCCCAAGACTTAGCGTTTTGACATCCACATCGATACTTCGCCCAACTAATAAACTAATATACAAGAAAAATTTAAAAAATTTTTCGCACCTTAAATAGTGGAAAATAAATGATAAAATATAAAAATTGCTAAATTTTGTATCGCGCATACATCAGTTATCGTAAATTAGAACCAAACTTTCGAAAAACGGCTAGCCCCATGTATTTTCTGTTGGCATGGTGTCTTGTTGTCTCGATTAATAGTAACAACCAGCGAAAATTTGAACCAGATCCTATGCGTGGTTTTCTGGCAATTAACGGCAAAAAAGATTTTTTGGTGAAAAAAGCGCCTATAATATTTGAAGACAAATTTCGGGAAAACGACTGGCCGTGTATTTTCTGCTGGCATGGCATTTTGTTGCATATTATATTAATAATAACCAGCGAAAATTTTAACCAGGTCCTATGCGTGGTTCTCGGGCAATTGACGGCCAAAAATTTTTTTGTGTAAATAAGCGTCTATAATAATGATGATTTGAAGTCAAATTTCGGGAAATCGACCAGCCGTGTATTTCCTGCTGGCATGGCGTTTTGTTGCTCATTATATGTATTAACAATAACTAGCGAAAATTTCAACCAGATCGTATGCACGGCTTTCTGGCAACTGACGGCAAAAAATTTTTTATTGACAAAAGCCAATGACAATTGGCAATTTTTATTTTTAAAAATTCTGCCCGTTTTTTAGTGCGCTCTAGCGGCGTGGCGGTTGGTCGTAGAAAGGATTGTTATGTATAGAATTTGTAGGAAATTTTGTCTACTTTAATTTTGTAGAAAACAACTTTTTCGAGAAAATGCATGTTTATCGAGATTAAAGTCAAAAACCTAAAAAAAATTAACAAAAATTTGATTTTTTCGCAAAATAATCAATGTTCCGGGAAGAATATCTGTCAGCAAACTTCAAATTCGTGTTCAGCGATCCAAAAAACATAAAGAATAAAGATTATTTGGACTGTGACAAAACTTTCCGCTAACTAGATTTTTTTTCATAAATTAACTAGCCTATATTAATATTTATTACGTTTGTTTAAGATACAATCACAGTGTGATTTTCCGAAAAATAGTCAATTTTCATAATTTTTTGTCGGATGAATAGGATGGAGAAATGAGAATGAATTTTTTTTTTGCGATTAATACCACTATTTAACAATACGAAAATATTTTTTTTATTTTAATTTTTTGAAAAATGTGTCCTTAAAAAAGGCCGAAATTCGGTGCCCACGATTGCGGCTGCAGTTTTTATCTGAAAAAAAAATCAAATGGATTATCAATCTGTAGGTAAGTCGCTATGTTCCTATGGGAACGTTCTTTTTTTGAAATTTGAAAAAATGGCCGCGGTTTAAATAAAAAGTACAAAATTTTTACAGTTTTCCGTGCGAAAAAATAGTATTGAAGATTTCAAACAAAAAACTGCCATAGAAACATAGCGGCTTACCTACAGACCTACAGATTAATAATCCAATTGATTCTTTTTTTTTCAGATAAAAACTGCGGTCGCAATCGTGGGCACCGAATTTCGGCCTTTTTTAAAGACACTTTTTTCAAAAAATTATAATAACTATAAAAAATTAATAAAAATAGATAAAAAAAAATATTTTTGTATTGTTAAATAGTGGTATTAATCGTAAAAAAAATTCATCCCCATTCCCCCATCCTATCCATCCGAAAAAAAATTGTGAAAATTGACTATTTTTTTGGCAAATCACACTGTGATGGTACCTTTTTTTTATTTTTTAGATTTACTATGCCTATTTGTATTAATATGAAAATAAATCATTTTAAACACATATAACAATACCATTGAATTCCGATGTAAAAATGGGAAAAGTGGGGGGGGGAGTAAAGTAAGTGTAGAATCTCTAAAGGGCACTAGCTGGATACCAACTCAATACATGTACAAAATTTCAGCACTGTAGGCTTACTCAGAGAGTCTCTAGGTGTGTTATAAAAAAAAGAAAAAAATCATGGAAATATTCGTGGGGCTAAAGGTTAAAAATTGAAACCTCCAAAAACCGTGCCTCAGTATTAGCTTAACCTATACCCAAAATTTCAGCCCTCTAGGTTTATTTGGGGAGATTTTGACGTTGACAAAACTGCTAAAAAACAAGAAAAATAATTTTTTTTGTATAAAAATGGTGGGGGTAAGGATTAAAATTTCAGCCCTCTAGATTTATTTGAGTGACCTGTGCGAGTGGTACAAACTTTGAAAACGTCGAAATAGCATGAAATTGTAGCTTAAAAATGATGGGGGTGAGTTCAAATATTAAAACGTCCAGAAAGCACACCCTAGGTACGGAAATCTTTCAACATACAAAATTTCAGCTCCCTACGTTAATTCTGGGGGACTGTGGGCGTGTTAGATCCAACCAAAACACTTTTTTTCCCCTCTGCTCCCTCCAAATCAGCCTAAGAAGCTGAATTTTGGATGTGTTGTAGATAATTGACTGAAACATTATTTTCAACCAGTTTGGAAAAAATTTATTGTTTTGTCGCCTTCCATCACCCCCTTAAAGGTCGGTTCAGATGCAAAATTTAACTCCACTTTTATGGTATTGTTGCCCCACATATTGAGCCCCCTTACCACATTTCAGCTCATTCCATCCATAAGGCTTATTTGGAAAATATACCCGTATTCAGAGCTCAGTGTATCTGAACTCGGGTGTATTAAAGCAAAGGTTTAATAAGAGTAGTTCAATACTTGAAAATATACCCATTAAAAGCACCGAACTCGAATATGTTTTCAAACTCAATATTTAATAAGAATAGTATGAAAAACATACCCACTTTTAATAGACTGAGCTCCGACCGTGTTTTTCGCTACCCCACCAGATGATTCTTTGGGAGTAACTTAAATTAATCGTAAATATAGCCTAAATTATGAATCCCTAGGCTGATTTTGTGAATTCCGTTAAATTATATTTTTAATTAATTTTTATAAGTAGCTCAAATCAGAGGGTTACTTACCTTACAAGATGATTCTTTGAAAATTATATATTTTGTATAAAATTGTGCATATTTTACAAAAAAAAATGGTCTGCCTCATAAATTTGAATTTTATTAGCCCGGCAGACCTACTTATGTTTATTAATTTTCCTCATAAAACCTACCCCACAAGATGATTTTTTGATTATTTTTTTAAATCAAAGTTTAGGATCGTCCCTATCTAAAAAGCATGGTCTGCCTCATAAAAAACAATGACGAGTACGGCAGACTTAATTTTGAATATATATACACCCGCGCACTTGGGAACAATATCTCGATGCTGAAAACGTTTTTTTTTTTTTATGAATAAATAATTTGTTTTTGAAGATATTAAGCGAGCAGGGGGTAATTGGAGTGTAATATTACTGTGGTGATCGGGTGGCTTGGTGGTTCCCTTTATGATACCACTGGTGCCACCATAAATGTAATATACGGGGGTAAAAGAAGGGTCGTAGCATTGGCTGTATTTAGGTCAAAATATTTTAGTTAAAAAGGTTTAAATTTTGGGTCGCGGTTAATTGTCTCAAAAACTACCCAGACGTAGATGTAGGAAATTGAATAACTCAATAACTTGCGAATAATAATGTAAGTTTTATATTCTAAAATAAAATATTCTTTTACAGATTTGTTACTAATTTGGGCTAAATAGAATTACAATTACAAACCAATGTTTCAACAATGAAAGATAAAAATAATATAAAAATTCTTATAATCTAATACGTTACATGTACAAGCCGATTGGGTGTGGTTGGAAAACTACCGTAAGTTATATGAAAATATGCAAAAAAAAAAATAGTTAAAACATTAATAAATCAAATTTTAATAAAAATATACCGAATCGGGTTGTATATGTGGATTAAATATTAGGAAAGGAAGCACATATTACCTCTTCCTGAGGGATACACTTCTGGTGAGAATAGAATACATTGAGCATTGGTCGAATTTTGTCACATAGAATTAATGAATGAAATTCATAAATTTTTTTGTTTCAAAGAACGCCAACATTGAGGCATCAGATTACTATTAAAATTTTTTAGTTCAGTAAAAAAATATTCACATTTTACTATTGGCCGAGTAAAACTGTTGAAATATTTCATGTCTTGCTGCATTAACGGTTTTATAATTTTTTTTTAGATTGTATAGCTCCACGGTGAATTTTTGCAATATTTCGATATCTTCGTCAGGAATATTTGACGGATCTGTTAAAGAAATGAATACTTCCTGCAGTTTAGAATTTTTTTTGAAAAGTTTTTTTTTTTTTTTTTAGGTACAACCTTTTACTAAAAAACAAATTATTTACAATCTTTTACTTTAAAACAAATTATTTTTTCATAAAAAAAACGTTTTCAGCATCGAGATATTGTTCCCAAGTGCGCGGGTGTATATATATTCAACATTAAGTCTGCCGTACTCGTCACTGTTTTTTATGAGGCAGACCATGTTTTCTAGATAGGGACGATCCTAAACTTTGATTTAAAAAAAGAATCAAACAATCATCTTGTGGGGTAGGTTTTATGAGGAAAATTAATAAACATAAGTAGGTCCGCCGGGCTAATAAAATTCAAATTTGAGAGGCAGACTATTTTTTTTTGTAAAATATGCACAATTTTATGCAAAATATATAATTTTCAAAGAATCATCTTGTAAGGTAAGTAACCCTCTGATTTGAGCTACTTATAAAAATTAATTAAAAATATAATTTAACGGAATTCACAAAGTCGGCCTAGGGATTCATAATTTAGGGTATATTTGCGATTAATTTAGGTTACTCCCAAAGAATCATCTGGTGGGGTAGCGAAAAACACGGTCGGAGCTCGGTCTATAATTTATTGGCAATAAACAAAAGGTTCCATCAAGTAGTTAAGGGAAAACAGCAATATGACGCAGCAAAAAATTGAAAATTTTTAGGTTTTTTTTTTCTTTTGCAAGTGGATATATAAGGGTCGAATTAAAAAGGCTTGAATGAGTATCCACTTGTTCATATAAATTTTTATAGAAAAATATTAAATATTTGCAAACTTATTAATGCAAATTCACCCCCCCCCCCCAAAAAAAAAGAAGAAAAAAATTGAAAATTATACCAACGATATTGCAATGATGAATCATCTTAAATTAAAATACCCCTGTCGCAGCATCCAGCATAACATAGCGAATTTCCGTTTATAAAAATTAGTTTTTCTCGGAAACTAGTTGACATAGAATAATAGTTTAAAGACCTTTTTTATGTAACTTTTTCTCCTCTTTTAAATGATGTAAAAAAATTTGGCAAAAATTTTTGAATAAGTGGAAATTTTGGCAAAAAACTAATTTTTTGCAAGAACAAAAACCATGTTCCTGGCATCCGACGTGTCTGGCTGACGAACTCATCCAAGATTTTTGGACTTTCAACGTTGTCACCAAATTTCGTAAGCCTAGGACATTTCGTTCGAGAGTTATCGTGCTGATACATATATACATACATACATACATACATATATATATATATATATATATATATATATATATATATATATATAAATTTTAGTGAATATTATTTTCGGTTTCTAGGGACCTCAAAACAAATTTCTGCCATAGTGCCGGGCTCAAGTCGCGTCATGACACCTACTGTAATAGCTGAATTTCCAGAATTCTTTCTGGAAATTCGCTAAAAGAAAAAAATTATTAAAGTAGATAATTGTTAAGCATAGGCTTTTCTTAAATTTTTCCACTAAATGGCAACGGATTAAAAAAATTTTCGTTTTGTTTTGCTTTTTTTGATTTTTTGTTTCATTAATTTTTTTGTATTCAAGCAGTATAATAAACAGTAATAAATTATCAAAATTTTTAAAATCGACTACGCTTAACGATAGCCGCTACATTTCGAAACATTTTTAAAGAAATATTATCCAAAATCGATTTATTGGTTTTCGAGAAATCGTTGCCATAGTGCCAATAAAGATTGTTTAGAGAAAAACGCTTAAGAGTTTTGCTTAAGTTTCTCTTAATATTTAAGATATTATAATATGTCGTTAGCGATGTAGTAATCGCTACTTTCATTTTGATTAGTTTGGAACCTTTATTGCACCAAATACTTTTCAGCGGATCGAATTCAAATAATATTATCCGTCCATATTCATAAGCTTTTGTAAAAAACATATCTAAATCTGTTTTATTAATCAATTAATTATTATCCAATTTTAAACAAATTTGGCACATTTAACTCACACGCTAACAATTAAGTATTAAGATAAGAAGAAGCTAAAAATTATTTCAAAAAATTGTAACGGTTTTTATGTCACCGAAGGATGACATATTAATCTCGTTGTGTGATTACAGTGGGGGAAAAATTAATAATAATAATAATAATAATAATAATAATAATAATAATAATAATAATAATAATATAATAATTATACAGTTGTACATGCATATATTGAATAAACGCAAAAGGGCTGTATTCTTACTGTATTATAGAGTTGTACATGCATATATTGAATAAACACAAGAGGGCTGTATTCTCACTGTACTTAAAAAACGAGCCAAAAAATCATAAATTAACACTTTCACTGAGGTGACATTACTTAATGCGTGTCAAAAACACGCACTTGACGAATTTTTTTTATTTGCAACAAAGTAACGCTTGTTTTAAATCATGTAATATGCAGGAGTACCTATATAAAAAGTATCGTATTGAGGCACGCTGAGATCAAGTATAAATACACTAATCGTCGCGTCGCGTCGGATAGATATTCAAATCCCCGTACTTCAAGTACAAATTCTTGTACTTGAAATTATACCTGATTGTGGCTCTGAAATGAGGTATATTTTAAAAGGTCATTTTTTTAAGTTCTGTCGGTTTCTGTAAATTATATCTAGATCGGTCGGTGACGTCACAAGCTCTGACTTGGGGTATATTTTCAAAATAAACGTCAAAAAATGGCGGGAATATATATATATATATATATATATATATATATATATATATATATATATATATATATATATATATATATATATATATATATATATATATATATATATATATACGTAGAACACGATTCTGAAGAAAAATGTCTGATACATATATATATATATATATATATATATATATATATATATATATATATATATATATATATATATATATGTATATATATATTTTTTTTCTTCAGGATCGTGTTCTACGGGTCGGAAAACGGATAGCGCCCCTACTTTAGCCTCGTCCTGTTCTTATCGTATAGGCTATATTAGTCTAATTCTTTACTACGAAAAATTCGACTAAAAATGAATTAATTGTTATCACAACTTTGAGAAACAAGTAATTTTAAAAATTTTATTAATATTCCTTAAATAATAATTAATATTCTATTAAATAAAATAGAAAGGTCTGTCTGTAATTTTCGAATTTTTAGATATTAATATGTTTTTCAGTTAGCAAATTCGACATACATATATACCAAATTTAACTTTAGAAGAATTTTTGTCTGTCTGCCTGTCTGTCTAGACCAGGGGTGGCCACTAACTCTACCTTTGGGAGCCGCAATCCCATAGAGCTGATTCGGAGCGAGCCCCCCCCCCCCTTCTGAGATTGATGGTTCACACAATGAATACACGTTTTACATTTTTATGAAACTAAATACATTTATGGCAGGAATGAAAAATGTAATTGTAATATGTAAAAATAATTTTTTGTTAGTTAGTACATGCATCATACCTAGGTACCTAAAATTTAATTTTGAGATGTACTTTTTCTTGTGTTCATTCTGGCCGTGAGCTGTTTGAAATCTGGCTCATAACTGGTGAGCGCAGTTCGCACGAGTTCAGTTAAGTGTTCATCAGTTAGTTCAGATCGCTACTTGGATTTAATAAGCTTCATTGTTGAATACAAAGACTCACAGGCGTAAGTAGTTCCAAAAATTGAAATCAGTCTCTTAGAAGATTCTTTTGCTAGTGGATATTTCTCTGCTAGAACGTTTTTCCAAAATTCAACAGTGGAACCGCTAACTTTTTTCAGTCCTTTTAACGCTTCGTCTTCTTGCAGTTCAAGTATTTCTAACTCTACTGCTGCTACATCCTTTGTTATTGGAGATAAAAGAGGGCAGCCGTCACCTACAACATCAACAGCAAAAGTGTTGTCTAGGAAGGAAAAAGACGGTTTCAGTGGATCTGTCATTGAATTCGTCAGCAAGACCGGTCAATTTACATAAATAATCTTTTATTTCAATCTGGACATCATCGTCAATACGGCTTTCAGAAGTTTTCTTTAAACATTTGAAATGAGCGAACGTTTTGGTCTCAAGATCTCTCTTAAAAAGCCTCAGTTTGCTATGAAAGCTAAATACGCTCTGTGCTAAATCAGAAATAAGCTTTTCTCTTTTCTCTTGTAGTGACATGTTCAGCTGCTGCAAATGCTGAACAACATCTGTAAAAAAGCTTAAATCTAACAACCACTGTGGATCACTAAGTTCAGGGAAAGATTTTTCTTTTTCTTGCATAAATTGTTTAATGGGTTCAAGCAACTGAAAAATCTGCCAAGAACATTGCTGACTGATAGCCATCTCACCAAGCAATACCAAGATACATCATCAGGAAGGTCGTCATTATCTAGCTCTTCTATGAAGGATTTAAATTTCCTGTGTGTTTTAGCACTTGAATGAATGTAGTTTACAATTTTAAGAACTACTTGCATAACTTGTGGGTACTGCAAATATTTTGCTGCAGATGTTCTCTGTGAATGATACAATATACAGGTACAAAAGGAGGATATGATTTGTCAGCATTTAAAAGCCCAATAAGTCCTTGTTTGTTTCCTGTCATTGACTGTGCACCGTCGGTAGCAATGCTGACAATATTCTCGATAGGCACTGAGTTTGTTTTTCAAAACATCATCCAAGGCTTCTTTAATGTCGCAACCACGAGCAGTATCCTTCAATGCAACTAGGTCTAAGAGCTCTTCCACGATTTCAAAGTCTTTCAGTACCTCACAAATATTACTAACTGTGGCTATTGCTAAAAAAGCCAAGACAAAGCCAGCTTCGGTTTTCAAATCTGATTCTTTGGTAAAAACTGACCATACTCTGACCATGTAATTTTTCCTTTAGTGATTTCACTTTGGTTTTCTTAACTCAGAACCGATAAGAAATTTTGTTTTGAATTCACTGTGGTTAGTGTCATGGTGGCGTTTTAGGTTACTGGCCTTGAACTGAGACAACGTCATCTGACATAAAAGACACATTGGCTTTCCGTTTCTCTCTACAAACATGAATTCTTCCTCCCATTCCGTGTTAAAAGCTCCTCTCCATATTTACGCTTCCTGGACACCATCGTACAACCCACAATTAATACGACTTTACTAGTTTTAACAACGCAACTGCACAGATAAAAATAAAAATAAGACAGCACCTAGTAGTTCTGTTACTGGGTTAATACTGACACAGGCAAAACAACAGCTCGGGCGAGAGAGCAAGACACTCTCTCACCTCTCCATCGCTGGCGCTTCAAACGCTGTTTCAACTTTGAGAAACGAATTAAAATGACGATCTTTTTTATGTAGGTACATACTTTACTCAAAACTTATCGGAATAATTTTTTTTCTTGTTGAAAAAGATCGTTATTTGATTTTTTTGTGCGAAATTTTAGATTTTTTTCTTATTTCAAATAAACCTATCAGAACAAATTTTCGAGATACATTAAAGAGACGCACAAGATCAACTCGCGAGCCGCTTGCGGCTCGCGAGCCACGTTATGGCCACCCCTGGTCTAGACGAACCGATTTAACTCAAAAACTATTGAAGTTATTGAGTTGATATTTTCAGAAAATATAGATATTAACCTTCCCCCGATCAATTCCCAAATGGTTATGTACAGGCTGATTCAAATAGAATTACCATTAAAAGTTTATGGCCTACTAAATAACGTAGATTTTCGAAAATTTGATTGTAGAATTTTTCAATTATGAAGATTTTAATTCAAATATTTTTAACTTGCTACAATTTCCGGTTATATCGGAAGTTGACACCAACTTTGTTACTTTAAGTGTTTTTGACAGTAAATTTAAGTTCGCTGGAAATTGCTACTAATATTTTATCTGACAGTGGCATTTCAGCTTCCTTGACTTGATACAGGGTGGTCACATAAAGCATTTTTTTAAATATTTTTTGTGTATTGTGCAAAACTTTTTTTAATGACTTTAAAGAACTGATTTGAAATTAAATTTGTCCGATTTATTTCCAAATAACTAATTTAAAGTAGCTTTACTCATAGTTAACATAATTTTACGTGAATGAAACTGGAGGGCATAGTTGTCAGAAATAAATTAATGAATACATGTTTCAACACTTTTTGAAAATTAATCCTGTAAAGAGTATAAGGAGTAAACGCAAAAAAAAAGGGGCAGAGATCAAAGTTTACATTTTCAACGCCTACTGTTCTGGCGTGTCCTACAATGAGTCAGTTATTTTAGGAAATATTTAAGTATAATGCAAGCAGACTTAGGGGTTGTACGGATTTAAATTTTCCAACAGAAGGAGGGAGAATACCTATTAAAAGTCTACAAAATATAGGATACTTTAAAAATATGAAATATTTGAGTATTTTAAATTAACATACTTTTTTGCTTCTATACCACTAGTTGGCATCTCCTTAATAGGCTTACTTTAGATTTTTAGTCTATGTTTTATATGTTTTATGTTTGAAGAAATGACCAATTAATTTTTAGAAATTTCCAGTTGTTCCTAGGTAACTAGCCAAAAGAAAAAATTAACAATAAATCAGATTAATAAGTAAGCTTATCGATAAATAAAGCTTATCATTTCAGCTTATGATAAGAAAATAGGGACAAAAAGCATCAGCAAACTACCCAGAAGGAATTACCTTTACTAAATTAAGAAATTCACGCCAGCGAAGCCGCGGGTAACAGCTAGTTTATTTATAAAATAGGAATTTTCGGTTTTTTGTAAAGAAGAAAGGACCTCAAAAATCCTTTCCAGTTCACTTTTTAAGGTCCCTTTTTAATACACTGAATCCTCGATATATGTACCCCCACGTGAGGTGAGTCTCACTCTAAGGTATAATTATCAAGGCACAATACAGGATGATCTTATTGGGCATATACATGCAAAAGAAATTAAAATACACATTTTAAACTGCGTAGAAAAAATGTAAAAAATTTTATAATTTCACTGCAGCTATATATGCACATATTCTATATACGTAATATGCAAAATGCAAATGCAAAATGAGTAACGTAAAATTCTAGAATATTCTAATCATCAACTAGCAGAGATATCAAAGAACAGACTTCACCATTGAATTGGTCACTAAATATGAGATTAAACAGTGTAGATTGACAAAAATTCTAGAATGTTCTATTTGTCAACTAGCAAAGATATCGAAGAATCAATTGTACCATTTAATTGTCCATTGAAAAAGAGGCCAAATTACACATTTTGACAAATATTCTGGAATATTCTATTCATCAACTAGCAAAGATATCCAAAAACAGACATCACCATTGCGTTGGCTACCAAAAAAGAGACTAAATAGCACATTTTGAGAAATATTCTAGAATATTCTATTTGTCAACTAGCAAAGATATTGAAAAATCGATTGCACCGCTTAATTCTCCAACCAAAATTAAACCAATATAAACCAAATGTCCCATTTTGACAAACAATTTTTGCTATTTGAAGAATAGAATATTCTAGAACATTTATCAAAATATGATATTTCGTCTTTTATTCGATGACTAATTAAATGGTGCAATCGATTTTTCGATATCTTTGTTAATTGATGAATAGAACATTCTAGAATTTTTGTCAAATTGCGTTGTTTAATCTAATTTTTAATGCCCAATTGAATAGTGAATTTTGTTTTTTGGTATCGCTGCTAGTTCACGAGTAGAATATTCTAGAATTTTTGTCCGCTTCTGCTATTTGGCGTCTTTTACGCTGATGAATGCGATAGTGAAGTTGCTTTTTCGACATCTTTACTAGTTTTCTAAAAGTCATCACTTATATTCATTAGTATAACATTCGATTTCCTTTGTCTACCACAACCGAATCTCAGATGTAAGTTATCTCTTAAGATAATTTTGGTTTAAATAAATTCAGATAAATAATATTTACCAACCAGAGTATAATTATTTGCAAAGCACACCCTGTATAATATATTTCTGTAGATTTCCTTTTAAAAATATTGTAAACATGTTATATAAAAAAATTCCCACGCAGGTACAACTAGTAAGGGGTCTAACTAGTGATGCAGTAGTGTATTTAAGTAATAAAAATTCATCTAAAAATCACATTTAGAAATCTTAAAAAAATGAAAAATGAGAGAAATATTCGACTTCCGTGATGAAGCTTTGCTGCTCACAGTGTTTTTATTTATAAAATAGTTTTGGGTTTTTGGAAAGAAAAAAGAACTCAAAAAGTCATTCCAGTTCACTTTTTGAGGTCGTTTTTTAACATTTAAACAATAAAAACATAAATTCAAATCAAATTCATTTAGATATCTTAAAAATATGGAAGATGTGAGAATAATTCGACTCCCCTGATAGGGCTCTGTTGTATACGGCTTTTTTTCAGTAGTACGATGTATGATGAAGTATCTTTCAATCAATCGAAAATTCATTTCTTAGGATAAGTTGGGTTTCCAGTTCATGGTTATTGGTATCATCACTACATAGTTACACTGTTCGTTTAAAGTCTAGTAATAAAAGTAAAGAAAGTCCAACTTGTATGTAAGGTAGCTAGTAATATTTTATTCTGATCACGAAAAGGAAACAATTTTCATATTTGGTATCATTATTATATTTTTTTGTACGGCGAATGGGTTAATTGGTAAGTTAGACGTATTTTTACAATGTTTTCGGGTACACCTTCATATATGTAACTGTATGTATAAATATCGATTGAAAGCACTGAATTGAGAATTAGCAGTATAGAATTCATGTATAAAACAATAGACTAATTTTATTTTATTACACTTCCATGATCACGTGCCGTAGTATCTGTAGGTATGTTGTTGTATAACTTTAATTCCCAATAGTGCCATACATATTGTCCTGCTATTCGATTCAAAATTTTCGAAATATTGTTAGTTGAATGTTGCATGATATAGGAAAGCTTCAAAAAAGTTTTAGTTTCTATATCATATTATATTCATATTGATTATGTTATGGACTTACAAGGAGATGAACCCAGAGTTAAATTCACAATTTTGATGAAACTTCGCTGGTGTATAGAGTAAACAAAAATAAGGGACCCGTATTTTTTTTATCGGCTGGCTTCCATGTTTACGGGGTGAAACCAGCCCCTAAAATTGGAAGTTCAAATTGTATTTCTTAAGATATCTCGAAAAGTATAAGAGATAGAGGAAAGCTTTAAATTACCGAAATGTTATTTTTTGAAAGACCTATTTACCTGTATAGATTAAACGAGGGTCGGATTAATAAGAGGGGCTGGAGGGGTGAAAATAGGGGTAAATTTTCTTGTACAGCCTGAGTGGTTCAATGTATCAAATTTTTATCATCATGAATAGAAAGAGCACCAAAAATTAGGGGACACGGGTTTTTGTGTTTTTCCAAAATATGTGTGGTAAAAAAACAGGGTAGATCAAAGTAGATGAAGAAAGGTATGCCGACGCGCAGATTGTGATGACGCAGATGGCGAATTACATATATACAGCGTGAGTTTTTTGAGAGTTGCCATTTTTATTACAGCCAAACCGTTGATTTAATTGAAAAATTGTTCAAATAAGAGTTGTAGATATCGACGGGGGCAATCGATTGCTATAGTCACGAGCATTATAGCTCTTATGGTCTTAGCTCTTGTCAACAGTTTGGCTGTAATAAAAATGGTAACTCTCAAAAAACTCATGTTTTATAAATATAATAATAAGTAATTGTAATATTGTCTTTTTCTAAAAATTCAAATATGTGACGTATTCAAATATGTGACGTAATTTTACGTGAATGAAACTAGAGGGCATAGTTGTCAAAAATAAATTAATGAATACATGTTTCAACACTTTTTGAAAATTAATCCTGTAAAGAGTAAAATAAGGAGTAAACGCAAAAAAAAAAATGGGGGAGAGGTCAAAGTTTACATTTTCAACGCCTACTGTTCTGGCGTGTCCTACAATGAGTCAGTTATTTTAGGAAATATTCAAGTATAATGCAAGCAGACTTAGGGGTTGTACGGATTTAAATTTTCCAATAGGAGGAGGGAGAATACCTATTAAAAGTCTACAAAATATAGAATACTTTAAAAATATGAAATATTTGAGTATTTTAAATTAACATACTTTTTTGCTCCTATACCACTCGTTGGCATCTCCTTAATAGGCTTACTTTAGATTTTTAGTCTATGTTTTATGTTTGAAGAAATGACCAATTAATTTTTAGAAATTCCCAGTTGTTCCTAGGTAACTAGCCAAAAGAAAAAATTAAAAATGAATCGGATTAATACGTAAACTTATCGATAAATAAAGCTTATCATTTCAGCTTATGATAAGAAAATAGGGACAAGAAGCATCAGCAAACTACCCAGAAGGAATTACCTTTACTAAATTACGAAATTCACGCCAGCGAAGCCGCGGGTAACAGTTAGTTTATTTATAAAATAGGAATTTTCGGTTTTTTGTAAAGAAGAAAGGACCTCAAAAATCCTTTCCAGTTCACTTTTTAAGGTCCTTTTTTAATATTTAAATAATAAAAATTCATCTAAAAATCACAGCGCAAAAAAAGCTTATTTTGAACTCAAATGTAGCGTACTTTTCTCAATCTACTTTGGGATAGATTATATTGCATTATTATTGATTGCAAATACCTTTTTATATTTTTTCACTTTTATGTTTATTTCATCATGAAAATGGTAAATTTTTACTTTCCGATAATAATTCATGTATTTCTCAGTACTTACTTAATTGGTAATTTAGCCATGTGTATATTAGGCTATTCATATTCTATATTTTTTATACCTATTTCTGCGAAAGTTTTCTAGTCTGCTATTGTTAGTGAATGCTCGACAAGGAGAATTTGAATCAATATTTGAGATTTCTTTTAGTTTTTCACATTATTTAGTTTTGTGTTATTTATTGTTTTATATTTTTTATGTGCTTTATATCTTTAAATATCGATAATATTTTGAGCATTAGAAAAATGTTTAAAATCAATTCTATAATTGCAAACAGAATTCTTGTAGCCCGGAGTCATTTTCACCATTATCTGTAATAATATTAGGGTAAATTTAGTAAAGATTACACACTTAATTTTTATATTTACATAGCGTCTTTATTTTTAATTTAGGTAAAAATGAAATAGTTGTGTTGCAAAAAGAATATTCATTTAAAATTGTAAATAATAAAAAATCATAATTTTAAAATTTTAATAGAAACAAAAAATGTTTTTTCTCTAACTTGCAGAAACATACTTTTATAAGCACCTTTTTTAAAAGTACGCATAGGTTATTCTAAGAGCACGCAATTAACAATATTCACAGATGAATTTTTAAAATGAACTTTTTTGAACTTTTTCCCTTAATTGTAAACACTTTAGGAATTTTGTTCGGAGCAACATTTATCATATCTATTATTCATATTATATATTTGAGAAACATCGATGTGATACTTCAAATAAAGTGTTTCTAAATTCTGAAAGAACCTATTTACTTAATATGTCTGATTGAAACTCATCATCCTGGTTAATGAACATTTTTCTGGTCGGCGAAAAGCTAAATTATGTGTTTAATTTCGCCACTCCCAAACGTCAATGTTGACGGTCCTGGGCGTCGTCGATAGTTAGGTGTCTTTCAGCTGTTGCAGACACCATCGCCTCATTCCGGGTTTTTCTAAAATCCCCTCGCTATAGGTTCCTGGTTGGAGCCATGTATACAAACGATTTTGCCACCGATTTTTATGCAACATGTGTCCGAACCATTTCAGGCTTCTTTTTTCAATTATTTCCAGCACACTCTCCTCTGCCTTCATGATGGTCCCGATTCGGTCATTTCTCACCCGACTTAGTCTGGACACTATTCCACTACGTCTAAGGTAGCCCATTTCGGTGGCTTCCAGCTTCCGCTTTGCTTCTTGCTTAAGTGTCCAGACCTCACGTCCATATAACATGACAAATTCCACCATTGCTTTCCCAATTCTTTTCTTATTTCTTTTGGAGATGTGATGACCCAACCAGACAGAATTGAGGCAAACCCCTAAATATTTGAAGCCATAGATTTTTTTTAGATGGACATTATCGTCAATTATAATGTCAGAAGTATCAAAGCTGTTAGTGTACAAGTATTCTGTTTTTTCAAAATTAATTGTTAAACCCCAGGTTTCCTACATATGCTTGATTTAGTCTCTACAGCATGAACTCCAGGTCGTATTTATCCTGTGCGACAACTACCTGATCATCCGCTAAGTTCAAAGACAGCAGATAATGATTGTCAATGGGAATACCCATTCCAGCGCATCTGTCCCTCCATCCTGCGAGAACTTGGCCTAAGTAGGCATTAAAAATCAACAGTGAAAGATTACAACACTGCCGTCAACCCTTTTGGCTGGAAAAAAGTTCAGACAATTTATTGCCAGTTTTTACAGCCACTCTATTATTATCATAAAGCTCTCATAAAATCTCGATAAGCTCGACGTCCATTCCAATTTTACTAAAGGTAATTTGTTTCTCGGACTGAGAATGAGATCTGAGCTAACCGCATTTCTTTTCTCCATTTTGTGATATAATGTTATCTAATTGTACACACACATAACTTTAACATCCTTCTTTCTCTTATACTTGAAGATTCCCAGGCATTTTAATGTTTTTGAGTTTCAAAATTTTGAAGTGTCTCGAACGTTAAATCATAACAACTACCTATCATGATTTAAAAATGAAATCGTTAATACACGTCTGATAACACTAGTGAGTAAAATTTCTACCCAGATGTAATTAATAATATTAGCAAATATTATAATATAAATAATACTTATCAATAACATACATATAATATTTGATTTAGTTCAGATTATCAAGCTAGTGTACGTTGAAATTGGTATGAAAAGCACTATTATTACATTACATTGCAAAGCCTAGAAACTCAAACATTACCCACATACTGAATGTGTATGAAAATTCTCGTCCTCAAAAATATGGGACACAACAAATAAAAACATTGTTCCGGCGCCTCCACCAAGAGATTTTAAGCATGGAACTACAGTTTTAAAATACGAAGGATGCTAACAATAAACAAGTATTATGTTCCAGCGTTTACATAAAGAGACTTTAAGCATAGAACTATGCCCTTAAAGGAAAGTTGTTCCTTAGCAAGTTAACTTATAAAATAAAAAAGCTAATACATAATTTATTAGAAATTACTCCCTACATACTTTAATTTTTCTTATATCTCCCTAGGATAAAAAAATATATTTTAACGGCAACTTAATTAAAAAATAATTCAACAAGACATAAGTACAACCTTGATTTAAAGTTTCAATATTACGTACCTTGTTCCACTACATTAAAAATTTAAATTTAGTTAAGCAAATAAATTTTTCAATAGTCATTTAAAATTCTAACCAAAACTAAATACACGAAACTTACCAGTAAAACAACTAAATAAACTCCAAATAAAAATTTAAAACCCATTTTGATATCGTCACAAACACATAAAAAAAGTATAATTTTATTGCAGAAAAAAATGCACAAAAGTACTAAAAATACACAATACGAAAAAAAAATATAAGAAAAAATTAAACAAGCGAAAAAAAACCGTTATAGTTCAACAATCACATACAATACAACCATCAAATAGAGTCATCAACAAACAAACCGCCTTCGAACGAACAGAGCGCAACAATAAATAAACAACTATCCGAATGGTGTAGCGGACAAAATACTTGTTTGTTATTGTTAACGTGAGCGCACGTGAAATTTTACTTTGACGAAGTTTACGAGAAGTAACGTCGCCGCACAATACACGCGGTTGTTGGCGTTGTTGACTATTCGATGCTTCTCGTTGCACGTTACGTATGTGAATGAATGTCAATGTCAAATAAGCAGAAGATTCGTTCATCCACCAGGAGAACCTGCTGCTGGTCGTTAGTTACTACAGCTACACATAATAATGTACTTACGACACGCGGTTTCGTCGCCGCGCGCGATCAACGATAAAGAGAAATATATAGTAATAACAATAATAATAATAATAATAATAATAATAATAATAATAATAATAATGGTAAAAATGCAACGAACTCACGTAATCATTAACATCACTAACTATATGGCCGCAGTCGCGTCGATCGGACCGAAGGAATACATAGTCAACAACAATTCATTTCATACATAATATTTTACATATTTTATGTGGTACTTACTATGTGTGTGTTAACTGCTAAAAAATACAGAATGAATTTTATTTTTGGTAGACTTAAATTCTCTTCTGTTTCTTTTTTCTTTTTTTTTCTTACATTTTGTTTTCTGTTCAGCAAAACTTGCAGTCGTCAATAAAAAAGATTGGAGCTAACAATTAAGATTATTCGTTATGTAGAGTTAAAAATTATTAAGAAACGATATCAAATTTATATATATATATATATATATATATATATATATATATATATATACAGGGTTTCCCAAAAGTCAACGATATCCCTTGAAGGGATGATAGACCAGCTCATGCCTGACCAGAATATCAAAATATTGTCAGGTAAAATATCGCTGGTTTTCAAGATATTGACACTTTTATGAATTTCGAGAAGATCGACAATTTTGATCAGATTTTCGAGTACCACAGCTGCAATTTCAGCCTGTGCGAAATTGATACAAAGTAGGCCCGGCTGGAAGGGACATCGCGTAAGCATATGTTCGGACAGCCAGGCTGCTCTCAACGCCCTTAACGGCGCTAAGACAACGTCAAGATTGGTGCACGAGTGCCAAGAAACGTTGGATCAACTCTCGGTCCATTGCCCAGTGACTTTGGTATGGGTACCAGGCCATACGGGAATAGATGGAAATGAGAGAGCAGATGATTTAGCTAAACGAGGCTCGACTCAACCTTTAATAGGTCCAGAGCCGGCCCTAGGAATATCATTCCAGAAAGTGAGGTGTGCTGTGGATGACTGGGCTAAAAGGCAGCACGCCCATCTCTGGAAAATGTGTAAAACGACCAAACAGGCCCGAGAGCTTATAGTACTGCCCAGTTTAAGACGGAGAAAGGAATTACTATCTCTAAGCAGGGTACAGCTGAGCCGGTTAACAGGTATACTCACGGGGCACAACGTCCTGAGAAAGCCCCTGCATATCATGGGATTAGTGGAAAGTCCTCTCTGCCGAAGGTGCGGCTTAGAGGACGAATCTTCGTCCCATGTTCTATGCTCTTGTGAAGCATTGTCATCCTTGAGATGCAAGTATCTGGGATCTCCAATACTGAGTTCCGAGGACGTCAGGACTGCAGACTGTAGTGCAATCCTGAGTTTCTATGAGGGACTGGGCACTAGCTAGTTCTTCTTGGATGCCGTGGGGTACAATGGGCCCGTATTTGGTGGCCTACGTGCAACGGGAGCTCTGAATCACGACCCACCTACAGCATTCATTCATTCATTCACCACAGCTGCAAAACTAGATTTTCTGAATTCTAATTTTTATTACGCAACCCTGAAGAGTCCTTTTATAGATCACAATCTAAAGTAAGGGTAATATACCTATAATCTTCCTTTGGCCACACGCGGAGTAAGGTGGTTTCAAAATAATGACTGTCCAGCTTGTTATGTATGCGAATTAAAAAATTTTTCAATCCAAGCTTATCCTCAGAAATTGATCGGTCGTCTTGGTCCCGTATTGTGACCACTTCGGTTTCCGGATTTAAATCCACTAGCCTTTTTTTTACTGAGATTGCCTAAAGAAGAAAGTCTATGCAAAACCAATAAATAATTTAAATGAGCTAAGACATCTCATTAATGAATGTGCACAATAACTAAATGTTGCAAAATGTGCAAGACGAATAGAAAGATCTTTTTCAAAAAGATACCGCGCCCACATTCGTTGATTTCCAATGTTATGTTTAATTTCAAATAAATATCCGTACCTACTTTAATTTAATAAATATTTTCATTCGAATTCCTATTTTTTTTTTTTTTGTCACAACCTATGTCACTCTAACCAATGTAAATCTGCTACCTGTCCACTTTCTGTCTTCGTTCATCATCTATCTTCGGTTTACGCAGGCATAAAAGTATCTGCAAGTAACTGAAATAATATGAAAGTAATAATTGAAATAATTTCAAAATGACATTTTTTGCAGTAAAATAGCAATATCTTTTTTCTAAAGTAAAGCGAAGCAAATTTTAGACCATTTTAAAAATTACAATAAATGAGCAATCTTTGCCTGGGTAAAGTGATACATTTCTTTTACAGCATGAAGAGTCAAACTTAGCTCATAAAAAAAAAATTATTTATGAATCGACAAAAATGATTTATTTTTTCCAAGATTATAGGTATATTACCCTTACTTTGGATTGTGATCTACAAAAGGACTCTTCAGGGTGCGTAATAAAAATTAGAATTCAGAAAATCTAGTCTTGCAGCTGTGATACTAGAAAATCTGATCAAAATTGTCGATCTTCCCGAAATTCATAAAAGGGTTAATATCTTGAAAACCAGCGATATTTTACCAGACAATATTTTGATATTCTGGTCAGGCCCGAGCTGGTCTATCATCCCTCCAAGGAATATCGTTGACTTTTGGGACACCTGTATATATACAGTGTTTTTCATAAAGTTTGCACCATATGGGAAACTTTTTTACTATTGATTTTTTTAAAAATATTTTAGTGGGGCTAGTTGGTGCATCAGTTGGAATGAAAAAGTAGCTAAACCCATTTTATCCCCCGCTTGCTATTTGACGGGAAACCGAAAATTTAAAAACTCAGAATTATGAAAAATTGTAATAATTTGAAAAGTACTGGCCACTTCGTCATGAAATTTTGGCATCATATCAAAATTAGGTCTAGTTAACATACCCCGATAGCTACATACCACAATCAGGTAAAATAAGGCCCAAAAACCTACTTTTCAAAAATACGACTTTAAGTGACCCTAAATTTAAAACTGTTTTGTGAATTATAGCAAAATAAAAATTATTCCAATCTTTGAAATCTGCTTTTTTATAAAATCACAGTTATTAACAAAATATTGCGGTAAATATTGGTCTTTCAATAAAAAAATTTAATTGTGTCACAAAAAAACACGTCTCTGTAACATTGAAGTTCTAATAAGCATGAACAATTGTCATCACTTTATTTTCTTTCTAATTTGTAGTAAAGATATGCAGTACGCTAATTCCTTATAAAATTCTCTTAAGAATAATTCAAATAAACGACCCAAGTCATTTAAAACTACTGGAAATTTTCTTGGTATTTAACTAATTATTATTAATATTATCAATATTACCATGAATTTTGTGTACGATGGCTATATTGATAATAAATTTTGTTAATAAAATATTAAATATTACCAAAATTCTGGTCATTTTAAAGGACTAGGATATCATTTATTTAAATTATTTTTAGGAAATTTTTCTACGAAACTAGCGAATAAGTATCTTTCCTGCTAACTATAAAGAAAATACAGTAATATAATTTTTCATGCTTATTAAAACTCCAATGTTACAGAGACGTGTTTTTTTTAGTACAAAGCAAAATTTTTCTATTGAAAGACCAATATCTGTGATAATATTTTGATGATAATTATGATTTTATGAATAGGTAGATCTCAAAAAATGGTATAATTTTTATTAAGCTAGAATTCGTAAAATTATTTTGAATTTAGGGCCACTTAAAGTCGTATTTTGGAAAAGTGGATTCGTGGGCGTTATTTTTGCAGGCTATGGTATTTAGGTGTCGGAATATGTTTACTAGATCCAATTTTGATACGATGCCAAAAATTCATGAGGAAGTGACCAATAACTTTGAAATTATTACCATTTTTCGTAATTCACAAATTTAATATTTCCGGTTTCCCGCCAAATAGTAAGTGGGGGGGGGGGGGGGGGGAATGTGTTTAGATACTATTTTTTTTTTTATTATTTCTTTTCTCATTATTCACTCACTATTTCATTCCAACTGATGCACCAACTAGCCCCACTAAAATATTTTTCAAAAAATCAATAGTAAAAAAGTTTCCCATATGGTGCGAACTTTATGAAAGACACTATATATATATATATATATATATATATATATATATATATATATATATATATATATATATATATATATATATATATATAGTGTCTTTCATAAAGTTCGCACCATATGGGAAACTTTTTTACTATTGATTTTTTGAAAAATATTTTAGTGGGGCTAGTTGGTGCATCAGTTGGAATGAAATAGTGAGTGAATAATGAGAAAAGGCTAGACACATATACTAACGAACACTTTCCTTATATATATATATATATATATATATATATATATATATATATATATATATATATATATATATATATATATATATAAGGAAAGTGTTCGTTAGTATATGTATCTAGCCTTTTCTCAACTGTCATCCACTCATGGTTGCAGTGGTAGAAAGCCCTTGGTGTGCACTTGCAAGTAAGAGTGTTTAGTTGCGGCAGGTAGAATTGGGTGGATGTGGGTGGTAAAAATGTGTGATGGAAACTTCTATCGTTTTCTAACACATTGTACGATTTATATAAGCTCGAGATTATGCTGAATAACGTAAAATGCATTCGTGAGTAACAATGTTGAGAACTTTTCTAAAATATGTCAAATTTTTCCAGAATGTTCTAGAATATTCTAGATTTTTCCAGAATATTCCGGAATACTCTAGGATATTTTTTAATTTTTGAAATGAACTACAAAAATGTGTGACTAGTTAGTCCAGAATGTTCTAAATTATTCTCGAAATTTCAAGAATGATTTCGGAAATTCTGTAATGTATCCAAATACCTAAAACACTGAAGATTATTAAAAAATGATTACTATTGATCTAGAATATTCTAGATTATTCTAAAAATTTCTAGATTGATCTGGAATGTTTTAAAATATACTAAGTGTTCCAAATTATTTAAAAATGATTTTAGCTAGTCTAGAACCTTCTGGATTGTTTTAAAAATTTGTAGAACGTTTTGAAAAATTCTGATATATATATTTAAACGCTTAAAATCGATTGAAAATGAGTTCTAATAAATTAGTCTGGAATGTTTTTCAAAAATAATCTGGGAAGTTCTGTGGCGTATCCAAACACTAAAAATTATTAAAAAATGATTACTACAGGTCTCAAATATCCTAAGTTACTCTGAAAATTTCTAGATTGATCTGGAAAGTTCTAAAATATATTTAAAATATATTTTAATATTCCAAATTTTCCAAAATGTTCTAGAATATTCTAAATTTTTCCAGAATGTTCTTTAATATTCTAGAATGTTTTATAATTTTTAAAATAAACTATGAAAATGGGTAATTGTAGTTGGTCCAGAATCATTAAGTGTGTGATGTATTTTAATCTAGGCAACGCCGGTTTCGCTGCTAGTATTATATAAAAAGAAAGATAACTTGATAAAATATATTAATATTTGTGTTCAAAACAAAATTCGAATAAACCTATGACAGCGAATTTGAGGAATTTATTTAAAAATTTTGCATTCTTAAAGATTTGTTTTATTTATTAAAATAAAGATGACAACTAGGTTTACTTTATTAACTACAGACCAAAAATTACGAAAACATAATTCATTGTCCAAGTTGGACACCGGATTGAAAACCGTCAGAACACCTAATAACACCTAAATACATGAGAAACTCCCATTACACAATCCACTAGGACCAAATTGCTAAATGAGAAAGTCAAAGATCACGGGCGTCAATGTTTCTAATTTATATACTATATTTGTATGATTTACTGTTACAAACTGTTACTTCGACACTAACACATTCAAACATATTTGCTTTAAAACACGGAGGGATGCCATTATACACATCTTGTGTGCGACGAAATTGTTAAATGGAGGCGTGCGATATGGGAGCGTGCTATGTAATACCTAAATTGTACCTATTTTTAATCTAGTTGCTTTTTGGGATTTTTAAAATTTGGGGACGGCTAGCTTTATAGAGGTAATAGGACACTCTTTCTTTAGACAACAAAGTAAACCAACTTTCACCAGTCAAGAAATCCATCTTACAGAAGGAGCTCAATACCAGTTGGATGAATATGTAAATGAAAATATTTCACAAAACGCCAGTTTGATACAACTGGATATCAAATGACCCATACGAAATCGAAGCAGAAACTGACGTCGAAAATTTTCAGTCAATCTGTCCGAACAACGAGGACACATAGATCAAAATTTGCACGGCTCAGAACTCCCATATATCCATATCCTACATCCTTCCGGAAAACAATTAAAGTTCCTTATAAAGACGAGCTCATCAAACTCCTTTATAAACCCCAAACTTTATAAGCGAACAATACAAAATTTCACCTAATAACAAAATAATCACTAAACTACCTCTAGACATCGAAAATGGTGACGTAATCCTTCCTGACACAAAGATGAACAAAAACTTCATTAGCCCTGTCAGTATCTACTTAGCAAAAGATTGACATATTATTGCTCCTACTATAAATCTTTCTAATTCCCAACAAACCTTCTTCGTTAAACAACCACTAAAAGTTAATGTACTCCATCATGAATTAATTGAATTCAACTCTCACCAAATAACCCAATAACACAGCGAATTACCTCCAATTGAATCTCTAATTAGAGTAAACCATCTCAACCCAAAAGAACGACGAAGTATCATATCATTGTGTCGCAAATTTGAAGACATCTTTATAAAGAAGGACAGCAACTTATTTGCACTAATCAAATAAAACACCGGATAATAACAAATGACGATTTTCTAATTTATACCAAATCATGCAAGTTACCCATAAATCCATAAAGAAGAAATCAAACAATAACTGGATAAAATGCTCAAACATAGAATCATACGGCCGAGCTTTTCACCGTGGTCATCATCGATTTAGATAGTTCCAAAAGAAAAAAAAATCGACGTTACTGTAAAACAGAAATTGCGAATGATCGTCGATTACAGAAAAATCAACGAGAAGACCATTAATGATCTATAAAGCTTATAAATTCTACATAAGTTTATAAAACTTTTACACAATTGATGACCGCTACCCAATTCCAAAAATTACCGACATTCTCGATAAGCTTGGAAAATGTATGTATTTTACGACATTGGACTTAGCAAGTGATGTCCATCAAATCGAGGTAGACCACAAATACATATATTTCAAAGACAGCTTTTTCAGTCAAAAATAGCCATTATGAGTATGTGAATATACCGCTTGGATTAAAAAATGCACAGTCTACATTTCAGTGAGTAATGGATAATCTGCGTTGTTTACATGGATGACATCACTAGTTTTTAAACATCGTTGCAAAAACATATAATGAACCTCAAAAAAGTATTCCAACGACTAAAATCGCCAAACTTGAAAGTTCAACTTGATAAATCGGAGTTCCTGCATCAAGAAAAAAGCTTTTCTTGGTCACAAAGTGGCAAGCGCAGGCGTCGAACTGAACTCTAACAAAATTAAAGCAGTTATCAACTATCCTACACCTAAAACCCAAAAAGAGATAAAAGGTTTCCTTAGTCTTTTAGGCTATTACCGTAAATTCATTAGGGACTTTGCTAAAATCGCAAAATCGATAACAAAATGCATAAGAAAGAGATAAGAAATCAAAATTACACTAGAATATCTACTCTGTTTTGAAACTTGTAAAAAATTTTTAACAACAAATCCCATACTGGCCTATCCGGTTTTCTCCAAACCTTGTAACCTCGCTACTATGCGATCGGAGAAATGCAAGGACCAATAGGCCAGGGCAGGCCAATTTGCTTCGCATAAAAAACGCTAACATCAGAAACTTACTAACATCTGAAAATGCTGAAACTTTTGTCCAATGGTTTAACCCGGTCGTTATTAATCATCCGAATATCGCGATTTGACTCGGATTGACCTAACGACAAAACGGTTTTAGACAACGATTTTTTAAGACCAAAAATTAAAAACAAGAACAAACATGTTTTTCTTTTAAATACTATAAACATTAATGCCCTAATCATATAAGAAATCAAAATTGAAGATTTCTTCATTTAATTATATAAATTTATTCAGTGGCGTAACCATTCAATTTTATCCAAACCATTTATCTCAAAAATGTTTTCCTGCGTTTCCGCTTTAAAATTTCCAAAAGTAGTCGATAATCTTGAAACTAGTGTTGGGAGAATAGAAATACTTATGAATGTTTATATACTTATTGACCTAAATTATATTCTATATATGTATTTAATTATTAATCAAATTGCAAAAGTAGCTAATCGTTTACATGCAACACTGTGTTACGCGGGCATCCTGGTGGAATTGGACTTCCCGTTTTGAGATGCGGTAGCGTGTGGGTCCTTTTGGAGATGTGGGCTGCTCCTTAGAAGGGGTATGTACGGATTTGTAATAAATGAAAACAACCCCCGTCAAAATTATAAGTATTATTTATTGAAATAATAAAAGAAAGAGATAACAGAAAAATAAAATAAGAATACAAAAGTTAAGTTCAAAATTTAAGATTCGAGAAAGAAATAAGTACAAGAAAGATCCTATCTTTACACCTCGAATGATCAAAATTTAGCACTACACCGAATAATTGTAACTATTATGCACTTTTTCCACAATTTACCCAGAATAATTAATATAATAAAACACAAATACCCAATTATGATTTATACTTCATCACAGACACACCCCGACTCCACTTAACGATCTCCCAAGAAGTATTGCATCAGTCTCGCTACATTCAAGGCCAAAATCTCTCTATATTTTCTTATCAATTTTTGATACTACAATATGTAGACTCTAAATGCATTCATACATGCGATATGGTATTAGCGTTTGGCTAACGTTATGCAATACCCCTTTACTGGTCGATTCGTAACAACTGACATATAAAATTAAAAATAAAAAAGTGTTATAGACCAAATTTTACTGTAATCGTAAACACAATCTGTTAAATTTTGAATAATGCAATAAAACCTACATACTCCAAATTTAAAATAACGAACTTACATGGGACAAATTTAAAATATTACGCATGCGCAATTTTTTAAATCATTTTTTTAATTAATAATGTTTTATCAGGCGACCGCGACCTTACAAACATTTTACTGTTATAATTAGACCCTATAAACGATAATTTTTCTATTGCTACCAAAAAAATTTTCAAATTTCACGATTGCTTCCGGCTAACTTCAGCACTGAATTTTGATTGTTAATTACAAATTAACTAAAGGGCTACAAATGAAAATAAATATAGGGTAAAAGCCCCCTTTGTGGAACGGTATCTAATTATGAACATTTACATATTAATGAAGTTATTTCTGAAAGAAACGTCTGATAACAAAAATTATTATTAATAGAATGATTGTTTTTCAATCTAAATTCACCTCGCATTTAAAGTTTCCTTACTTAATTAAAGAAATAAATATGTAAATGTCAAAACTGTTCCAGTATTAGATACCGTTCCACAAAGGGGGCTTTTACCTTACTACAAACATCTATAAACGACTTACAAGCGATTGAAGCTATTAAATTTAAACTACAAAAAAAAAATCTGGCCAGCGTCATGATGCCGACTTTTAAATCAATTCGTTTCAGGTAAAATACAATTTCGAAAGATACTGTGAAAATCTTTTTCGTAAATAATAAACAAATATTTTACTTCGCAAAATACCACTTTTATTTTTGAAATTTTAACAATATGGAATACAAATATGTTTACAAATATAGAATACCATAAGGTAACGCTCAAATCTATTAAAATCTTTTCCTTATCTATTCTCCTCTTATTTTAGCTTATATAAAGTCATCAAATGAAAACACCCGCTATATTTATCAAACTGTACTATACATACTACACCGTTATTAAAAGTAACAACTAAAAGAATATATATATATATATATATATATATATATATATATATATATATATATATATATATATATATATTTGCAAAAAAGAATAAAAGTTCAACAGACATGAACAAATATACAAGGGTTGAATAAAGTAGCAAGCCAATAACCAATAGCTCAAGCCATCCTTATTTGTTCTAATAAAATGAATAGAAATGGCCATAGCATAAAATTACGGTGTGTGGGCATAATGTAGTTAGTATAGCATCCGATAAGATTATTATGCACTAGGGAACAAATCCGATAAAATAAATGCAATACATGTAGCTAGTCCAACACCGAATAGTCTGTCCATTATACTGTATGTTATAATATTGTACATGTAACGTACCGTCAGAAAGTCTGGAAACAACAGAACTGTTTTTCTGTTTAAAAGAACCGTCCAATTTTTTGCTTTATCTCTCGACATCGTGCTTTATAATCTGAAAGCAAGTAACAAAAATCGTTTTCAGGAGAAATTTAATTTCACTTATCATTTTTTATTTTTGGACCATTTACTACTTTTGAAAATTGTCAGGAAGGCACAGAGGTGGAATAATCGATGGAAAATAAAACATAGAGTGTAGGGAAACCATACAGTCATACACTATCTAGGTATAATAATGAACAAAGATTTTATCTTTATCAATTCAAAGTTGAAGCAAATGTCTTCCCATAAACTTGCTAATGTAAACAATATTATATATTAATTGCCAAATCAGCATCAAATAGAATCGAATATTCTAAAGTTCTAAACCATTACAGCTGTAAACAAAAACATTCGATATTAATAAAAACCACAACTGTTTTAATGCTGTTTTAAACCACAACTAAAATTTAAAATTTCTTAGGGTAGTGTACGTATACCTAATACGTATTTAGCCCTAGAATCATACGTTGGTCTACGAATCAAGTTAATCATACATCGGCGTCGTTTCGACGAATGGACTTTCTACGGGGAGTTTTAGAGTTTATTTGCAAAAAACATTTTTTTTACATAACAATACTACAAAAGCGAACAAAATATTTAAAAAAATTGGATTTGGAAAAATTTCTTAATGTAAATATTTATTAATTTTTTTAATCTTTTTATCAAAGCATATTTTCATTATAAAAATTAAAAAATATATAAATACATCAATTGTAATAATTAATTTATGAACTATTATGAATCAGTGGACATGTGTGACTTTACAGAATGTGAAATTTCTCAGTCATAAATATTCCTATAGATATGTAGTTATTTCCCCATTAGGCACATTTGTAAATTTTCTAAAATTTGTTAGTAATTTTTCGAATAAGATCTCAAAAAATAATAAAAATTGAAATATTTTCCACAAAATAAATTGTTAATCTTTTATTAAGTCATTCGAAACGCATTCTTTAGTTTTCGATTCAATATATTCAAACTTCAGTATTATGTCGTCTCTTATAAGTCAAACAGCTGTAATCATCTTTCACATTATCATAACGATTGAATAAATTAATTATAACATCCATATCTTTAATAAATTTTAGAAAAATTAGGAAAACTTTTATATGTGGAGTACAAAATCTTTAAAAAAAATATAGGTTAATCATACATCGTCGTCCTTTTGACGCACACTATTTCAGTATAAAAAAAACGACAATAGCTATAAACAAAATTTATATGCCTTATGTGTTATAATAACAAATAAATTAGATAACAGAAGTTTCACAGCGAGCAGGTACCGACAAGTCACAGTATTGGAGCAGGTAGAGAAGTTCGTTCGTCGTTTTGACGAGTACGTATGATTCTAGGGTTAGTACGTAATACGTATTAGGTATACGTACACTACTCTAAGCAAAATTTACGGATATGTACAGAAAAGTGGGTAATTTTCTTCATGTTTTATTACGTTTTACCCAGTCACTGTATGCAATAATTATAATAAAGTGTTACTTACATTTTAGAGGATCGATTCAACAACAATTCAAACAAGGGTATTCTCTATAGCATGAAACAAATTTAAAGGAAATAAGTTAATTAATTTTAAAATAAAAGTTAGTTGAGATATTGATCGAACATGACTATGAACATAATTACCAAACTATTATAGAGCAGCAACTTAACCCTAATTTTTAACAAAAAGCGACCACGAGCGTTCTAGTGGCTAATTTTTCTTTTAATCGATTCAAAATTTAAAAAGGAATAAAAAATTCCATTACTATTTTTTTTACCAAATGCCGGCGTCACTGTGAAAAGTTGAAATTAATGAAAGTAATAGGTAAGATACATGTAATATGGTCGCAAGCTCAAAAGACCTCCAGAAACTGAGGTGAGGAGAATACAAATTGTATTATTTCCATAGTTACCAACTAAACCAAGTAATTATGTTTTTATAAGAGTGAGTGAGTAAACTTCTATTTATTAATATGATAAACAAAGATAAATGCAGATGTGGATAAAAATGGTCTTTTTAGCTTGCGCCTATAATATAAATTTTGTATTCATAGTATTCTCTAACCACAATTGATATATAAAAAAAAAAAATTATAGCATTTTTTTAGAGAGAGAAACAACTATTGACAAATATGATATTTTAGAATGAATACGTAGACTAAAATCAAACATTTATAAGAATACTTGTCAAATTATTTCTGTTTATCGATTTTTAGCATTGAAGCCGTGGTTTAATCAAGAAATAGTATTTGAATTTTATATTTATTTTAAATTCTGCATGGACTAAAATAAAAACCAGCCACTAGAACGCTCGTGGTCACTTTTTCAATTTCTAAGCAACTTTTTAAGGATAAGTTGCTAGCCTATTAAGGGAACCAAAGTCTTCTCTAATAGCCCGTCTACACTACACCAACTTTTGTTTGTACAAACTTTTACACAAACAAAAGTTGGTGCAAATGGTACGTGTGGACGTGAAGTTTGCGCAAACATTTTGTAAAATCACACAAACTTTTGTTTGAATAAATTGTTTGCACAAACATAAGTTTGGGCAAACGATACGTATGAACGTGATATTTGAAGTTTTACCAGTGTTTGTGGATTTTTGTATCTCGCATCAAAAAATTGGTATGAACGTGTGAGTTTGACAACTACCGTAAAAATGACTGAGTAGGCACGAATTCAGGCTTTACACCGTATTTCTTCATATTTATTTTATGAGTACGTATTCTTTTGTACAAACTTTTGTTTGTGTAAAAGTTTGTACAAACAAAAGTTTGTGTAATGTGGACGGGCTATAAGACACAATAATGTTCAATAAAAGATTTCTTGATACTGCTAACATTAATAATATCATTATCTGTTCAATTAATTAAATTGGAGATTATCATATACTAGTCATCAGTAAATTATTATGCGATTTTTAATTTTTAAGAGTGCTCATTTTCTTTTAAAATCTGTATAAACACGGTAGAGACACTACATAACATGAAAGACTCACCAACTATAATCACCAGAATAATATAACGGATTTCCTTTCAGGGTAACATAAGAGAACAAGTAATAAAGCCATCGTCAAAGTTTCCGGTTATTGTGCGTTTTGTTCAAAAGTACCTGATCAAAATACACATCATGTTTATCTCCAGTGGTACTGCAATTTCCAACTATAATTAATACAAATAATTATGTATATTTTGATAATAATTAACAATATATGATAGATAATTAATAATAATAATAACAATAATAGGTAAGCCAAAACTAAACTGTAATCAATTTTCTAGAAGCCAGTAGTTAAGTATCAATTGTTGACTTATATTGTGGCAATACACGCCTAATTTTCCCCTATCTGATCAATACTAATTTAATACACGTTACAGCCTATTCTTCAAAATATATTAATGTCTTCTGTGATATTAATGTTTCTACTACTATATGATTGTATGCGATGTCAATGCATAATATGGTCACTAATTCAAAATAATGTGCTGTATTTACGGTTAATATATTATAGATAAGGTAAGAGCACCAGTAGCCGTCATTGACCCAATAGCAGTCAAGTTTCAGTAAAATGATAAATATTAAGATATTAAGCAAGCACATATTTTTTAAGTTTCCTGCTACACGTTCTGGAAAGTATGCTCAATCGTTATTCCATTTATGATAGCATTCAGTTAGCATTAGATATAATAACGACTCATTTGAAAGCTAGTATTTGTAAAATTTGCATATATTCACTAAAACTTTTAAGTTTTAGCTAAGGTAAGCACTAATTTAATTTTACTGTAATTTTGGTTTAATGAATAATTAGTTATATCTTTGTTTTTTGAGGTTTATTATGAATTAAATTTTGTTAAAAAATAATTTTTAGACCAGAAAACCAAACAGATATTTATTATTTTTGATGGGGGCTACTGGTACATAAAATACAGGCATTTTCCAGTAACCGTCATAGTGACGGTTATTGGGATAACAAACTGTATTTTAAAAAAGGATACATATTCTTCTATGTTTTTTACACTAAAATTTTAAAATCTGGAATACATTCACAACAATACGATAAAGCTACTGACCAGTACCACTACCCGACATTATTTTCTGTAACAATTAAATTTTAGCAGGTCCGGATCTAGGGGGGGGAACCGGGGCCCTTGCCCCGGGCGTCAGTTTCAGGGGGCGCCAAAATCATACGAGATCGGTCTATATCAAATGGTCTAAAAAAAATTTAATTGCTCGGCCATTTTAGAAAAAATTAATATTCTTCCAGTTGTTTCTATTATACTTGAAGTATTGAGAACAATTCTTATAAAAAATTTATCTTGAACCGTTTAAGCGTGGTAGCCATTTTTGTTTTCCAATTTGCGCTGATTTTTGTGTTTGTAGCCATTTATGCCAATACACGTATTTCATAAACCGTTCATCCTAAAAGGTTGAAATAAAAACGATTTTAAAGGTAATAAATGTCTCTTTATTTTACTTTATTTTAAGTGATGTCCATATTTAACCTCTTTTTGTCCCTTCCATAAGAAAACTTTACCTAAAGTTAGATATCAAAATTTAGCAAAATTAACTTTTTGAACCTATATATATATATATATATATATATATATATATATATAGGATATTCTATCTTTCTAACAGTAAAAGTATTTTTAAAACCCGTTGTGTAGTTTTCTATGCCGCATTTGCATCCGCAGGACAGTTGTGGATCTTAGATAACATACTATACTTATCTAAAACAGTTTACTTCTGCAATACTGGAAACTGGACTTACATAAGGTAATCTATATCTTTCTAAAATAGTTTAGCTCCCTAACAGCGAAAAAATTTTCAAAATCGCTCGGTTAGTTTATTTTTGGCGCTTAAAAGATCCGAGGACTCTGGCCGACCTCATACAACATATAAGCTAAATCCATCTAAAATAGTTTACCTTTGTAATACTGAATAAATTTTATTTTTGACACTTTTAGATCCAATGGACCCTAGCGGACCTTACATAAGCTAATCTATATCTATCTAAAATAGTTTAGCTCTCTAACAGTGAAAAAATTTCCAAAATCGGACGGTTAGTTTATTGTTGACACTTTTGGGTCCAATGGACCCTGGCGGACCTTACATTACGTATTCTATATCTACCTAAAATAGCTTAGCTCTTTGACAATGAAAAAATTTTCAAAATTGGTCGCTTATTTTATTTTTGACACTTCTAGATCCAGTGGACCTTAGTGCACCTTGCATAAGGTAATCTATATCTTTCTAAAATAACTTAACTCTCTAACAGTGAAAAAATTTTTAAAATCGGTCGGTTAGTTTATTTTTGACACTTTTGGGTCCCATAGACCCTGGCGGACCTTACATTACGTAATCTATATCTATCTAAAATAGCTTAGATCTTTGACAGTGAAAAAATTTTCAGAACTGGTGGGCTAGTTTATTTTTTTCAATTATGGGATCAATGGACCCTGGCGGGTCATATAACTTATGGCAGTATGTGAGAGTCTTGCAGACATCATTTAATAATTTAACTAATTCAAATATTTTAGCTTACTAACGGTGAAAAAATTTTTAAAATCGATTGAGTAGTTAATTTTTGGCATTTTTAGGTCCCCAATAGCCTAACGGATCTCATATAAGATACCTTAAGTCCATTTAAAATTGTTTAGCTTTCTAATATTAATGAATAATAGTGAAAAAATTTTCAAAATCGATCCAGTTCTTTAAAATTTTTTCCTGGCATATAAACATTATTATTATGTTATTTATCTATAATATTTAATAATATTATATCATGACATTACCTTCATTATCTTGTTCATTTAAAATTCAAAAAAAAATAAAAAACGCCGTGAGCAGCGGAGCCCCATCACGGAAGTCGAATTTTTCCTTTAATCTTCGGTATTGAGTGTCTACAAGCGAAATATAATTGAAAGTCCACAAGCGATTTGTAATTTTGGTGGTTTCAAAACTGATGATGAGTGTCCGGTTGATCGGGGCTTTAAAAAAAGGTTTTAAGTTTTTAAGGGCTGAATCTCAGTAAATTTCAATTTTGTGCCGATAGCAGTTAACAGGGAAAAAGCCAACACAATTCGTACGAGGGCATTTCTATCCATGCTTATCCGCCAATTGCCTTTGTGTTTTATTTTTAAATATTAAAAAAGGAACTTAAATAGTAAACTGGAAGGCTTTTATGAAAATATTTTTTCTTTCCAAAAAAATCCAAAATTTCTATTTTATAAATAATAAAAATCCAAAATTCCTAATTTATAAATAAACAGTGACTTTAATAACATTTTCAAATTATGGTCTATTTCAGTTAAATTTAACCATGCTTCGTAACTTTGAATTTAAATAATTTCCGTTTTCTTGGCTTTATCTCTTTTATTATTGCATTTATGTAAATTTTAAATTTGCAGTTTATTTTTAGAAAAGAATAGAAGATCGATTTGTTTCGCATATAAGAATTATTTAATTTTTTAATGAAAACTCATGATCAACTTTATCTGAAAAGAGGTATACTTAATATGTATGTATTTCATTTGTTAAAAAATTGTATTCACTTTTTTTTAAATTTATTAATTAAGGGTCGGCATTTTTCACAAAATAGTCAGGGAATTTTTTAATAAAATTTCTGCAAAACCTGCAAAAGTCAGGGAATTTGATTTTTAAAAATCAGTGGCCACCATGATATATATATATATATATATATATATATATATATATATATATATATATATATATATATATATATATATATATATATATATATATATATATATATATATATGTATATATATACATATATATATACATATATATATATATATATATATATATATATATATATATATATATATATACAGGGTGTAAAGTAAATAAGTTTCATAATTTGCAGGAGAGAAAGGTCTCAGTCTACTAATTAAGTATTGCTAGTTAAATTTTACGGATCAAGTTTCATTTCAGAAATTTTCGATTGTCAAAAACGTGTTAAAAAATGGCCCCTAGAAAAAAAAACTTAATCAGGCTCTGATTACTTATCATTTTTTTTCCTTGGCTTTTTTGAATGTAAATTTTTTTGTCAACAAAATATTTTTACCTGCTTGTTTACGAAATCTTTTGAAAATAGTTATACAGTAGTGTCCATAAAAATTTGGACATAATTTTTAATGAGACCATTTACGTCATATATCAAATAGATCGATTTCGTCAAATCTCATTAAATTATTTGGAAATTTAACAAAGTTCTCTAGATATTTATTTTCTCCAATACCAATAATACGAGCCCTTACCGAAAAAAAAATTGACCACCCCAATTTTGAGAAAAACGATTTCAAAGTTTTGTAATTTTAACACGGGTTCTTATGGGAAAATTCTATTTTTTTAGAATAAAATGAAAACGTGTCAAAGGAATTTGATAAAAATTGAATATGTTATTTAATACAAAGTTACAAACCATATTTAATAAGAAATAAAAATTATTGACCACGCCGATTTTGAAATATAATTTAAAAACATCATTTTACTACGTTTTTACAACGTTTTTTCAACAATTCTTTTAAATTGCTACAACATAAGCGCGCGGAAATACAAAAAAAAAGTGCTATACAAATATAATAACTGAAGAATATCAATACATTATTTAATTTTTGATAAAGTTTTTTTGCTGAGATAAACTTTTGTACCTGACTATCTCAGAGCAAGTACGTCAAGTTGAAGTATTTATGAATTATGACACAACAATTAAATTTTAAAACATTTCTAAAATATACAATTGGTTTGTTATTCACGCACATACACATACTTTTAATTTTAATACTTTGATTTAAAGAAATTATAAATCGCTAATTTATTTTCACACAGTTATGCAACAGTTTAAAACAGCTTAGACCAGTACCTGTATTGTTAAAAAAATAAGGAAGAATGTACTGTTTTATTATTGATAAAATGATAATAAAATAATACGAATACCAATCGCCAATCGGCAATCGGCAATCATACACATGCAACTAAAAATACATATTCATACTTATGTATAAAATAAATAGGTTACTGGTGTTTCCAAAACACATAAATATATCCAGTTTGACAGGTCATAAATATATTATGTTTATGTATGGCTTTTTAAAAAATAATTTTCAAAGATTAGGGTTCCGAAGAAATTTTGCAAATATAATACATGCTACAGATAGATATCTCAATTAACCGTCAGTAAAACAATTTCTTTTTTAATTTCTTATGGTACCTATCTTCCGTATTTAAAATTGGGCATAAACAATTTTAGTACACTCAGTAAGTGAAATTTTACGTCAAAGTATATTCTGATATTAGATAACATTTCCAAAAATTCAAATCAAAATTATTAAGAGAAATGCTGAAAAATTTTTTTCGTCAATTCCTTCAAAAATAATTATATGTATACTGTTTGCAGCATATCATTAGAAAAATCTTTTAAAATCAAGTTAAGGTTCTTTTAACAACTTTTTATACCTCGTTTCAGAAATATTGTATTTCAAAGTCCATGTGGTTTGTAAGGAATCCAATTACCACTTAATTGACCCTTAAGTAACACAAGTACAAATATATTTATTTATTTTCACAGTAAACCGTAAAAAAATATGCGATGCGATGTATTTTATCCCCAAAAATACAAAAACGCAAATAACTCAGCAACTCGGCTTAATGTGTGTTAAATACGCACTTGGCCAACTCCTTGATTATCGATGGTTGATGTGATGATATCATGATGGTCTGTGAATCCCCAAGTACATATTTATGTCTGTAATTGTTTATTTAAAAAAAAAATGTTTTGACGATTTTGACACACTGGGAACCACAGAGGCTGGGAACTGAAAAGGAATATTTATCAATTTGAATGAATCAATAGATAAGGTAAATGACCCAAAATCAGACAGTGTCTTAAAATCAAACGTTTATATTATTTTAAAGAATTTAAAAAAATTCTGCTTTTAAAACGTTCGTTTTGTATATCAAGAGATATCTATGAACATTAGGTAATACTACCTTTTGTATATTTCGATTTATTTTTAACAAATATTGTACTAAAATTAATGATCAATTAGTTATTTTGCGAAATATACAACAAAACAGTACTGATTTTTATATTAGCAGAAATTGGAAAAGTACATTATTAACTAATATGTACGTGTAATAAATAAAGCAATTTTTCAATAAATTATACTTAACCCTTAACCGGTAAGGTGAATTTTTATAATAATCACGGTAAAGTGATGTCTGAGAGACATCAACAGATTAACATACCGCGGGCTGGTAACATAGATAGCCAAAAACTGAAGACCACTCCCCTTACGCCATCAGGGTAAAATTTGCCCTAAACAATAAAAGAATACACAAACGTTCAGTTAACAAAAAAGAATATTTTTGTATACGACTCACAGACATCACCTTACCGGTTAAAGGTTAAATGCATCTTTATCAATTTTTTTTTCTTTTTTATTTGAGCTAAAGCGTTTATAGTCAAAATTATGGACACTGTTGAATTTAAAAACACGAAAATAAGTTCACAAAGGTATTGAATTTAGAGCTAAGTCTTATGGTAGATGTCGAAATTATGTGTCATTTCAGTAGTACAAAAATTCTTATTTTTTGTATTTTATCTTTCTATTTTTCTTAAGTGATAATTTATCTAAAGTAAAAATTTTGGTCTGGTTGTTGACAAAAGACTTTGAGCCTTTTAAATTATTCTAGGAAAATATTTTTTCCTAGAAACGAATTTTAAATTATTCTAGGAAAATATGTTTAGTTCTTCCTTAAAGTGTCGGAATTTGGGACATTTACCTTACTGTATATTTGCTTACATACATAATTATGTATGTTTATAGTATCTCTTATTATGTAAATGTATTTTAATATTTTATTATTATTATTATTGGTACTCTTATTTTGATGTGTGTCGCAGGTACATAAATTATTATTTAAATGTGTTTTGTTTCAGCTTGTTGGTATAATAGAATAGAACAAATTTGGTAAAATAATTTTACAATAATGATAATTAACCGATTCAGTGCCATTGGCATGTTAACATGCCAAAGGAAACAAAGAGGGAAATATATCTTACAAAAAAAGACAAGACTATATTCATTCATTAATCATTTTGACATTTTTATTTGAGCTGCACTTGAATGGTTTAGGTTGAAAAATATTGTTCCTCAGTTTTATAATAAAAACAAATTACAAGTACACTAAAAATCCACGCTAGGGTTATTTTCCTATTAGAAATTTTTCCCCAATAAATGCTAAATTAAAGGTAAATTGATAACTCTCTAGTTGCCCAACTTGCTTTAAAATGAAATAATAATAAAAAAAATAATACTGTGAATAAATTAACATTTAGATATTTACAGAAAAATATAAAAGTTGCTTCTAATAATTTTTCTTGAATGTGTTAACATAATTGAATTTATAGTGTACTATGATATGAGGAAGCTTGTTTATTATTGTTAGCAAAAAATTTTCACACGGTTCGACCATCTCATCAACCACAGAAACATCAACACTCACAATCAGCTATAAATTATATTTATAATAAAAATATACACATACACACATACAACGGATCGCATTAGAATGCTGTTGACAAAATTCTGTGCTGTCGACTAATTGTAATATATGATTTTGACTAGGGTTGACCGGGGTAATTGTGAATGGATTTTTATAAATTGAGATAAAAGCGTTGTTTTAAGTATTTTTTATTTTATATATCACATTATGGTTGATTTATTTTTAATTCTATATTATTCAGGATGCACCACACAAATTTTGAGCAAATTCGTGTGAAAAACAAAAATTTTATAAGTCATTTACTTTTCCCCGGCACGGTTTTGCAAATCTTATGAATTTTGGGATAAAAGTGAATGCCATCAGAAAAATTATTTAGAATGCATTACAAGAGAAGTTGAGGTACATAAGAATAAAGCCCAACTCAAATTCTTCACATTTACCCCACTTTGAAAATTTTTTATCATACTTTAGCGTTCACAATTGCCCTTTGTTTGCAAGTTACCCATAGCTCAAATTTGTACAAAAAATCAAGGTTAAATAAAAATAAAAAAAATTGTAGAAATAAATTTATTGCAAGCTTCTGCTACCTCGGTCAACCCTATACTGATTAGGAATTTATGATTGTATAAATGTATAATATTAACAATGTAAATAGTATAGTACGAATAAAAAAACAAAACCTTACCTGCTTTAATAAAGTCAGTATTATATGATAACAATTTATTATTTAAATTTATAAATGAATTACTTTATGGTAGGTATATACACAATAACAAAAACTGAAATTTAAAAATTTGTGACGGTGTCATCAAATTGTAATATACATGATAATTAATAACTAAAATCTGATTAACATGTTGAGGATCAAACTTATGATAACGAAATGTACAGTTCGTACATTATTTTAACAACTAGTTAATACATTTTATATGGAATTATTAACGCGGTACAGCGTTGTGTGGCAATTGGTCAAGTTTCACTTTACAGTTTACAGCATGCACGACAACTAACGTGTTAATAATTATTCTACTTAATTTTTCAAGAAAATTAAAATTTTAAACTGCTAGTTTAATACTGACTTTATAATAAATATGTATTTAAAAAAAAAATTAATGTTTATTTTTGTTATATCAATATGACATGAGAGAAGGGAATCCGAATAAGAAAATTTCAAAACTAAAAATATTAAAGCAAATCTGTATGTAAACAATTGCCTCTCCTTTTTTAACATTCATACGCTTGTCTTTTAGTTCATCCGATAGTCCGGCACGTTAAGGTAGTTGCTTTGCTACATGCTAGTAGAAAAAATTGCAAACCAAATTTACTTCAAGTCATTATTATCTATATTATGAATAGGTGTTGGTATCTACTCCTTTCCATACAATCATGTATGCATACATTCAAACATAGTCTGTGCATACACACTTATACTATCAAAGTTTTTTATGATAATTACTCTGGCATCGTCGCAATTCATCCAACAAAATATTTGTCTGTATGCATACCACTAACAAGGAAAGGTATCCAACTGTATCTCTCAAAAATTTTTGAAACTTTGGTGGATTGTAGATCTTATTAAAACTAATCCAAAGCCATATTTCGTTCGTGCCCATACGCGGTTTAAGGGGGTGAAACTCCTACCTGAAAAAATTAGGGATCGGGGTGAGGGATGAAACCCCAATGATTTTATAACTTTAATTTTGGTATCATAATAAAGATCTCAAAGTGCCATTTACAAATATATATGTATAGTTGTCCTATCAAAGCTCTTATCATTTCCAAAATTTTTAAGAAAATTGAAAAAAACTCTAATTTTCAGGGATGAGTTTCACCCCCTTAAACCGCGTATGGGCACGAACGAAATATGGCTTTGGATTAGTTTTAATAAGATCTACAATCCACCAAAGTTTCAAAAATTTTTGAGAGATACAGTTGGATACCTTTCCTTGTAAGTAATGTGATGTCAGAGTCTCACATATCTATGTAGGTTTTAATGCATACATATATAATTTTTATACATGATGGTATCTTAAGAATTAAAAAAGAGGGGTGATTTCAAAATTAATATTGATTAGAAATTTTAATAAAAAATTGAAATGTTTTTCGAATAGATTGAAATTTTTTAATTAATTTGAATTAAAAAAAAATTAAGTAATTCGAAATTTTGTTGATAAATGCAAAATTTCTGACAAATCAAATAATAAAATTCATTTTGATTTAGTCTCAGTATTTTTAGATTTAGTCATTTTAGTCATACTTATTTTCTACACATTAAATATTTTGCTATTGAAATGGATCAAATAACTTTCAATGATTCTATAAAAGTACAATTTACACTCTTACAACTTAAGATACAATTGATTACCTATTGAGCGTTATGAAAACTAATTATTGATCATTTTGTAAGTGTTAGAATAATTATATCACAGAAAAAAAATTATTTAAAAAAATTTACTTTAAAAAAAAAATGTATACGGCTATGTGCTCTGATGGTAAACAATTACACATACCTATACATGTATAGGTGCAAATATTTACAATGTACATATATGGTACAATACAAATTATACATGCATATACATGTATTATGTATATTGTCTATTGCAGTATATTGTTTTACCAATTGTCATATGTATGTATTTATGATTTTCCGTTAGATATTACATTATTAGATATTAGCATTTAATTTTCAATTATTGGCGCGTCTACGAATTCGGTTCTGTGTGACATCTATGGACACTATATATAAGTAAATCCCAATAAACCGGTTATTTAAGTACATATATGAATCTTTAACAATCACGACATGGTTGCCAAATTGTCAGTTTGGTGTACTGTGTATTATTAATTTAACGAATTAAAAGTAACATTTTTTGATAATTTTTTTTATTTTATTCTTAAACAATGTGGTGAAAAATTTCCAATTTTTTAACAAACATTTAGAAATGTATGCTCTTTAGATAATCAGTTTTTCATTCAAACGTAGTTTTTTTTTCTAACCCTAAAGTAATAAAAACCTACATTTTTCCACTTTTTTCAACCTTTTTGCTATACTTACCATATTAAAATTGCAATTTTAAAAAATAATATTCTTGTGTTCTGTGTGATAAATTATTCCAAAATTATAACTAAAGTAGGATATTGTTTTAAATAAGCTGTAGTTTCTTTTTCAAGACTTTTTTGTTTATTATGGTTTTTGATGTAACTACGTTAAGAGTTAATGCCGAAGTTTGGAATTCTCTGTTACAGTTTTCCGCTAAAGTTACTCACTTATGAATAAAAATTCACTTTTTAATCTGTGTTGTGTACCAACAATATTAATAACAATGTTTTATGACAGTTAAAGGAAAGTTTTTATTTTGGTTTGTTTAAAAATTCAAGTGTAATTTTTAATTAAATTAATACTTGTAATTAAAGTAATGCAACTAAATATTTGTAATTAAAGAAATGCAACAATACCACAGTTACGGTTCTTGCAATATTCATAACGTCCTGTGAAATAAAAACCCACAAAAATATTTCAAACATATTTTAACCAAAATTTATGAAAAACAGTGTTCGGTTTTTTTTTTACTATACAGTACCTAATCAATTCAAAAGTCGGCAGATGTTTACATATTGTCGTAAAATAAAAAAAAAAAATTATTTTTATTTTTAAAAAATTTTTATTATACAGGGTGCGAATAATTTTAGTTTGGTCAGAGGCGTATTCAGAGAAATTCATATTAAACGATGAGCTGGCTGGGATGCGATTTTCTCAGATAGCGAATTCCGAAAAAATTTTTATGTCTTCGGCAATTTTACACCGAGATAAACCATCTCTCAAAAGGATGAAACTTATTTACTTTACACCCTGTATATATATATATATATATATATATATATATATATATATATATATATATGTATATATATATGTGTATATATATATATATATATATATATCATGGTGGCCACTGATTTTTAAAAATCAAATTCCCTGACTTGCAGGTTTTGCAGAAATTTTATTAAAAAATTCCCTGACTATTTTGTGAAAAATGCCGACCCTACTTTAACCCAAAAAGTTAAATATATATATATATATATATATATATATATATATATATATATATATATATATATATGTGTGTGTGTATGTGTGTGTGTGTGTGTGTGTATCCGCGCGATAACTCTCGAACGAAATGTCTAATGCTTATGAAATTTTGTGTGCGAACTGGATTCTGAATTGGCTTGGCTAAGTTCGTTAGCCAGACACGTCGGATGCCCAGAAGTAGATTTTCTGGCTATTTTTTATCATTCAATCCTATCAAATTATGAAGAAAATGTTCTTATAATTTTCTTTCTATGTTAAGTAGTTTTCGAGAAAATCGTAATTTTTCACTTTTGCCTTATTTTGCTCTCTTTCTCATTGTAATCATAATTTATATTTCTGTCTCAGTTCCTTATCAAATAGAGAAAAATTTCATTTTTTTACGTGAAACAAACGGTAGTTATTCAAAATCTATGTATTATAAATACCATATCTCTGTCTCATTTTTAGTCGAATTTTCTCCGAAAAATTTGACTTATACAGTCTATATGATAAGAGCTGCGAGAGGCGAGAGTAGGGGCGCTATCCGTTTTCGGACCCGTAGAACACGAATATGTAGAAAAAAAATGTCTGATATATATATATATATATATATATATATATATATATATATATATATATATATATATATATATATATATATATATATATATATATATATATATATATATATAATTTGTGTAGGGCCCCCCTATGGAAGTTAAGAGATGAAATTTGGTAAATGGGGCTCATTTTCGAGGCACCTCATACTATCAAAGTGGGGTCAAATTTTGGGAAATATTTTGATCCGACCCAACTTTTAAGGGAGTGGTGGGGGGCGGAAAAGCAATAGAACTTTTCCAAACCGGTTGGAAATAATGTTTCGGTCAATCATCTACAACATATCCAAAATTCAGCTTCCTAGGATGATTTGGTGGGAGTAGAGGGGGGAAAAACGATTTTCACTGGATCTAACAGGCCCCCAGCCCCCCAGAATTAACGTAGAGGGTTGAAATTCGGTGTGTTGACAAAGTCCGTACCTAGGTTGTGCTTTTTGGAGGTTTTAATATTTTACCCCCACTCCCCTCATTTTTAAGCTACAATTTCATGCATTTTCGACGTTTTCGAAGTTTGTACCACTCGCACAGGTCACCCAAATAAACCTAGAGGGCTGAAATTTTGTATTCGGATTGAGTTAGTATCAAGGGGGTGCCTTTTGGGAGTCTCGACTTTCAAACCCTACCGCCACCATTTTTATACTCAAAAGAACATGATTTTTCTTGTTTTTTAACAGTTTCGTTCGGGTCAAAATCTCCCCAAATAAACCTAGAGGGCTGAAATTTTGTGTACAGGTTAAGCTAATAGCCAGACACTGTTTTTTGGGGGTTTCAACTTTTAACCCATACCCCCACGATTTTTACGCCAATATTTCCTTAATTTTTTGCTTGTTTTCTAACACGTCTAGAGACTCTCTAAGGAAACCTAGAGGGCTGAAATTTTGTACGTGTATTCAGTTAGTATCCAGCTAGTACCTTTTAGGGAGTCCACATTACTTTTCCCCCACTTCTTCCATTTTTACATCGGAATTGAATACTATTGTTAAATGTGTTTTAAATGCATTACTTTTATTCTAAATACAAGTAGGCGAATAGTAATTTTAAAAAATTTAAAAAAAAGTGATTACAATTTTCTCTGGGTGCGTCATAGTTAAAAAAAATAAAATGTCCAAAAAGATTTTTTTTTCGAAGTTATGTTTGTTGTACAATCACCAAAATATTTCTACAGGCTGCTCACTATGATCAATAGAACATATAATTTTTCCAGAATTTTTTTCCGGGAGCATCATAGTTTAAAAAATTGAATGTCCGGGAATATTTTTTAGGGATAGGCATAGGCGTCCGGGTACTCAATCGATTGGAAATCGTTTACACATTTTGAATATGTTCATAAAAACATTTGTTATTGCTTAGTTTTCGAAAAAAAAAATGGTCGACTCAAATCTTCAAATTCCGCAATCAGCCAAACACTTTGGTGAAAAAAATTTTGGTGATTGTACCATAGCTACAAGTTGATGAAAAACAAAACAATTTTTTTTTGGGGGGGGGGGGTATAATTTTTTTTTGAAGATGATAATTTTTTCTGAGGTACACTATAGAGGTATCTAAAACATATAAAAATTCCAGCCAAATCCGTCAAGCCACTAAAAAGTTATAAATTTTTTGTGATTTTCAAAAAATAATTTTTTACCCCCAAA